>JAOPJL010000026.1:5038960-5051909 GCA_027123545.1 Trisopterus esmarkii | reverse complement strand
CGATCACACACACATACATACACACACACACACACACACACACACACACACACACACACACACACACACACACACACACCTATTACTAACACACACGCCGACATATACACACATGTATGTGTGTATGTGTGCCGATGTGTGCTCACACACACATCGGCGTGGCCACTCACACACACACACACACACACACACACACACACACACACACACACACCAGCATGTCGCGGGGCGAAGGGGAGCAGTAGATAGACTGAGCTCTATTCACCTCCTCTAAAGAGGAGCACTAGATAAACTGACACCAAACTCGAGGGTGAAACAGGCAGGCTGATAGAGAAGAGGAGGCAGAGGAGGAGGTAGAGGAGGAGGCAGAGGAGGCCCCAGGAGGCAGAGGAGGCCCCAGGAGGCAGGGGAGGAGGCAGAGGAGGAGGCAAAGGAGGCGGTAGAGGAGGAGGCAGAGGAGGCAGAGGAGGAGGCAGAGGGTCACTGCGTGGTGCCCAGAGTGGTAGTAGAGGAAGTCTAACCGACGCCGCTGGCTCCGACCTTCTCAATAGAAGAGGGGGAAAAAACTGACAGCAGAAAAATGGAGGCACTAAAAATGGGATAGAACCGGTTCCTAGCTGGTCGGGGCTGGTTGGGCTCTTTTCATCGCCTTGTCGGGGACCCGCTGTTTGTGTTGGGGGCCTCCTCATGGCCTGGCCCCTCTCCCAACCCCCTTCAGTGGTGTGTAGGCAGAATAGCCAATGAAGTGTCTCTTAGCGGCGCCACACACCGTCCGGGGAAAACATCTAGGAGACGCATGTCACATGGTTCTTAAAGGGGCCCCCAAAGCACTGGTGGCCCCGGAGTCTCAGGACACCAGACCACCACCAAGGGCCCGGGATGCTCCTCACAAAGTGTGAAGAGCACACAGGAAACACACAGGCATCACCCAGATCTGCCTGTGTGATGTTTACAGGAAGCCTAATACTTATGCTACTACTCCTACTACTACTGCTTCTACTACTGCTACTATTACTGCTACTACTACTACTACTACTACTACTACTACTATTTCTATACAACCATCACTGCTACTACTACTAATAATACTGCTACTACTACTACTACTAATGCTGCTATACTACCATCACTGCTACTACTAATACTACTACTACTACTACTGCTACTACAACTACTACTTTACTACTACTGCTGCTGCTATAATACCTTAACTACGTAACTACTATACTACTACTACCACTGGATGGTGGCCCATGTCTTCTGTCCCCATGGTTATGGGGGACGGAGGCCCATGTCATCTGTCCCCATGGTTACGGTGGATGGCGGTCCATGTGGTCTCCCCCCTCTCTTTTGTGTGCATCGGGTCTCATTCAGCTTACTTGGAATTCTCATCACATTGCAAGGCTCTCATTTGCATATATACTCTGTAGAATGTGAGAGCTATGTTAGCGCTATGTTAGAGCTATGTTAGAGCCATGTGATAACTATGAATAGAGCTATGAATAGAGCTATATTAGGCCATGTTAGAGCCATGTTAGAGCCATGTTAGAGCCATGTTAGAGCCATGTTAGAGCCATGTTAGAGCCATGTTAGAGCTATGTAAGAGCTATGTTAGAGCTATGTTGCCACATTTGTTTGTGGCACAAGGATAACAGAATGGGTTTTGGTTTTTGGTTTTCTAGTTTCCATTTTTTCTTAGCTTAGTCCCTGAAAACATACTGATCTACTGTTTCATCAATCAGCAACCAATCATGTTGTGCTTTTCTTCATCTCATTAAATTTTTCCAGGCTATGGGGCTTGCTAGAGCCGACTAAATAATTTGTTTTTCTTCCCACATGTGGGATTACATGGCTCAATCCTTATTACTCGCTCCCTACTCTCATTCTCCTTACTCTCTGTGGATCCCGTACAGTAGAACCGGGGCATTGATCTGAACGACGTGTTTCTTCCATCATGGCACTGACCCCGCAGCGCACTCACCAGCTTGTTCCCCTTCCTCCACAGCCCAGACGCCCGGGGAGATGAGCGGGGAGATGAGCGAGGAGAAGCCCGCTGAGGGCGTGCCCGCCGAGGAGAACCCAGTCCCTAATGGACGGGGCCACGAGGCCGGCGCCCCTGCTCTTGCCTCCGCCGCTGCCACGGCCACAACACCGCCTGCAGAGGGCGCTGGCAAGTAGGTGGACTCTGAGCTGGTGTAGCGGCTGGACGACATCACAGCGACACACTGACTGCATGGCTTCTTGTGAGGCCTTCCTGTGCATGTGTATGTAGTGCTTCATGTGTCACCTTGGCCCTGATAAGTCGATGGTTAAGATAAAACGATTCCATTCACTGCCAGCTAAAGCCTGGATGGCTGTGTGTCTCCTGCAGCTTCTTGCTACCTACTGGTGCTGTCACATGTCTTCCCTGATTCAGTACATTGACGGTTACACGCTGTGTCAATCCCCCTCTCCCTGAGGATGTTGGCTCTCTCTCTCCCCCTCTTACTGAGGGTGTTAGCTCTCTCTCTCCTCTTCTCACTGAGGGTGTTGTACCCTTAATGCCCGGTACGAAACAGTCCTCTGTAGCTGTACCTGGTATTACCCCTAATGCCCGGTACGTAACAGCCGTCTGTAGGGAAGCTGTACCTGGTAGTACCCCTAACGCCCGGTATGTACCAGTCCCCTATAGCTGTACCTGGTAGTAGCCCTAATGCCTGGTACGTACCAGTCCTCTGTAGCTGTACCTGGTAGTACCCCTAATGCCCGGCACGTACCAGTCCTCTGTAGCTGTACCTGGTAGTACCCCTAATGCCCGGTACGTACCAGTCCTCTGTAGCTGTACCTGGTAGTACCCCTAATGCCCGGTACGTGCCAGTCCTCAGTAGGGAAGCTGTAGCTTGTTGTCCCCCTAATGTGGTACGTAACAGAGACAGTAGAAGCAGAGTTCCTACTTCTGCTGTTTATTTAGTCGTACTGCGTCAGCAGCAGAGCTGCTCTGCTGAAGGTCAGCGATGAGGAGAACCAGAATATTGCCCAGCCTTGAGCTTCTCTTCACCATGGATTGTGACCGTGGTCTTCACACCTGTGTTATCACTTCAGACCCGAGGACACAGAAGCCCAGCGTGCGGAGAGCCAGGAGTTCCTCTCAGCCATGGATGACAAGAAGAACCCGCACTTCACAGACGTGAGTTCACTCAACCAACTGGAGACCTGACCACAACCCACTGGGTTACCGGTATCTTACTGGTATCTTACTAGAATCATACGCTAGTATCTTACTAGTATCTTAATAGTATCCTGCTGGTATCTTATTAGTATCTTACTAGTGTCTTACCAGTATCTTACTAGTATCTTACTAGTATCTTACTCTACTATCTTACTAGTATCTAACTATTATCTTACTAGTATCTTACTAGTATCTTACTAGTATCTAACTATTATCTTACTAGTATCTTACTAGTATCTTACTAGTATCTTACTCTACTATCTTACTAGTATCTAACTATTATCTTACTCTAGTATCTTACTAGTATCTTATATAAGAGGAAGCAATGATATCTTACATCTTTTCTTGTCGTTGTTCTGCCAGTTCGAGGGGAAGACGTCCTTCGGGATGTCGGTGTTCAACCTGGGCAACGCCATCATGGGGAGCGGCATCCTGGGCCTGGCCTATGCCATGGCCAACACTGGAGTGGTGCTCTTCCTGTGAGTGTAGAGCGATGGAGGGCTGGGCGGAGGAGGAAGTGATGGATAAATGGCGTCTGACGTGTGAAGACGTAGGATTACGGACTCCTAATGATCCCTCATTCAGGGCCTCACAGATGTTCAGACTCATTTGCTCTGCAGTGACTCACAAGATTATTCCTCAAGAGGTTTTCCACACACAGATATAGCTGCCTTGTTAAAGGCGACGACACCAGAAGCAGACTGTATTGATAACACAGTCTTCAGATGAAGTGGAGGATAGCCCACAATTGTGTAAGCTACAACACAGGAGCTGAGTTATGATCACAACAATAATAAAACCAATCTCAAGGTTATTATTATTATTATTATTATTATTATTATTCAGAATTCAGGCAGTGTCATTTTTTTCAACAGACTCTTGATCTTCGACAGAATGAAAGAATTTTCCACCAACAAGCCATGGTTATTATTCTGGTCAAAACCTTTTCAGGTAGTAAGATGTACGTTGGATGAGGAATGGAATAATTAAAGCGGGAAATGGTCTTCCATTTTCTCTGTCCCTCGAGACTCCGTTTCTGTGCCTCTCACAGTGTGACGTTCTCACAAGGTAATCTCAGCAGATAGCAGATATCAACACGTCTTCTCGCACGCTTTCTAACACCCCGGCCCCTCAGTGTTAGGTTGCAAGTTTAGAGCTAGTGCTAAAAATGGGGGCGCTTTCTGCAGGGATGTGGGTCTGCAGCTCGCTGAACATTGCCTAGTTTGGTTCAAACTGCATCACTCAATACAGGGGAGACCAACAGTTTGAAGATCCAAATAAACCTACTGGGTTAATCATTCAAAAGGATTGAGTTCTGCCCAAATATTTATGGTGATTGTTCAGCAGCCGATTAAATTGAGTGCATGGTCTAGTTCTATGGTCTATTAAAGATGGCTCACTGTAGCAGCATTTGCCTTCAAGTGTCCAGGTGAAAGGAAAGCTTCCTCTTCTGAGAAACGTAACCGTTTCTTAAGATGTCTGCAGACTGGTTTTAAATGCGTCTCCATGTGTATCATTTTCTCTCTGGACTACTCGATGATGTATTAGTGGGTGTTTTGACCAGAGAGAGTGTTATCAGGCACCTCTCCCAGGGACGAGCTCCTTCTTCAACCCACTCAGCAGCTAACCCTAACCCTAACCCACTCAGCATCTAACCAATTCTCCCACTGAGCAGCTAACCCTAACCCACTCAGACTCTAACCCTAACCTACTCAGCCTCTAACCCTTACCCACTCAGCCTCTAACCCTTACCTACTCAGCAGCTAACCCTAAGCCCCTCCCCACTCAGCTTCTAACCCTCTGCATGGTTGAACCCGAGAGGCCCTCGGTCACCACAGCGACGGGGGGACATTCTTGCCGCCACTTTCTGTCTGCGTGCGTGCGTGAGAGAGCTCTCAGACGTACTCTCTAACCAGAGGAGATGTGTTCTCTCCTCATTATCATCATCATCCAATCATCCATTCATTGCCATATCATCTGAATGGTTTTTGACTGGCTTATCCTGTCCTGTCTTTCCTTTCCTGTCCTGTCTGTCCTGTCCTGTCTAGCATTGTCTAGGTTTACGGAAAACATTGAGAGGTGTTATTGATGGTGAAGAATAACCAGAATAGGATTCATCTGGAGACAACATGAACTGTTATTCTGTATCTAATTAACATGTATCAGAGAGCCTTTTGTAAAGTTTAAATGAGGGATATAGAGGCCGTGGAAAGGGTCTGCAGGTCTTCAAAGGGCTGCGGGGTAGAGGAGGGGGTAGGGAGTCGAAGGGTTGCAAACACAGCAAGACCCGAGTGTCAATCTGTCTGACCGTCAGCAGATCTGTCCTCCCACTGCTAGACGACCCGCTCAACCTTCGTCCCACAAGTCAGCCCTCGCAGCTCTCGACAGCAACCGGGCACCAGCGTACTGGGAACGGGCCAGGGGGTGGAGTGGAGGTGAAAGACCGGGCGACCGGCCTCCACTGACACATAGAGAGAGAGAGGGAGAGAGAAGAAAGAGGTTGTCAAGAGAGAAAGAGAGGGAGGATGCTGAGAGAGAACAAGATAGAGAGGGAGTAAATAATTGGCCCAGCCAGGATACAAATACAAATCTTTGTTTGAATGAACAGAACAAATTGCAGTGTTTTGGTCCCAGAGGCTAGAGCCAGAGGAACAGAGGGAGTCGGTCTCTCTCTGTGGAACGTTTCCGTTTACAACTCACCTCCCACTGCTCACCTGGCATCCTAACACTCAACCCTCCGAGCCGTGGTGTATACAGAGCTAGACGATCGTGAAAGCCAGGAAAAGTGGTTCTGAAAGGATACGATTGAGATCAGGTTTAGCACTTCACTGGTGATACTATTCACCCAGCGGACGGATGTGGTGCAGCCCCTGACTCAGTCTGACAGGAGGCTGCTTCCTGCACCGCGCTCGTTCCAGCGGGCCGTGTACGAAGCTCTACCTCCAGCCTCGTGCACCATGCTTGTTACAGCAGGCCGTGGATGAGGCTGTACCTCCAGCTTGGAGAGCAGATGGGCTGACACAACAGCCTGGCCCAGTGGGGGCCCAGGCTTAGAGCCATGGGGACTCCAGGGAGAAGGCACTCTATACTGCAGCTGTGGAAACAATTAACCATCTATAATGGATAAATAAATAATGTTTAATGCACAGGCCAAGGCTGCAGCTATAGCACCAAGATATATGGTTTCAGCGTGAAGCCACTTTACCGTTTCATGGTGACTGAGGTTTTGAATAAATAGAAAGAAATACATTTTACCATCCATTTTTTTTGTTTAATAATATTGCTATAATCCTTTCTGCAGAATCCTCCTCACAGTGGTGGCTGTCCTGTCCTCCTACTCCATCCATCTGCTGCTCAAGCTGTCGGGGATCGTAGGTGAGTGTCCCCACGTGATGCAAAGATACACCTCACTTGTCAGGAGGCCAAACAGCAAGATGGGCAGAATGTATTGCATGTCACTTTCACTTATCATCAAACCATTAGTTACTTTCATGTACTACTGCAAAGGTAAAATGACCAAAAGCCTCAATTTATTTCTGAAGGGCTTTTGAGCAAAATGGTGACCCTCGAAAGCTTTGATGTTGCCGCAAGCAAGGCTTTGTAACAGGTATCTGGGCGGCATAGCGTAGCCAAGAAGAACCATGTTATCCTTTAGAGAGAGGTCATTTTCCTCCCAACCCTTTGTGCCTGTCTGACGGAGGGCCGGTTCTGTTCCGGGTTCTTCTGACGGAGGGCCGGTTCTGTTCCGGGTTCTTCTGACGGAGGGCCGGTTCTGTTCCCGGGTTCTTCTGACGGAGGGCCGGTTCTGTTCCGGGTTCTTCTGTCACAGGTATCCGTGCCTACGAGCAGCTGGGCTACAGAGCCTTCGGGACGCCGGGGAAGATGGCAGCAGGCATAGCGATCACACTGCAGAACATTGGAGGTGAAGAACAAAACTCAAACACACAATTATGTCCCCTCGCCACCCACCCCCACCCTCCCTAACCCTTTTACTTAATCTAGGATCTACACATCTACACCTACATCACCTACACCTACAGGTCACCTACACCTACAGGTCACCTACACCTACAGATCCCCGCCTCGGAAAGGAAACAGAAAGACAGTGAGACGTTCACCCAGATTTGAGCTTGTTCAGACTTTAGACATGATTCTAAAGATGTGACTTTATTTATAGTTTGATTTCATCTTCCACTTTCACCCTTAATACAGGTTTTATTATAAGGAGTTAAAGGGGTAGTTCGGGATTTTGGACATCGTACCTCATTTCCAAGTGAACCAGTGTGTTATTTATCATTGGAGACCGTTTTCAACATTTTTCATTCAGTCCTTCTAGTTGCATAAATCGCTTTTGCTAGGCTAGCGCAAGTCGAGGGGATCTGCTAGCCTGCCAATAAAAACTGTTTAACCCACTCCACAGTACACCTGAGGCAAACCAATTACAACACCAGACTGTCTATGTAAATGTCTTTGTTGATAGAATAATGTTAGAAATAAACGTACCCTCGCATCGCATTGCATTTAGTTTATAACCCCTGTAGTTGGAAGCAGGCTAGGGCAGCGGCAGACTGATATTACCTGGAGTGTGCTTCTCTGTTTACGTTCTGCTGTAGTGAATTGGTTGCTACACCAGAGCAAAGTGAAATTCCGCCTCTGCTGAGAAAGTAGTCCCTCAAAATGTAATGTGATCATTGTGATACAAGGATAGTTTTATATAGGTCCGATGTCTAAAATCCCGAACTACCCCTTTAAAGCTTATTTTAGCCAATAAGCTGTGTTCATGTAAAAACAAAAGAACAATACATTTTATAATGTTACCTGATCATGCACGTTATGTTATCTCTAAGTACATTGGTGGTTTTTAAACGGTTCATATCACCATAACTAATGGCTGTGTCTGTTCTGCAGCCATGTCCAGTTATCTGTACATCGTCAAGTACGAGTTCCCTCTGGTCATCCAGGCCTTCCTGAAGCTAGACAAGCCTGAGGGGTGAGTAGTCCTCCTGTCTGTCTGCACCCTCTCCTGTCTGTCTGCAACCTCTCCTGTCTGTCTGCACCCTCTTCTGTTTGTACCCTCTCCTGTCTGTCTGCACCTTCTCCTGTATGTTTGTACCCTCTCCTGTCTGTCTGCACCCTCTTCTATCTGTCTGCACCCTCTCCTGTCTCTCTGCACCCTCACCTGTCTGTCTGCACCCTCTCCTGTCTGTCTGAAACTTCTACCATCTCCTGTCTGTCTGCACCCTCTCCTGTATTTCTGTACCCTCTCCTGTCTGTCTGCTCCCTCTCCTGTCTGCACCCTGTGGAGGTAGTGAGGTGGTCTTCATAGGGTTGTGGAGGTAGTGAGGTGGTCTTCATAGGGTTGTGGAGGTAGTGAGGTGGTCTTCATAGGGTTGCAGAGGTGTTAAGATGGCAGGTCTTTATAGGGTTGTACATGCTGTGCCAGATGGTGGTCAAGGCTCTCCTGTTGTGTGTTGACAGCTGGGAGATTGACCCCTAAGCAGAGACAGGGCAGCACAGCCCCAGAGAGAAAGGCTGATTAGAAGCCTGCTCTACTAGGGATAAAAGACAGGGTACAATGGTAGGACTTCACCAGCTGTTCCTGGTGCATTAAAGACCAGGATCAACGGGCTCATCTTTATCACACCTACTCACACTTTTTCAATTTAGTGGTTGGTTTGACTGACAGTAATCAAACCTGCTACGAGCTTGTCACATGACACTTGACAGGGGGTGACATCTAAGATGCTCTGATCTGAAGGGTTAACACAACACCATGGGTCCCTGTACAATGTACAAAGCAGTGTAGTGTTGTAAAGTATAGTAGTATAAACAAAGCTAATAAATTATAGTAGTAGTATAAGTAGTATATTATGGCAGCAGTAGTGTTTCCACATGTGTACGTAGCTACCGCTAGGAGCTAGTGGCAAACGTGTCTGTTACTGCCCTATGATGATCAGTCTCTTTACTCTTATGTGGCAGCCTTTAAGTCCAGAATAAATTCCCCTTGGGACAAATCAAGTGTTGAATGTTGAACCTTGGAACCCTCCTGTTATTGAAAGTGACAGGCGGTGTTGTGCCAGAGGCGGAGCCTCTCACAGCGCTCTGCCTTTACATCAAAGCGGATGACCTCTTTCTCCATTGGACACCATTGCAGATTCTGTGTTGAGTAGTCTGTGTGAGTCAGCCGCCCATAGTTTTCCAAGATCCCTGTGTCTGTCTCTGTTTGTTGTGTTACAAGGTCTACATGTTGGTTAGACTTTGATGTCCGGAAAAATGCAAAAGCCATCTTAATGCATGGAAGGTGTTTTACCGCCTCAAACTGTGCAATATTATTCCTCTCTCCTGGGCCAAAGAAAGCAATTTTTCCTGGCGCAGTGCATTCTGGGTGGAATCAATGTGTCATATGTGCGTCTGACTAATTCATTTTCTGGCAAGGGTTGAATGTGTTTACTTTGGGATTCCATAAAACATTTCGCTCTTGTTGGATGCCATTATAAATGTGTGTGTTCAGTGGAGATTGAAAAGAGTGCATCGTGCAGGGGTGCAAAAAGGCCCCAGTGACTTCTGTATTTGCTTCTGGTTTTCTTGTTTTGTAAGTTATCGATGCAGTTTTCTTGGCTGGCAATGAGTGACAGACTGAAGGTGCAGACACTTCAGATCTGTTTGGTGATTGACTGATGAAGTCTAACCCTGTGTCCTCATCAATATGTCTCCTTTGTTTCTCTGCCTCTCCTTCCTCTGTTCTAGGGAATGGTACATGAATGGAAACTATCTTGTGATCATCGTGTCCCTTTTAGTGATTCTGCCCCTGGCTCTGATGAAACAGTTAGGTAAGTATGTTGATGCAGTCCGATTAGTCCGTCTGCATTCTGCTCTGTTGAAAAGATGAAAGATGGGGGTTTAAGAGGAAGAGGATCCATTACACTGATCAGCTAATGTAGGAAAACGGGTCATGTTCAGCCAAACATTCATTGTTCAAAATATCAGCCTTGATAAGATGTCCAAGCGTTTGAGTTATTCAAGGATCATTTATAAATCTGATGATTTGTCTTGGGGTAGCAATTCTACAGAGTTTAGCTAGCCCGAATCATTCTACTTTAAACTGAATGATCACTATACTATGTAAATTTAGCCTGGCTATTGCCAGACCAAGCTCAATCGTAGATTGCATGTTGGTCTGGGAAAGCAGCTGTCATTTCTTCAGCACAAGAGGCGTGATCAATGGGCAGAGTTCAATTGACTCTGTTCACAATTGGCTGCTTGCCGTTGCTTCCATGTTGTCATTGTGTTAAACCAGCCAATTGCGCGCCAGGGGAAAATAAATGTATTGCTCTTCTCCAGACCCTTCTGCAGGGCAAACTCAAATCGCCGGCAGAATGGGCGGGGCTACCCAGTCTACTATCAATGCTCAAAGTCTATCGTTTCCTCAGGGCCCCTAGTGGCCTGGGCAGGAACTGTTGCCATTTCCAGTATTATATCTTCGTGGACCATGTGTGATACGTCTTGTACTATACCAGCTCTCTCAATAAAAACATCTAAAGACATCTCTACACATGTAAACAAGTCAGAGCTGTAGAGGTCAGATACACACGTCATGCTGAGAGTGTCTTTCCTTTGGACAGTCTAATCTTTCTGATACAGCCTGGGAGACACATTAGTGGATTTGTCTACACTGTGAAAGCAGCGTCGTTATGCAATCGCTCAGAACACCTGAGGTAGGGAGAGAAAGAGAGATAGAGAGGGGGAGCGAGAGAGAGAGGGAGGGAGAGATAGAGAGGGAGAAAGGAAGACAGAGAGAGGGAGAGCAAGAGGGCGAGGGAGAGGGAGAGAGAGTCACTATTGCTGGGTCATGGCTGGAACAGAGGGTCTGTCCTCCTCTTCTGTCTCTGCTTGCACGGATAATAGGCAGAACAAAACCAATCAGTGGTGAACAGTAACAAGCTCCAGCGACCATCAGATCAGATCAGCCTCACAGGGCCCAGAGAACACCCTGCTCCACTCCACTAGCTGTGGGAACATTCAGCTGGAAGGGATGGCCTGGCCCCTCATGAGTTCTCATCCTCCCCCTCCTCCCTCCTCTCCTCCTCTTCTCCTCCTCCTCCTCCTCCTCCTCCTCCTCCTCCTCCTCCTCCATCCTCTTCTTACTCTACCTGCAGTGTTCAAAAGAGTTATTAATGCTCACCCCCATGTAGATTGTTGTTCTGCGTAGTGTTGGGATGTCTGATCCATTTGAACCTCGTCGATCGCTTCATCAATACCTCATTATCTCCAGCTGTCTGTCTGCACTGTGATGGCTGATTGTCTGCTCCCACGTGGAGCACATGACACTGACGTGAAAACACAGCAGATCACACGGAGTGGGCAGCTTTCATCTCCAAGCGGCCAGATGGTTGCTTTACTAATGAGGTTGTGTGTGTGTGTGTGTGTTCTTTAAAGGGTACCTTGGTTACACGAGTGGCTTCTCCCTGTGCTGCATGGTGTTCTTCCTCATTGCAGTAAGTTAGCACCAAGCCCAAACCTACCCTGACATCCTGACTCTAACCCTAACCCTAACCCTAACCCTGAGGTTGTTCAGTCATGCTCTCTCTCACTCTCTACCTCACTCTCTCTCTCTCTACCTCTCTCTCTACCTCTCTCTCTGTCTCTGTCTTTCTCTCTGTCTCCTTCTCTCTCTCCCTCCCCCCCCCTCTCTCTCTCTCTATGTCTCTCTCTCTGACTCTCTCCCCTCCCTCCCTCTCCCTCTATCTCTCTGCAGGTCATCTATAAGAAGTTCAACATACCCTGTCCATTCGTGGACTTTACTCTCAATGCCACCCTCATCGCCATGGGCAACGCCACTGGCCTGGACAACCCCGCCTGCGTCCCCAAACTGGTCAACCTCAACTCCCAGGTAGCCGACCCTGAACTGACCCTGACCCTGACCCTGACCCTGACCCTGACCCTGACCCTGACCTGACTCTGACCTTACCCTGACCCTGGCCCTGACCTGACCCTGAGCCTGATCCTGACCCTGACCCCGACCAAAGCCTTCACACGCATGCATCCTTCTCACCTCCGCCCTGCACGCCCCGCGGGCTGCCCAGCGTCACACCCAGACCACCTGGGACGGAGCGCTAGACTAGAGGTAGGAGCGCTAGGCTAGCAGTAGGAGTGCTAGGCCAGTGGTAGAAGTGCTAGGCTAGCGGTAAGAGTGCTAGGTCACCGGTAGGAGCGCTACACTAGCAGTAGGAGCGCTAGGCCAGCGGTAGGAGCGCTAGGCTAGTGGTAGGAGTGCTAGGCCAGTGGTAGGGGAGCTAGGCTAGTGCTAGGAGCACTAGCGGTCAGAGCACTAGGCTTGCGGTTGGAGCGCTAGGCTAGTGGTAGGAGCGCTAGGCCAGCTGGCTCCATGTGACTGTTGGGTTCCCTTCCAGACGGCCTACACCATCCCCATCTTGGCCTTTGCCTTCGTGTGCCACCCTGAGGTGCTGCCCATCTACACTGAGCTGCGCAAGTACGTCCTGCACCCCTTCCCAAGATGCACTACTCTGCCTGGCCGGTCACATGCACTGTTTTTCTGTTGTTTGACGTTATGACCGAATGATCGGCTGCTTGTCATGGAGCATGCTCAGCCTCTTCATCGCCTGACTCTGAGCCCCTCACTGCACACAGTGGACTAAATGGTGTCTGTGTGTGTGTGTGTGTGTGTGTGTGTGTGTGTGTGTGTGTGGTGTGTGTGTGTGTGTGTGTGTGTGTGTGTGTGTG
>JAOPJL010000026.1:5025319-5037660 GCA_027123545.1 Trisopterus esmarkii | reverse complement strand
CTCTCTCTCTCTCTCTCTCTCTCTCTCTCTCTCTCTCTCTCTCTCTCTCTCTCTCTCTCTCTCTCCCTCCCTCCCTCGTGGTCTCTCTAGTATGCAAATCCTAAGTAAGTCTTTGATTGTGTTAATGGGGTTACCCTGAGAAAGAGGTGGAGGAGATGTAGCAGTGATACTGCAGCGCCCTCCAGTGGCCACATCCCTCACTGCACCGTTTCATCAAGTGCAAGATGTAGTTGAGCTAATCATTTAATAAGAACACCTCATGTAGGCGACATATTATCCTACATACTAAATAGAGGTGGGCGTTCGAAAAAGGATATCCTGGACTCCAGGGCTCCTATGTGTGTGCGTGCGCTGTGCGTTCGTTCACATGCGTGTGCGTGTTTGTCCTCCTGCAGGTGAGGTTGAGGCTGAGCTGCTGCACACCTACAGCCGCATCGACCCGTACGACACGCTGATCCTGTGTGTCCGCATGGCCGTGCTGGTTGCCGTCACCCTCACCGTCCCCATCGTGCTGTTTCCTGTGAGTCGCCTTCTGCTGCTACCGCTAACACACCACAGGGGGGGGGAGGTCAAGGGTCACTACCAACACACCACAGGGGGGCGGGAGGTCAAGGGTCACTACCAACACACCACGGGGGACGAGAGTCACCTGCTGCACTACCTACACACAAAATGCATTTTATTATTGCACTCACGCAATGTTGATATATACTCAGATGAATACTAATGTATATTGTGATATCTTCCCCTGAGTATAAATTGTGTTGTGATATAAAACTAGTTTGTCCCTTCTCTCTTTTGTTGGAGACCAATTTCTGAGCACATTTTTGGATTTTAGGGTCATTCGAGAAGAAGGCAAAGCAAAGTATCACAATGAGGCATTAATGACAATCACCCTACTATAAAACAAGTCAGAGACTGAAGCTCAGGTCAGCCTTGTCTCTCCTGATGAACCTCAGCATGTCTCCCCCTTGCTGTCTCAGGTCCGGAGGGCCATTCAGCAGATGCTCTTCCCCAACAAGACCTTCAACTGGCCGCGGCACGTGGCCATTGCTGTGGTCCTCCTCAGCCTCATCAACCTGCTGGTCATCTTCGCGCCCAACATATTGGGCATCTTCGGCATCATTGGTAGGTCTGGAGACGCTTCTGAGGGAGTAAAACGTCACAGAACACTGACTGTTCAAGGGCGTGGTCAGCCTTAGTGAGACTAATGACGAGTGCATTTGGGAGAGCTGGTTACACCTTTCCAAACAGTTTGGCTAAAAGTTAATTTAACAACACTATTAAAGCTAACATAGTCTTTCTGCGTCACTTCGAGGCCCATGAGGGATTCAGGGGTGAGGGATTGGACCCACACCCAGCTTCATTGAGGACGTGCTTCATTAGTCAGGGATCTGCTGACATGTGTTTGCTTCCTTCTGCTCACTGGCCTAGTGCAGGTGCCACGTCCGCCCCATGCCTCATATTCATCTTCCCTGCGGTCTTCTACCTGAGGATCGTTCCTAACGAAGAGGAGCCGCTAAGATCGCCCCCCAAAATCATGGTGAGCCTGAGGGGACCCCTCACACTGGCTGTTCACTAGTACCATCACACTGGGTGTTCACTAGTACCGTCACACTGACTGTTCACTAGTACCATCACACTGGCTGTTCACTAGTACCGTCACACTGGCTGTTCACTAGTACCGTCACACTGGCTGTTCACTAGTACCGTCACACTGACTGTTCACTAGTACCGTCACACTGGCTGTTCACTAGTACCGTCACACTAACTGTTCACAAGTACCTTCACACTGACTGTTCACTAGTACCGTCACACTCGCTGTTCACTAGTACCATCACACTGACTGTTCACTAGTACCGTCACACTAACTGTTCACTAGTACCTTCACACTGACTATTCACTAGTACCGTAACACTCGCTGTTCACTAGTACCGTCACACTGGCTGTTCACTAGTACGTCACACTGACTGTTCACTAGTACCTTCACACTGACTGTTCACTAGTACCGTCACACTCGCTGTTCACTAGTACCGTAACACTGGCTGTTCACTAGTACCGTCACTTGCTGTTCACTAGTACCATCACTCGCTGTTCACTAGTAAGTCACACTCACTGTTCACTAGTACAAACACACGCTGTTCACTAGTACAAATACACTCGCTGTTCACTAGTGTGAGTAACATTCAGATTATAAGGATCTTTAGAAGTCATGGACGACGTTTGTTCCGTGCTCAGAATCAGTTCGGTCAGCACATCGTAGGGGCAAGAGACCGACGGCGTATCGCAGATGGCAATTTGTTGCAGAAGTGTAATGGAGGCTTGGATGCAGGATGCAGGTTGTGAGATCTGAACTCAAATGGGTCATTCTTTACTGATCCTCCTCGTGCCCCTTTGATTGCAAATGTGTCACTGGGTCCTGATATCTGTCTGCTAGGCTGCCTGGATCACTGACTGACTGACCCCCTTACCATCACTCATACACACCCCTCTTATGCACTTATTGTATTGTATGTACATCCTGGCACTTAATGTACTCCCTTATTGTATGTTGTATGTCCTGGCACTTAATGTACGCACTAGGCACTTAAAAATAGTTCTTAGCATGGTTTAGCATCTTATCCTAGCTATCTTTTTTGTACACAGGGAATGGGTTAACCTAGCGAATGTTAGTGCTTGGCACTTGTTTCTATGAACATCCTTACTGTATCAACAGCGATATATTGTTTCTCTTTCTTCTGACAAATGTACTTCTTGTGAGTAATTTTGGATAGAAGCATCTACTAAATGCCCTAAATGTAAATGTTAATCTATCTGTGTCTCTAGGCAGCCATCTTCGCTGGGATCGGCTTCCTGTTTATGATAATGAGTCTGAGCTTCATCATCATTGACTGGACGTCCGGGAGCAGCAGTGCCAGCAGCGGCCACTAGGGCCCCCCTCCTCCTACCAGGGTTTATATCACCGTAGTTCTGTCTTGTGTTTTGGCCGTTTTCGTTCTGAGATCCTATTTGATGCGTATTGTTTTCCAGGCTAAGCTCTGGCCCTGGGGCAACAGAGCCGGGCAGGGTCTGTCCTTCAGCCAATCACTGACCTTGTTGTGGTGGCAAATTCTTCTTCTTGGGAAATGGGTTGAATTTCTCCCTGTATGGGCCAAGAGCTTACAGGTAGCTGTTGATGTTTGGAGATTAAGTCCAGTGAGATCATTTATATTTCTACATGTCTATGTGTTAGAAGTGGATAAAGATGTCTGTATGTCCCTGACCCACTGTGCTTCGTGGTTGTCATGGCGACCTGCAGCTGCCATTATGTGCTACCGCCGTTCCTACTATGAACTATTATCTGCAAAATATAGGACTCATATATGACATTATATATGATGATCACCTCCATGTATGCTGTCTCCAGTGACAGCAGAAGACATTATTTTTTAATCAACTTTTTTGTATTTATTACATCATCTCAGAATAACTATGAGAAGTTATTCAAGTAACAGCGTTGTTTTTTATGTGCATTTAAAAGGTGAATATTGCAACAGAGTGAGAGAGCGTGAGGGTGAGTGAGAGGGTGAGAGGGTGAGTGAGAGGGTGAGTGTCGAGGATGAAAGAGCTAGCGAGTGAGAGAGAAAGCGCAAGAGAGAGCGAGAGAGAGAGAGGGTGAGTGAGAGGGTGAGTGTCGAGGATGAAAGAGCTAGCGAGTGAGAGAGAGAAAGCATGAGAGAGAGAGCTAGAGAGTGAGAGAGAGAAAGCGCAGGAGAGAGAGCTAGAGAGACAGAGAGCGAGAGAGAAAATCGGCATCAGTGTGCGCAGAAGGAAGTGAGTACCTGGGACTTAATTTTGTACACATTGTGCATTCAGCATTCCTAAACAACATATATTTTTTTGGTTGGACTTAAATGTCGACGACTCCATCACAAATATCCAAACATTTCATATGGAGGGCTTGTATTAGTTTCCATGAGGCCATTGATATCGGTTAAGGAGGTCTGTTGTTTTTTGTTTCATGTCCAGGTGACAATGTGATCAGAAAACCAACAGCACCAAGGGACGGCACTAGAGTTTACTTCCAGTGGTTTAACAGAACAGAGTTGGCTCTAGAGTTTGTTTCAACAGAACAGAGTTAGCTCTAGAGTTGACCTCCAGGGGGATTCTTCGGTCCCTGAATCCAGAGTCAAATGGGCTGATAGTCTGCTAGTTTTCTATATTTGGGATTGTAATAAACGAAAATGGAACCGTTTATGAAAATAGGAAAGTTTGCCTCTTACTGTTCTTTGCGAATAAACAGAGTATTTGAATGCGCTCTTTCTAAACTTTTAGTGAAAAAGTACAGTCTGAGATAACCAAAATATCTATAAATAAATGAGTTTATTTATAGATAAACTACAGGGTCCCCCACTGGGCGGCCAGTGAGCAGCTTGGAGTCTGTAAATGTTTGCGGCCAAGACAAGCTGACCTGTTATACTAATATAGTGAAATATATAGTATAGCACTATATAGTGATATAGGGATATACCAGGGTCGCTCTAACTGCAGATGATTAGTCATGTAGCACTTTCACCTAACAAGCACAACTTTACTCGACCTACAGCCCTTATCCTTTGTCATGCAGATTAGAGATGTAAAATAATCCTATATTTGATAGATTCAATGTAAGGGAACACCCCTTTCGTATTACTTAATGTTGAAATAACTATGTGTGTCGACAAAATAAGCAATGTAATATTAGGGTACAAATTAGGACTCGTGCTTTGCTCTTTTTTTTAAATACTTTTTGGGGATTGTCACAGGATCTTAAAGAGTTAATCCTTTTTGAGGATCGTCACCTGATAGGGTTAGGGTAAGGGTTAGGCTTAGGGTTAGGGTTAGGCTTAGGGTTAGGGTAAGGGTTAGGGTTAGGCTTAGGCTTAGGGTTAGGGTAAATGTGGTGGAAAGAGGAAACGTGTCAAATTGTGTTGACTGGTTTGAACCTGTGGTACCTTCGTGTTTAACATGTATCGTCAGACTGGACCTCTGCTCGGATCAGACTATTTAATGGAAGTGTTTGGTCCGTTGTCATTGCTAGGTGAATTTGTGAATTGGTGTTTACTTGGTGAATGGTTGATTCCTGTTCAGATTTTTTCAATTTGGTCCGATTTTAATCACAAAATGTTAAATCTGTCAAAAATGTTACAAATGTTAAAACAGAATGTAAAAAAAAAAAGAGAAATCCGGCTGATGAATCATTTTTGATTATTGTCCCAGTCTCAGTCTGGTTTGACCCGTCGGTATGCCTGTTGTCATGTTAACATATCTTGTTGTTGATTCGTTACTAACATGATCCTAGTGACCCCTTGTTAATGTGTAATGATCCAAACGTAACGCAGCAATCAGCTAACAATACACGTTTAATACACGTTTATGTCCAAACTGTTTTGAAGGTCTATGTTTGAACTGTTTCCTGTGATGGTCTGTATGCTCCAATATAGAGAGGAACCGTTGCCAGACCAGCTCTGTGATGGTCTGTATGTTCCAGTAAAGAGAGTAACTCTGTTTCCAGACCAGCTCTGTGATGGTCTATACGTTCCAGTGTAGAGTGGAACTGTTTCCAGACCAGATCTGTTATTGTCTGTATGTTCCAGTGTAGAGTGGAACTGTTTCCAGACCAGGTCTGTTATTGTCTGTACGTTCCAGTGTAGAGTGGAACTGTTTCCAGACCAGGTCTGTTATTGTCTGTATGTTCCAGTGTAGAGCGGAACTGTTTCCAGACCAGCTCTGTGATGGTCTGTATGCTCCAGTAGAGAGGAACTCTTCTCATCTGCATCAGCTGCTTCAGAATCAGAATCATTGAGTCATGACAGATCAGTAAAGCCCACACAGACATTTCACTAAAATCAGATGTGACCCCATTAAAAAGGAGTGTAAGGATCCGGACCAGGGTTTCTACTGGTTTCTAGTGGTACATGTTGATCTATGGTCCCAGTACTGAAGGCATTTCGCAATTTCAGGGCAGGTTTCCAGGTTTTATTGCACAAATTAAAAAAAAGCAATGCACACAATGCGACATCAGAGAAAATGAGACAGTAGCTGGTGCAGAGGTAGGAGCTAATGACGTTGTGGTTAGCCTTGTATCTACTAATCCTATGTGATTTATTGAACTGTGTAACTTAAATGAATAAATCTAATAAAAAATACTTTTGATGTCAGCCAGCATTTATACATAATGTATATAAATGTAAACCCTTTATATTCTACATTCCTATCTAGTTTGTAAAATGTAAATAGCAGGTGCATTTCTGTCTGATTAAAAATTACATGTAATTATTTTTCAAGTGCTCTATCGCCCTCCAAGTTATGTCTCTATTTTCTTGTATTTCGATGTATTTTAATACCTTGCTGGCAGTAATTGGACTGTGAGCAACATTGCAATAAAGATAATAAGATAACATTTCATGTTTCTTCAGATTAATATCACTTTCCCCTCAACTCCCAACACGGACCGCCTCCAGGGGGCGCCGTAGAGCTGGCTTTGATTCACACCATTCCTGCCTTTTTTTTTTTTTTTAACGTTTGCATTTGACTGTTGAATCTTTTATTTTGGGGATGGTAAAGACTTTTTATGAATAAGTACACAATTATCCTAATTATAATTTTTTAACAGGTAGTTCACACCTATCTCACATTGTATATCTTATTTCCTGCTTCAGCTTTTGTGATGCTCTATCTTGAACCAAATGAACATGAATAAACTCCTTATCTATAGGAATAAAATAAACTAAAACCAAAAATGAAGGTAACCTAAATAAATATTCAGTTTTACTGACTACGGGTTCATACATCCTGGCCTACATTTCCCATGATGCACTCGGAGTGGGCGTTGCCGAGCGGGAGGCGCGCGGCCCGGTCTCCTTTGCTCGTGCTGGAGAACTTGGCGGGTGTGGCTTCAAACCATCAGCCTCGACCAGGGGACGGGACGCATAACGGAGAACCTCGACCAGGGGCAGGGACGCACAACGGAGAGGAGAACCACCAGGAGAACCACCGTCAGCCTCCTGGCACCGGAGCCCCAACCCTCGGTTTCACCGCTGGACTCATTTAGTGAGAACTTTGGAGTCATTTCGTGAGAACTTCGTGCCCGTTTTCGTGCGGATCTGCGCAGACGGCGGCATCAGGAGACAGTCACGCTTCCAGCATCAAGCTTCTCAAAGTTCCGCAAAGTTGTTGGTTTCCTGTTGTGAAGAAGAGCATCCCTGATGTCTACTGACGGAACATGAGTTAAAGCTAACCTTAAAGACTTAAAGCTAAACCGACTTAAAGCTGAACCGACTTAAAGCTAAACCAACGCAACAAATCACTGCGTTGTTAACCACTGTTCTCCTTTTCGTGTCAACATCTGCCAGGTCTTAAACCACCAGAGAAGGAAGTTATTCAGCTCCAGCTGTAGCAGTGAGAACGGAGCCTTTCTGAGTGAAGTTGGGGTCGGGGTTAAGGGTTCAGGGTTCAGGGTTAGGGTTAGGGTAGCGTTGGTTTCCTGTGGAGCGGTCCCATCAGCAGCAGTCCTGAAGCGCGCGCTCGGCACCATGGGTTGCACCGTCAGCCAGGAGGACAAGGCGGCCGCCGAGAGGTCCAAGATGATCGACAAGAACCTCCGGGAGGACGGCGAGAAGGCGGCCCGGGAGGTGAAGCTGCTGCTGCTGGGTGAGTGTTGGCTCCGTTGGTCGTGGGCTGTTCTGCGAAGCGCTGTTGGAACATCTGGGAGACCAACCATGAGCAAGAGTTCTGTGGATTATAGTGGATGTCGATAGGGGTCACTTGGTAGATTCACCACATACCGCTAGTTGCTTAAGTAACCCGTGGCAATACCAAGTGTACACCCCTAGGTGTCTAGGGTCAGGGTTAACTTATTACTATAGTGAGGCAGACTGGGTTAACCTGTTACCCAGTGAGGCAGACTGGTTCAGGGTTAACCTGGTTACCCTAGTGAGGCAGACTGGGTCTTGGTTAACCTGGTTACCCTAGTCAGGCAGACTGAGTTAACTTGCTACCCTATTGAGGAAGACTGGGCTAACCTGGTTACCCTAGTGAGGCAGACTGGTTCAGGGTTAACCTGTAACCCTAACCCTAGTGAAACAGACCAGGTAAGGGTTCATCTGGAACCCTAACCCTTACAAACGGTGAAACCTTCCCTTTATTGAACTTTCCATTCTTTTAAATCATAAATCAACATCACCCGATGTTATCAAAAAGTGCGCCGGGCATTCGCAAATAATTGATTGGAATTACGAGATCTTGTTTAGGTGCAAAGGGTGAAGGTCAGGTTTCCACTGTGAGGCGTTCTGTCCGTCACAGTGGACTTTGCTTTGTTCCCCCCGACTCCATAGTTTGTGTTCAGAGTGTCTATTACAGTGTAACAGACGACTGTCTCGTTCTGTACACGACGACGTGCTCAGTGCTTAACTATCACTTTTTTTAATGCATAGGGACACACTTACTGATTGTGATTCATTGTGGTACTTGACTTTTATTAATAACTTAATAACAGAAAATACATATACATTATTATATTTCATGAGGTCCTTTACATTGATATGGAGTACATTATTGAGCAGCCTCACCCTTGCATGTCTCTGTTTTTAAGAAAGCTATTTTGAACTTCCTTTTAAGGATTCCAGTGGTGACCTCAAATATTGAAATGGGTTGGCTGTGTTTACAGTCCACCTCGGCTTGCCCACCACAGCTCAACTTATTCTCTTACTTTTCACTTTTCTTTTCCTCCCTGTTTGAAGGAGATAAACATTCAGGCAAGCCTTCTTCCCATGCGTCTTTGATGCATGTGTGCGGAAGTTGTGCGTCTGGTTCAAAGACTAATTGCATACTCGTGTGTGTGTGTGTGTGTGTGTGTGTGTGTGTGTGTGTGTGTGTGTGTTTGTTTGTGTGTGTGGGTGTGTGTGTTTGTGTGTGTGTTTGTGTGGGTGTGTGTGTGGGTGTGTGTCTGTGTGTGTGTGTGTGTGTGTGTACCGGTCTCCTGGTCGGTGGTGACGGCGGCGGTGAGCCCCACCCCGGAGGAGCCCCTCCCGGTGGTGGGGATGGCGCGGGGGGCCGTGTGCAGCACGTAGCGCAGCAGCTGGGACTTAGCCACCGAGGGGTCGCCTGGAGGCAACACAACACAACACCTTAACACAACACAACACACAACACCTTAACACAACACAACACACAACACTTTAACACAACACGAAGCGCAGCAGCTGGGACTTAGCAACCAAGGGGTCGCCTGGAACACAACACAACACAACACGTTAACACAACACAACACGTTAACACAACACACCACGTTAACACAAGGCGTCAACACAACAGGCGGGGCATACCGATGAGCAGCACGTTGATGTCCCCCCGGATGCGGGAGCCGTTGTCCAGGACCTTCTCCACGCCGCCCAGCAGCATGCACAGGATGGCCTTCTTGATGTAGGCGTGGCCGTGGATGCTGGGCGCCAGTGAGCGCGACAGCTGGTCGAACATGTCCTGCAAGGCACCATGGGAAATGTGACCTCACGCCGGGAGCAGGGAAGACATTCTGATCCCAGCAGTGACCGCTTTAACAACGGCTGGGCTCCAGATAACAGAAGATCATAATAAATGCATGAATAAACGATACGATAATAAAATCACAAAGTGTGAAAAGACAATAAACATAAATTGGAAATAAAGTTGCATATGAATAAAGGAATGCATGTAAATAAATAATTTCTGCGTACAGAAATGTACAGACGGTACGCATAAACATAGAGCAGACGTTGGCTAACTGTATGTCTACAGTTATACACACATACATCTACACACACGGTACATGTACTGCATACATCTACACACACGGTACATGTACTGCATACATATACACACACGGTGTATGTACTGCATACATATACACACACGGTACATGTACTGCATACATATACACACACGGTACATGTACTGCATACATATACACACACGGTGTATGTACTGCATACATCTACACACACGGTACATGTACTGCATACATATACACACACGGTACATGTACTGCATGCATCTACACACACGGTGTATGTACTGCAGTACATATACACACGGTGTATGTACTGCAGTACATCTACACACACGGTACATGTACTGCAGTACATCTACACACACGGTGTATGTACTGCATACATATACACACGGTGTATGTACTGCAGTACATCTACACACACGGTATATGTACTGCAGTACCACAGCCTCCAGTCATATCTGCGTATCTTCTTCATCTTTTATATTCACAGGAGGAAGTCGTCTCCGGTCGCCAGGGGGGCACCTGGGGACCGGAGACGGTCGTCATGGTGACGGTTGTCATGGCGACCAACCTTGGCGTTGGTCTGGCTGAAGCGGCGGATCTTGGCGACGTCGGGGGCGGAGAAGACGGGCGAGACGTCCTTACTCATCTGCTTCACCTGGCACGCCATCATGATGGTCCTGTAGGGACACATCAGCACCTCCTCTTACTGCTCCTCCTGCACCACCTCCTCTTACTGCTCCTCCTGCACCTCCTCACCATGCTGCTCCTTCTGCACCTCCTCACCATACTGCTCCTTCTACACCTCCTCCTCTTACTGCTCCTTCTGCACCTCCTCACCATACTGCTCCTTCTGCACCTCCTCCTCCTCTTACTGCTCCTTCTACACCTCCTCCTCCTCTTACTGCTCCTTCTACACCTCCTCACCATACTGCTCCTTCTACACCTCCTCACCATGCTGCTCCTTCTGCAGCTCCTCCTCTTATTGCTCCTTCTACACCTCCTCATACTGCTCTTTCTACACCTTACACACACACCCCCTGGACTCACCGCCTACTGGACCCCCTCCCCCCTCCCCTTCCCTTGTTGCAGCACGGTATGCCGTGAGTGATGTGATGCGCCTGCGATGGCTGCGTCCGCCTCCCGGTGTCCGAGTTGTGACACCTCCCCTCCCCGACTCCCTTCCCCCCTCACATATGTGTTTGTGATGTTTTTAAATGTGATGCGTATGTGTTGAGGTGTTTTTTTTGCTAATCCCTACACTGTGCCCCCCTTAAAGGAGCATAGTTTGGGGTACTGACAATTTTTTTTCCGCCTCGTTACCCTCTTGTTTAGCTTTTAAGTTTCTGACTTAATGCGGGCCGCATGGTTCCTCGTTGAACAAGCGCCTGACAGTCTCTCCGTCCTGTCTCCCCACAATGTCTTTTATGTTTCTTGGACAGAGTTGTTACTGGGAATTTCGTTGCCCTGTTGCTCTGTAACATGTGTAATGACAACAATAAATTCAATTCAATTATTTTCTGGTCCCAGTCTTTATATGCCCTGGATTACACATATGTTGTTTGTGGATTTAAATGGGGTAGATGAGTCACAAAGGCCAAAGTCACAGGGCACATCAGACTCAATAAGCTGAGGATGTGCAAAACCCAACGGCTCTAAAAATATACCACAAAGCGATGATCAAGAGAATGCAGCGAGTTTGTAACTTCTGACTCAACCCACATTTCATATAATCTATGAAAACACTACGTCCGCTGCCCCTGGGGGCGGAGCTAGAAAAAACCCAAGCCGCCAACTGCGGCGAGCAGAAAGGCCGCTCATACATCCGCTCCCAACAAGAGGTGGTAAGAGGAACAGCTGGCAGGTGTAACAATGAACAAAGCATCTAATTAGCTTCAGAGAGGAACAAAGAAGCTCTGGTTGCCGGTGAACACACAGAATGTGTAAAACTAGAACCAATATAATGATGGACCAATGATGGATTAAAGGTCCACACAAGCAATCATAACTTCCTTCACACTTCGTCAAGCATTGGCGTCAAGTCATCAGCCAGTTAATAAGAACTGCATAAACAGAACTTCGGTTTAGCCTTTAAAGAATCTGATATTTAACTGAAGTGTGCTCCCAAACGATATGGGAGACCTTGTGAAAGTTTTAGCTGAGGCTATATCAGCAAACAGGCTCCCAATTCCAGAGCCAACAACATTTAGTCGAGATCCACTCAAGTTCAATCATTGGAAATCATCTTTTCAGACACTTATTGAGAAAAAGAACATTCCAACTACAGAGAAAGTGGTCTTCCTTCAAATGGTATGTCGGAGGAGCTGCAAGAGAAGCCTTAGAAGGTCATTTTCTGATTGGTTCAGAAGATTCATACCATGCAGCATGGGACCTGCTCAATGACAGATATGGCCAACCCTTTGTCATTGCCAAGGCTTTCCGAGACAAACTACATGCATGGCCAAAAGTAGCTTCAGGAGAAAGTGCTGATTTTAGGAAATTCGTTGACTTTTTACGTAGCTGTCAAAGTGCCATGTCTAACAATGAGTCTTCA
>JAOPJL010000026.1:4932329-4945755 GCA_027123545.1 Trisopterus esmarkii | reverse complement strand
CTCTCTCTCTCTCTCTCTCTCTCTCTCTCTCTCTCTCTCTCTCTCTCTCTCTCTCTCTCTCTCTCCCCCTCCTCTCTTCCTCTAGCGCGCTCCCTCGCTCCGAGAGCCCTTTCTTTATTCTTCCTCTTCAGTCATTGCCTAGATCTATACACCCCGATCGCCTGGAGGGAGAACATATGTTTAAGATTCAATCCAGCGGTGACCTCTCTGTGGTGTCGCTTGAGACTGCCAGAGGGCGTGAACGGGGCATCCGTCTTCCCTTAGCCTTTAAGAATGTTTGACACAACGTTAAACACCCGGCGTCCACGACCCCTGCTCAACGGGACGGCAGGGACCTCTCTCGGTTCACTGTTTAACTTGATACGCTCAGAGATGCATTGCATTCAGCTAATAGATTATTCATCATAATACCGGGGACAGAATAGGTCGAATCAATGATGTCTGGGGAGCAACGTGGGTTTGGTTCCTTTTGTGGCCAAGTGAGAGAAAATGTATGACGTAAAAACGCTATATGCTCCTTTCCGTAAGAGTTCTATTCTCTTAAAGATGGTATTCCATACGTGATTGTTTATTGAAACCATAGCTAATGCAATTTTTTTATGCTTAGCAGATCTAATTGCCGAAAGATGTGTCCATATATGGACAAATCTGACAAACAAAGGAAGGAAGCTAAATCAAAGCTCAGACAAGCTTTCCATGCATGCCTGTCTCTCTGGCTGTCTGTCTGACTGTTGGTATGTCTATGATGGAGTGTGACAAAGGGCGCTGTGCCATTCGTCATAAATAATTGGGGATAGTGTGTCCCACAGAGACCGAAGGCTAGGTGCTGGGGATAAAGCGGTTGGTCTCTGTCCCACAGCGATGATGTTACACCTCCTGCTACAGCAAAATAATAACAGAGATATAAAACCTAACAAACACATAACACACAAAACCTGTAGGCCCAAGGACACACAGAGGGGAAGAGACCCTGTACCAGGGGACACCCGACCGGTAGCACCATGGACAGCTCCAGTACCAGAAGACACCCGACCGGTAGCACCATGGACAGCTCCAGTACCAGAAGACACCCGACCAGTAGCACCATGGACAGCTACTGGTCGGGAGACACCCGACCAGTAGCACCCTGGACAGCTCCTCTACCAGGAGCCACGACGAATTCCCTCTGTGAATGACTGGGCTTGGCTAAAAAAACATATGCTGATTCTGAATAGAATCAGAGAACCAAACCCAGGAACTTTCAGAAGCATGGTGGTGAAGGGTGGGGCATCAGTTTTACCCACAGCAAATTTACAGACGATCGACGTTTGACCTCAGCTAATCCACTGAACCCAGGACTGGACTGGGACGATGAATTGTGACAGTGTGATTCTCATTTATATTATTAAACTATTGGATGTGATTTACCGAAAATTACCCGTCTGCACTTGCACACGGCTGAGTGACGAGTGAGCTTGCGCATCTATGGGCCTTCAGGCGCATTGTTACCACCTATCGGTCTGGACATGGAACAACAGTAGATTATAAGAAAGAGAGAAAAACAAAAGAAAAACACTGACGGCTGCACGGCGGCCGGCCCAGTGGAGGCCATCGGCCCTCGAGGGAACTCGGCCCACCGGGAAAATGCCCGCTATGCCAGATTGCCAGTCCAGCCCTGCTTTTCATCCATCATCAGCTCCCAAAGAAGGCAACTCTCGATTCCTATTCAAATTCATCAACACCACTCTGAAGCCCCCTGACTCCCTGCCCCACCATCTCTACTGTACTTCCTTTTGTAACTCCTTAATGACATTTTTCAATGATAAAATCAACAATATCCACCATCAACTCATCAGCAACCCCGACCTCGCCACTAAAGGGCTCTTTATGGTCCCACGGTCGCGCAACACAAGGACGACAAAGACGCTTCAACATAGTCGTGTACGTTTATGGTCCTGCTTCAGGTTTTAGTAAGCGGACCAATCACAGCCCTTGCGGCTGCGTCCCCTTGATGGAAGGTTACACTTTTGGGGGGCACACGTCAGGCCCTTGCGGTGGACGCAAGGAGAGTCCGCAAGGACGTAAGGGGTCCATAACCCCCTTGCGTTATGTGAACGTGGGATCATAATCAGCCCTTTACCCCCACACTGACATACCCTCTGATTTCCAAGTTCAAGATTTCAACCCGGTCTCTCTCTGCCTTCTCTCTTCTCATCTCTCTGCTTCCGTCTCCCTCTGAAATCAATGACCGCATTCATAAATCCAAATCTTCCTCCTGTCACCCTCCCCACAGTCCTGGTCAAAGCTTGCCTTCCCTCTCTGCTCCCCCTCATATCAGACATCATTAACTCCTCCCTCACCACTGGAATTGTTCCCACCCCCTTCAAAACTGCTGCAATAACGCCTATTTAAAACCTGGAGCTGACCCCCAACGATTTCAAAAATTTTCGTCCTATTTCAAACCTATTTATTTCCAAAATATTAGAAAATATTGTCGCCCCTCAGCTCCATTCCCACTTATCCCACCACAATCAGTATGAACAATTCCAGTCTGGTTTCCACCAGTACTGGTTTCCAGTAGTGAAACGGCCCTCATTAAAATCACAGATGCACTCCCCCTGGCAGCGGACTCCGGACTCCTCACCATCCTCAACCTGCTTGATCTGAATGTGGCCTTTGACACCATCTCCCACACCATACTCCTCAAAAGACTTGCATCCATTGGCATTCACCACACCCCCTTCAACTAGTTTCACTCCTACCTCTCAGGCCGCACGCAGTTCATCAAACTTAAGTCCTTCACTTCCCAACCCTCCTCCGTCACCACAGGTGTTCCCCAGGGCTCGGTCCTGGGGCCCCTACTTTTCATCATCTACCTCCTCCCCATCGGCAATATCTTCCGTCATTACAACATTCACTTTCACCAGCTTCTCCATTTCAATCACTAACACTCCTGTTTTCCTAGAGTTGTAGCGAGGCGTCGATGACGTCGACATCAAAAATTCGTCAACGTCAAATTTCTCCGTAGACGATTTTCGCCACATGTGGAATTTTTTATTTTTGTATTTTTTTTTTCAGATGGAAGACTGAGGCTACATATAATGACAGGAAAAATGTGTGCATCTTTTTTTGCACTACAACTTCTGTACTTTTTGAAGTTATGTTTACTGTGAAAGAGTAAACAGGCTGGCCTTTCATTTTGTATAACAGTGAAACTATTTATTATTTATTTATTTTATTTTGTGTAAAGCAGAAGATCTTTTGCTGTGCAAAACTGTTAAATAAAGTATATTATTACGATTTTTTTGGTATTTATTTGAGATGCATTATGGTTTTTATTAATCGAGCAACAGAAAAATAGATAATTGTCCGGATAATTGTAGATAATTAGTCGTTAGATTAGTCGACTAATCGATAAAATAATCGCCTGATTAATCGTTTGATAAATAATCGTTTACCCCCAGCTCTATGTTTTCCCCGCCCCTAAGGTCAAGAGCTTGGGTGTCATCCTAGACAGCACGCTCTCCTTCAAATCACACATAAATATCACCTCATCATCACCATCTCCTCCTCTGTTCACCTCACTGTCTCCTCTGCCCGTCTCACCACGATGGGGAGCAAAGCCTTCAGCCGCTCTGCTCCCCTGCTCTGGAATGCACTACCCCTGACAGCCTCAACACTCCATATCCCAGTTCAAATCTAAGCTCAAAACTCAGTTTCATATCTGCGTACCCCCCCGATCTTCCCTTTCCACATCACCACATCACATTCACCCATTGTCCACCTTATTTTAACTGTTTTTTGTATTTAAATTGTTTGTTTCTGTTCTGATTGTATATATGCCTTGTACAGCACCCTTGAGAGCCTTGAAAGGCACCTTTAAATGAAAATATATTATTATTATTATTATTACCAGTGGTTGATAGCTTAGTGGCCAGTGTGCTTACAAGGTTAGTTTGGGCAACGCCTCGGGATCCCCCCGTCAGAGCTGGTCAATGTGGCCCGGGAAAGGGAAGTCTGGGGCCCCTGCTTGAGCTGCTGCCCCCGCGACCCGACCCCGGATAAGCGGATGACGATGACGAGTATGAATGACTGAATGTGGGGTTTAGGGGAAATGAGATGTGACGAGACGTGCAATATACCAATGAGAGTGCCATCTCCCATCCGCTTTAAGAACCATGAGCGTATTAGAAGTGGACAAGTTGATATTTTGACAGCGCTTTTACAGTCTCCACTGAGTCCGAGACAGATGCACGATCACATGAATTTCATGTGTTCAAATGCAAACAATATGCCTAATTCACGCAGTCGTCATAGTCGTAATAGTCGTCATGTAAATTGTGGCAAAGAAAACTTAACACATATATGATATGCGGTCCTGTGTCCGCAACTGTGGGTGTATTTAATGATATGCGACATGCATTGTTTTAACTTCTTACCGCTGTATTAGCTGTTCTTTCCAAAATAATTTAACCGTTTACACAAAAACAAGATTTAGTTTTGGAAAGCTGGGATATACTTTGCTCAAGTTCATTATTGTTATTATTATTATTATTTTGACGCATGGCATAGCCTTCTACAGTGTTCATTCATGCAGCCCCTATGGAAAAATAATCCACATGGAGAAAGTTTCCACAATCCACATGCAATTTCTATGCAATTTCACACATATGAACAATCTTCAATCAACATAATATTTCATTAGGCTAATCATTTGCATGTTTGTGCTGTGTAAGGACAACGTGATTGTAAGCAGTTGTATGTTGCATGTTCCGACCTGTGGGACGTCAAAATAGCAACACTAACTGCGCTATCCACTAGGGCATTTAGACCAGGTATTTTTTCAGTCAGTGACCCAAGTGCTTTTTGAATCACTAAAATAGCACCAAGTATCATCTGCACCGGGACTCGCCTCTCCAGGCGCAAGTGTATTGGCACGAGTTTGCTGCGGGGGAAAATCAGCTTTGTGCTGGATGCAAACTAACATTGATACATGCGTGGGTGTAGAAAGTGCAAGATAGGGCCCAAGAGGTAAAAGCAAAGACATAAAGAGCCCTAGTTAATAGCGTTTTCTTCTCCAACTTCAGAAACACTGATTTGTCATGTAAATTGCGGCAAAGACAACTTAAAACATATATGATATGCAGACTTGGTCCTCTGGCAGCAACTGTGGGTCTATTTTATGATATGCGGCAATACATTAACAAACATTGTTTGTTACCAGTATTGTATACTTTATTGATATCGACTTGTGTTTATAATATGCATGTGTTCTCCTGTTACCATACATTGCCATGGACTGTATTATGCGTTACGTGTTTAGTTTGCGTTTAGACAGATGGGCGCGCACACACGCGTACCAAGCATCACCCGCATTCATTCATTCTTTTAAACACTCACTCGCGGTAAAACTATGTTTTCTCATGATGAAATACTCATCAATCCCAAAAGTAAAAAGCACTTTGCTCAAATGTATTATTGTTATTATTATTTTAACACATGGTACAGCCTACTATACTTAGTTCATGTTCATTCATTCATTGTAGCCCTATGGAAAAAAATATGCAGTTTCATACATATAAATAATCTTTGACATCATAATATTTAAATCAGGTTAATCGTTTGCATGTTTGTGCTGTGTATAGCCTACGTGTGTGTACGTGTGTGTGGCGCATTTTTTAGATCACTAAAATAGCACCAAGTATCCTCTATCCAGCTTTTCACCAACACGCCTCTCCAGGCGCAAGTGTAGTGGCGCCTGTTTACTGTGGGGAAAAATCAGCTTTGCGCCGGGTGCAAACTGACGATACATGCGTCGGTGTAGAAAGTCAATTGCTCTGGGCGTAAGATAGGGCCCATAGTGTCTTCTCTGTAGCTTAGCTTACCAGTTAGTACAAAGCAGAATATTCTCTAACCTCTTAGCCTAGCAGTTGGAACTGGTTGGCTAATGGATCTGTCCATCATACATCTAGATGGACACTCCCACATGTGATGTCACTTCAGGGCTTGTAATGGTCCATCAATGTGGCACCAGGTGATAAATAGGGGATCTTATGACTCCAGTCTATATACTGGTCTGCTATCATGACTCCAGTCCAGTTACTGGTCTGCTAGAATGACTTCAGTCCAGTTACTGGTCTGCTAGCATGACTCCACAGTCACACGTTCGTCATGCTGAGGAGGTCCGGTCACCAGCTTGTTGTTGTTGTGAACCAGGGTGGAGTTCACGTTCACCACCTACCTGAACGGCACGGAGCTGCTCCAGGCTCTGGAGAACCTCACCTACAAGGGCGGGAACACCCGCACCGGAGCCGGCCTCAAGTTCCTCGCTGACAACTTCTTCAACCCTGCGACCAGTCGGGACGTCCCCAAGGTGAGAGGTCAACCTCAGCCTCACCTGTTACAGTACTTTATTAAACCTCAGCCTAGTCAAATATGGCCATATGGTTTTCATGGACAGAATATGAGGAGGGGATTCCGTGGGCTTTTGATGGATAGCTTTGATTAAAACAAGTCTTCAGATCTCCGGCCTGTTAACCAGAATGCTCTCTAACTTCCTGTACTCAACCTCCACTTCCTGTCCGGGGCCATGCTGTTTCCTGTTCAGATCGTCATTCTGATCACAGACGGGAAGTCCCAGGACAGTGTGCAGGAGCCCGCCCAGAGGCTGCGGAGCCAGGGTGTCGTCGTGTTCGCAGTGGGTAGGTGTCTCCGTTTGGGCTCTGACCAGACACTCTCCCTTTGGGCTCTGACCAGACCCTCTCCCTTTGGGCTCTGACCAGACCCTCTCCGTTGGGGCTCTGACCAGACCCTCTCCCTTTGGGCTCTGACCAGACCCTCTCCCTTTGGGCTCTGACCAGACCCTCTCCCTTTGGGCTCTGACCAGACCCTCTCCGTTGGTGCTCTGACCAGACCCTCTCGCTTTGGGCTCTGACCAGACCCTCTCCGTTGGTGCTCTGACCAGACCCTCTCCGTTGGGGCTCTGACCAGACCCCCTCGCCTCTCTACATTCACTCTCCCTCTCTGAAGCCCACTGCCCCACCTGTCTCCCCCCCAAGGTGTGAAGAGCGCCGACCGGAGCGAGCTGGCGCTGATCGCCTCGGAGCCGCGGCGTGACTTCACCTCCTTCGTGGGCGAGTTCAAGCTGCTGAACACGCTGCTGCCCCTGGTGGGCCCGCGGGTCTGCTCCAGCGCCGGGGGCGTGTACGCAAGCGACGGTACAGCCCACCGCCCATCTGCACACTAGCACCCTGTTGAGGCCCCCGCTAGAGCCCCCCGCTATAGGCCCCCCCTAGAAGCTCAGTATGCACTTTGTTCACAGACAGAGAGACAGGTAGTTGTCCTCCTCCTCATGTTGTCCTAGAGAGACAGACAGGTGTTTGTCCTAATCCTCATGTTGTCCTAGAGAGACAGACAGGTGTCTGTCCTAATCCTCATGTTGTCCTAGAGAGACAGACAGGTGGTTGTCCTCCTCCTCATGTTGTCCTAGAGAGACAGACAGGTGTCTGTCCTAATTCTCATGTTGTCCTAGAGAGACAGACAGGTGTTTGTCCTAATCCTCATGTGGTCCTAGAGCGACAGACAGGTGGTCGTCCTCCTCCTCATGTTGTCCTAGAGAGACAGACAGGTGGTCTTCCTCGTCCTGACGTTGTCCTGGTCCTCATCCCTCTCTCCACAGAGGCCTTCTCCGGTCCGTCCAACATCCAGTTCGTGGGCCAGACCTCTGATTCGCTGAGGTTCCGCTGGAGTCCGGCTGGGGGGCCCGTGAGTGGCTACGTGGTCCAGTACACGCCTCTGTCGGGCCTGGGACAGCCAATCACTGCAGACTTACGTCAGGTAGGTTCTTGGGATGCCGCTTTGCGGTATAGCCCTGATATCTAGATGGAGAGCTAGCGGCAGCAGGTGCATGAGAGGTGAGGTGAGCTCAGTGGAAGAAAACAAGGATCGCGCATAAGTATGAACACGTCTGAAGGGCGGGTCCTCATCTCCTCCTCAGAGTAGGTGTTGGCAGAGTGGAGACAAAGCAGGATGGGCATGAAGAATGCTTATCTTTGGCACCTCGCTAGATGGTTTCTCCGGAACCTCCTTGACCTGCCTTGCTCAACAGTTACGTTTGGTCTGGCAGGAGACAGTTTCGGCGAGCCAGCGGTCCTTCACGGCCCGGGAGCTGCGGTCCGGGACGGACTACCTGGTGACGGTCATCGCCCAGTACCCCAACAGCGTGGGCGAGTCCTCGTCCGCCAAGCAGCGCACCAGTGAGTGGAGCGGCACCGCGGCATAGGGGATGCTGCTGTGATGTTGTTCAGGTGTCCTGTCGTAAACTCCCTCCTGGTAGATAGATGTACGCTTATCGATGATGTCATGCATGTTGACCCAGACAGACGGATGGAAGGATAAGACATTCTGCTCATGGTGTGCTCCTGTCTCCCCAGGGTCCTTGCCCGGGGCGTCCAGTCTGCGCCTGATCCAGGCCGGGTTCTTCTCTCTGTCTCTGGCCTGGGAGCGCCCCTCCACCTCCTTCCAGGGGTACAGGCTGACCTACGGCCCACGAGGTCAGAACCACACATCCTCCTCCACCCCCCCCTTCCTTTGATACCTCATCTGCACATTGACGAGGAGCCAGTCCAGTTCTCCTCTCTGAGAAATGCTCAGGGATTCATCCTGACTCTGCTAAACAACAGCCAGTAGTCCCTAAATCAAGTGTGACGCAACATTGAGCATGTCATTATACACTGTAGCGGATAGATGGAGGTAATATTTAAAAGGCCGTTGGCAAGTTTATAATGCATGTAATAAAAATGAAGAAGAAATGAATGTCCTGAGGGCCTGGCTGCCATCAGGTGATTTAGTACCTGCTATTACCTCCGATATTACCTGCAATGTTCCGCCCACCCTGTCATCGCTGATCCTCACGACTGGAGCAGGACACCTGAGGTGAAGCTCTCCCAAGGCGCGTGACAGACAGGGTGTGGCCGCCTGAACTATGAGAACGTCTGGATGCCAATGCCATGACTCACCAATCAAAAGCTCCCCTCAGGGGTTGGATTTACAGCCAAACCACTAAAGCCCCAAATGGGATTTCTGGGGGTGCAGGAGCAGTGGACCCTGGACTCTAGCTCTAGGCTGTGTTAAGAGAACAGGTCACAACATCCAGATGTGTTTTTAGTGATGAGCGTAGTGATGTCCTCACCTAGACTCTGTTGCAGCTGCCAGGTGACAGATCAAACCAGGCTAGACAGATCGAGATACAGAGATACTGCGGATTCGTTCTTTTTGCCGGCCTTCGGGTTTAGTTCCCTGCATGGCCTGAGGCCAGTGTTTCCCACAGAAATTTTGGAGACTATGGGGGGGTAAGCGCACGCACGCTAAACTGTTTGGCTTTCATCACGATTCGCCAGACTCTCATTTAAATAAAGTTCAAGGATTGCCAACTTCAGGGCTGCCAACTTTGGGTTTTTGGTCTGAGTGAGTTGTATATTGCAGACTGTTTGCATATTGACAGGGTACACGGGTTAAGCGCTTTCGCTAAGCGCGAAACAACGCGGCTAAGTCGAACTAATCGATCGTGGTGTTTATGGATGAGTCAAGGCTCAAAAAGGTAAATAACAGATAACCAAACCGATAACCGAACCAATGAGAGCGACACGAACTTCGTCTGAGCAAAAAAATAAAAAATAAAAAAATAGAAAAATAACAATAATAATAATAATAATAATCATGTGCACGCAGAGACTATGGCGGCCGAAATTAGACTATGGCGGGGCGCCATAGTCTCGTCTATGTGTGGGAAACACTGGCCTGAGGCAGCATTTTTCTGGTCTCAGTTGCCAGGTCGCTTTCAGGCGTCAACAAGTTTTAACGTGAAGGGTGAGGTGGTCGTAAGCAGTCAATCTTGTCCCAAAAAACATTCTGTGTGGTCGTTTTTTCATTATTATCCTCATTGACCTCCACCTCCTCCTGTCTTCTTAAAGTAACTTAATAACAACTTAATAAGTCAGTGTTTGGCTAGCTAAAAGAACCGCGTGGTGCTAACTCTTGTGTCTCTGGTCTCTGAGCAGGCCAGGCCTCCAGCGTGGTGCTAACTCTTGTGTCTCTGGTCTCTGAGCAGGTCAGGCCTCCAGCAAGCTGCTGGAGCTCACCCTGCCCGCGGACGCCTCCTCCACCACCCTGGAGCGGCTGCAGCCTGACACAGAGTACGTCCTCAACCTCTACCCACAGTTCGCACGCAATGCTGCCCAGCCATCCACCCTCACAGCCCGCACCCGTGAGTACCCCCCCCCACCCCCCTCTGGAGGCACACAACGCCATGCTACAGCAACACCATGCACAGCAACACCATGCTATAGCAACACCATGCCATAGCAACACCACGCTATAAAAACACCACACTACAGCAACATCATGCCATAGCAACACCACGCTATAAAAACACCACACTACAGCAACATCATGCCATAGCAACAGCATGCTGGCCACTGACACTCACCATCATAATACAACATGGTGACTTCTTGCGTATAAATACATGTTTAATTTGTCTTCGAGCTTAACTATTTTTATTATTGTGTGTGTGTGTGTGTGTGTGTGTCAGTGCGTCTGGAGCCAGTGCAGCAGCTGGTGGTGGACACGGAGTCGGAGAGCAGTGTGCGCGTGCGCTGGAGGGGCGTGGCCGGGGCCCGGGTCTACCGTCTGGTCTGGGGGCCGTTCACTGGTAATGCAGCACTCAGAACAAACCACAGCGCCCCCTCTGGCCAAACAGAAGGCACTGCAAGCTGTCTCTGATTAGCAGAAATCTGCGGCACACACACTCTTGTTAGGGTTTCCATTGATGTCTTGTTTTATTGCTGGCATCAACATAATCTAAAGAAGGTTTTTCTTGTTTATCCATGTTTGTTTTTCATCATCTGCTTTGATGTTTCCCCTGTGGTCTATCCCTCCTCCTCCTCCTCCTCCTCCTCCTCTCTGCAGGCCGTGCTGTGGACACGGTGGAGGTAGCGGGGAGCCGGGAGTCCCACTCTCTGACTGGCCTGACCCCCGACACGGAGTACATCATCACAGTGATCCCGCTCTACGAGACCAACACCGAGGGCCCCGCTGCCACTGCCAGGTTCAAGATAGGTACGGTACAGCTAGCCCTGCTGCTAGGGTTGTTCGCTCTAGTACTGGTTATGAATTGGTACTGGTAATGAATTGGTACTGCTGCTGAACTGCTACTGGTACTGAATTGGCTCTGGGAGATGTAGTTTCAGTACAGCTAGCCCTCCAGATAGTGCTGGTTCTGTATTGTACCAGAGGTTTTTTCTGATGTTGATAATAATGATGTTGATGATGATGATGATTTCATGAATATAATCGACAAGCACAAAAAGCTCTATAAAGGAACTACCTTTAAAGGATCTACACATTTTATCTTTATCTAATATTTCCGATAAAGGAAATTATTATTGTAGAAGAATAAAGCATACGCCATTCAACTGAGGATCTACACTAAAGAGAATATTATGATGGTTCCACTGCATGCTTTGAGTCATGACCGGTCTGATGTGCTGCTGATGATATCCCCAGTCCAGTACTACCTGGTAATAAACCCACTCTCCCTGAACCACACCCTGAGCCTTTAATACAGCAGAGGCTTGATTGTTTGAAGAGGCTAGGTCGTCAGCCGTCTCTGAACTGTGGGGCCCACGAGGGCCCCTACTGGGGACCGCAGAACCAAAACATCTGTGTTGATTCAGCTAATAACTAATCATTTTCTTCCTTTACTTTAATCCCTCACGGATTCAGTTATTCTTCAACCCTCCAGGTGGCCAATTACGCTGCTGCCGCCTGCTATAAACACACACACACTCACACACACACACACACATACACATACACACACCCAGACGCACACACCCACAGCCACACCCACACACACACCCAAACACACATTGTATGGAAGAAAATACAAGAAAATACAAATCCTCCATCCTTTTATCTAACAATACGTGTTAAAGCTGGTCTTTGAGCAGTGCATAGAGCAGCCAGCTGTCGGGAGAGGGTTAGGGTGAGGGCCTGGGCAGGTTGACAGGAGGGGGGGAAGAGGCATAGACCCTACATGTTGCTGTTTAGGAAACATTCCGACCACACCCACGAACACACTCATTAAGCAGACAGACAGACACTCATCAAAAACTCAGACCTTTCCTTTGTGACTGATGCCAAAGAGATGCTTTTAACTTCAGTGGTTTAGTTAGAGTTGTGTCTGAGTCACTGGGAAACGGCCGAGCTGGGGGCCAGAGGCTACAGCCCCTGTCCACGTCCTAGAGTCGGTATGTTTACAGGCACTGTATACATCTCCTGGTTGATGTTTGGGCCTCAACATCATGATGCACATGTAAGAGAGGGCCAGAGGTGGTTTAGGAAACACTTTCCCAAAGTAGAGAATGAATGTTTGTGACAAAAAGGACATTTATAGACACATTCAAGGGCATGTCTCATCTGAAGATGAGAGTACCCCCTTTTAGGAGGTATCTGAGCTTCTACTGCTGGAGGCATCCACACGGACACTGGGAGGAGGCATCCACTGGTTTCTGGGTGGCTGGTGATTTGGAGGTTGAGGAAAAGCAATGTTTGCTGCCAGACATGATGTCAAACAGGAGCCCGAGGCTGGTGTGTGTGGGCGGGAGAGACAAACGGGAAACTCCAGCCCATCAAGCAGCCTGTAATGTCATCCTTTCAACATCAATGTAAACACATCTGCAAGCATTTGATCGCTTAACTGAGCAAAGTGATGACAGTAGCTCGTATTCACAAGGAATGTATGGGAGATGATTTGGAAATATATATATATTTTTTTCAAACAATTGTTTTTTATTGCAAATTCACAGAAGAAAGCAAAACATAGCAATAAACATTTTACTTTTTCCTCCCTCCCACCAACCCGTTTTCTCCCTCCCACTGACGGCCCCTACCTCCCCTCCCTCCCTTCCAAAATGTGCGCATTGAAATTGTACGATTCCGAGCATGTTTTATTAAGAAACTAATTTGTATGGCTCTGATTTTGATCGCTCTCTATCTCACTCGTAAGTGTCTTTGTGTAATTTATCTGCTAAACTGCTGAAGTTCTTTCTGTGGCCCCCAGAGCGGCAGGAGCAGCAGGTCCTCAGGGCAGAGCCCTCCAGCCCCTCCGCCATCCGCCTGTCGTGGAACCTCATCCAGGCGTCCAGGGGCTACCGCCTCGAGTGGAGGCAGGGCCAGGGTGGGGAGACACACCGCGGCACGCCCAGCCACACCAGGACACACGCCGCACCACGGCAACACGCACACGCTAGTCTACGCACACGCCCCCAGGCTCACGGCCACGCACCTACCTGCACTGCAGTCGACCTGCACACGCACGCACGCACGCACACACACACACACACACACACACACACACACACACACACACACACACACACACACA
>JAOPJL010000026.1:4831026-4843592 GCA_027123545.1 Trisopterus esmarkii | reverse complement strand
TTCGTGTGGACGATCGGCCAAAACGATGCAAAACATCTGCGTTTTAACCAAAAAACGGCTCCGTGTGGACGGGCCCTAAGTGTGAACGATCGTCAGTCAGAGTCTGGAGATCCTGAAGGGACAAAGCTCCGGTCCCCTCTCAGTGAGAGTTGGAATGTAGGCCAGAGGTTTGAAGAGAAGCTTGTTGTTCACTTCTCCTCGGCAGGCTCCGCCCCCGAGCTCCGAGGCCGTGTTTACTCCCAGAGCCAGTGACAGAGACGCTCGTCAAACAAACAGTCAGGGACAAAGTGTCCTCATATAAAACTATATCAAATGTGTGCATTCAACCAATAATATTTGTGTGGTTTTTTCACCTGCTCCTCATCTCGTTCGTTCGTTTGCATCGTTTTGATGCAAATGCTGAACGCATCGGCCCAAACTGGAGCTGTTGAGACCAGCTGGACTGCAGAGAGACGTGGGGACCAATAGGATGGCAGTGTTGAGAAGGTCAAACCTGCAATTCCTCTTCTTCCCCAGAGCTCTCTGTTCAGGAGCCACCAAACCTTTGAAACCACGTCTCTCTACCCAAGCACTCCGGTGACACCGGCTTAAGTTTCCCACGGCAGAACTTTGGTCGGTCGCCCGCACTGAAAGGTCATGGACACGAGACAGACATCAAACCCATCCTCCCTATTGTATGTTGTACATCCTGTCCCTTAAAATACACACTTATTATATCTTGTATGTAGTTATAGTACTTGTTGTGTAGCACCTTATCCTAGCTATCTTTGTTGTATACAGGGAATGAGTTAACCTAGCGATTGTTAGTGCTTTGCACTTGGTTCTATGAACATCCTTACTGTACTGCCAGCAATACATTGTTTCACTTTCTTATGACAAATGTACTTATTGTAAGTTGCTTTGGATAAGCGTCTGCCAAATGCCCTAAATGTTTATGTAAATGTCAATGTACTGTCCCCCTCTGCAGCGAGACAGACCTCAGACTGTCCTGTCCCCCTCTGCAGCGAGACAGACCTCAGACTGGGCTGTACTGTCCCCCTCTGCAGCGAGACAGACCTCAGACTGTGCTGTACTGTCCCCCTCTGCAGCGAGACAGACCTCAGACTTAGGTTAAAATTACCCAGGGATTCCTGGAGTGCTTTAGTAACTTTCCATGTTGCGATGTGGGCAGAGAGACAGGGCAGTGAGACGGGGCCGTGAGTCAGGGCCATGCAGCAGCGTATAATTGTGTCAGGTTACGAGGTGTGCCGGGACTGGATTCGCAGCTGGGTTATTTAAAGCCCGACCTGGACTCAAAGTGCTGCTGGACCACGGGCCCTCCCTTGAGAGATGAAGGAGTTATTTGACCCTGTTTCATGTCGTCACGTCCACATGGCGGTCCATGGTGCTGGCCTGGAGCTGGAGGGATTGCACTAAACTAGGGCAGAGCAGGGAGACACTCGTCTCTTGTACGTTATTCTGCACATGCATGCCCGTGAGGCTGTATGGTCACCAAACAGACATCTGTTGACAGCACAAACAGCTGCTCACACAGAGGCCGTATCGTATTGGAGAGTATTCCACATGTTTACCAACACCAGTCCCCCTTGAAGGAGACACAACCCCCTCCCAACACACCAGCACCACCTCCTAGACCCTCCTCTGTAGGCCCATGAGGCTGTGTGGTCACCAAACAGACATCTGTTGACGGCACAAACAGCTGCTCACGCAGAGGCCGTATTGTAATAGAGCGTATTCCACATGTTAACCAACACCAGTCCCCCTTGAAGGAGACCCCCCCCTCCCCTGCCAGCCCCTCCTCCTCCAGTCCAGGTTGTGCTGGGTGGTGGAGGGCCGCTGGTCAGACTTGGCTCTGATGGCCTTCTGCAATCCGTCTCGCACAACCTGAGCAGACCTCCAGAAATAGACCTACCACCACTTGCACTCACCGTCCGATGTCGTAGGTCTTCCTGACTGGATGTGTTGACCTTGTGACACCTGGGTTGGTTATAGCTGGTTGGTTATGACCCATGTGACCGCGTGTTGAACTTGATGGTCTTGTTTACTTCTACAGTTTTGTTGAAACTTCCTCTTCCACATCCCATGGGTTATTTACGGCCACGGATCAGGGTGGGATCTATTTCTACCAGAGATAAACGCAATGTGTCAGTGATGCATCAACAATTTGATAGAAGTACTGCAAGCGGCTGAACCTCCTCCAGAGGCTGACCCCTCCAGAGGAGTGATGTGTTACAGGAAACAGCAAACAGCCTGCCCTTGGTGGTGCAGGAGGTTACAGAGCACAACATGTTCCTGGCTCTTGCTGTTGACTCCGTTCATGAAACGGTCCAGATGACTGGATGTGTTACATATGCTGGACTGATCACCGCTGGGAACCCTGCTGTGTTTATCCTGCGGTTCTGTTGTGTATAAGAAGGGGAAACAGAGATGAATACAGAGAGAAGCTCAGCAGCGTTGGTGCTGGGAGAGAGACGGGGTGTGTGAGGTTAACTGCTGCTGCCTGTGGTCGGGTGTGGATGTCAGTGGTGGTGTTCTCTATCCACATGTCTTTACGAATGCATCGCTCGGACGTGGATGAATACAGGCCCCTCCCCCTGGCACGCTCCCCAACACGCTGGGGTTTTACATCGGCTGTCTGGGGGAAGTGTCCCGGAGATGGAAAACCTCCTCCCAGGGAATAATAATAATAATAACCTTTATTTGTATTGCACTTTTCGAAACAGGATTACAAAGTGCTTCACAGAACTGAATAGAACATGACAAGTGACACTCAAAAAACATTGTAAAAGAGTACAAAAGTACTAACAAAAACACCTACTGTAGAGGCTCTAACCCTAACACATCAAGCCAACTTCTCTGGGTCCTGGAGGGAGGTCTGGAGGGGGGTCTACAGGGGGCCAGGCTCGCGGGCTAGGCATGATGTCATCTGTCAGGAGGATAGCCCTATTGAGGGGCTGAGAGGGGGGCTAAGAGGGGCTGAGGCCATAAAAAGGGACTTCTCTGTTAAGACGGTGAGGATCTCTACAGAAAAGATGACCCCATTACAGACTTGTGCATTTAAACATTTGCAAGCAAAATAATCATTCCTTTTTGCATTTCCCTACTCTCACATGCACGCACACGCACGCGCACGGCACGGCACGCACGCACGCACACACGCATTCCAATAGTCCCTTCCTCTCTCTCGAATGACGTGCACTAAACTGACGTGCACTAGAGTGGCGTGCACTAGTGACGTGCACTTCATAGTGGCCATCTTGCTGTTGACTTGACTTGTGTTTTTCCAGGCATCCCATAATAACCCAGCCAGAGTAGGTCGATAAGAATCGGTTATATTTTCAGATGGTATGCCAATATGTTTTTGCATTCTTTATTGTGGACAAATCCACTGAAATGCAATTTAATAATGTATAGATTAATGGATCGTGTTTATGTATCTAAAATGCTGCATAAGTTCAATAACATTTTATTTCCCTCTGTTGGTGGTTTCATTCTTGCATTTGATAAACATTATGTTGGTCATTCAGTGTTTATATATGCAAGGTATTCTTAAGAGTTGCGATAGTTTTATCCCACATCAATTGTGTACAAACACGAGTTCTGCAGGTGGAGGCAGAGGCGTTAGCAGAGTCCTCGTGGAACGTCAATAGGACATTATGCGCATGCCTACGTCTTGTGTTTCTGGTCGAGCCCCATCCCCTGACGCTTTGTTGCTCGTTTCAGAGTCAAATCCGGTTCTGTCCTATCCGGACGATTGTTCCCGCCCAGTGACAGCTACCGACCTGTGATTGGCTACTTTCTGAGGGAGGAGGGGCTCAGCAGCGCTGGCAGGCTGTAGGTCCGCGCCGACGTCAGTTTCGGTACAGAGGACGATGGTGGACGGACGTGTAAACGCAGGAACATTTTTTTAATCGACCGACTGTGAAAATATTGTTTGTATCGTATACACACAAACTCGGATAACCTCCAACAGTGACGGATCGCTTTCATATTCAAACATTGGAGGTGAAAATACCGGAAACTAAAGGATCGCAGAGGTCCTTCCTCTACTTTCTGTCGTCCTTTGTTTTGTTCTGCGTGAAGCAGAAGACCGGCAGCCCCCCCTTGAGGACGACACAGGAACGACCGGACTACACCATAGGGAGCCCCGCAGGTGACCGAGCTGGTCGCCCCCCCGCAGCCCTGGTAGGTCCCGTTCACCCCGCCGTCCGATGCGGAGCGAGGATGGGCCCTGCTCATGAGGCGCTGCTGAAGGCAGACGTGAAGGGGGTGATGCTGGAGCCCTTCGTGCACCAGGTTGCCGGACACTCCTGCATCATGCGCTTCGGGGAGCAGGCCATCTGCAAGCCGCTCATCCCCCGGGAGCACCAGTTCTACAAGAGCCTGCCTCCGGAGATCAGGAAGTTCACTCCTCAGTATAAAGGTGAGACGGTTCAAACGGCCTGTCTATCGTATCTGGTTCCCTCTCCGTCCTCTCTCCTGGAGCTCAGCCTTCTGGGACTGAAGGCTATTCTAGTGGAATCATTAAAATGGTGGATTGGTGTTTTATTATAAGTTACTGACGTCATGTTATCTGGTCTGTGTTCCGTCCCTGGTCTCGGGTTCAGACCCGCTCGGGTCTTGTTTGGTTCCCGGTCTTAGTGCAGTCGAGGTCCAAATCCAACCTTTAGGTAGTGACAAGGGCACCTCGGTGGTTAAGGACGCACGGAGAGCTTTGACCGAAAAAAAGCCAACATTTCAGTCCGTGACTGGAGGGTGTAGGGTAATTACGAAGGTATTATAGTTAATGACCATACTGGGTACCGTAAGCCCCGTCCTGGGAGCCCCTCATACTGGGTACCGTAAGCCCCGTCCTGGGAGCCCCTCATACTGGGTACCGTAAGTCCCGTCCTGGGAGCCCCTCATACTGGGTACCGTAAGTCCCGTCCTGGGAGCCCCTCATACTGGGTACCGTAAGCCCCGTCCTGGGAGGCCCTCACCGGGTGCCGTTAGTCCTGTCCTTGGAGCCCCTCATACTGGGTATCGTTAGTCCCGTCCTGTGAGGCCCTTACGGGGTACTGCTAGTCCCGTCCTGGGAGCCCCTCATACCGGGGACAGTTAGTTTCGTCCTGGGAGCCCCTCATACTGGGTACCGTTACTTTCGTATTGGGAGCCCCTTAGACCGGGGACCGTTAGTTTCGTCCTGGGAGCCTCTCATACAGGGTACCGTTAGCCCCGTCCTGGAACACCTCATACCGGGTACAGTTAGTCCAGTCCTGGAAGCCCCTCATACCGGGTACCGTTAGTCCCATCCTGGGAGCCCCTGATACTTGGTCCGTTAGCCCCGTCCTGGGAGGCCTCATGCCGGGTACCGTTAGTGATCCAGACCCACCTGACTCCCCAGTCACGCAGCACGGGACCAAAATAAAGAGCTGTATCTCTTGACCAGTGGGTCACACAGGGATACAGAGACTAAGAGACTGAGAATGTTCCCCACTGCCTGGGTCTTGGAGGGCCAGGACCCCACCGCTGTGGTTTCTGCAGAAACAAAAGTAATGAATGAGCTCTAGAGAACCCTGCAGACCCACAGGTTCTAGTAATGAACCATCTCTAGAGAACCCCGGGTTCTGTTGTTCCCCGGAACGGGACACGATAGAGGAGGGGGGATTCCGCAGCACAGTGACGTCACCGTGTGGGCGAGCAGTCAGAGAAGTAAGATGGCCCCCGAGCTCTGCTATTGGTTCCTGTAGCTGGGAGATGATGCCGTGAGCGACCCAGTCCTTTGAGTGCAGTGGTCTCTGTGGGGGCCTCAAATTCTAAGGCATTCTGGGCTCTGATTCACAGCGCTGTGGACCGGACATGCGGACCGCTGAGAGGTCGTCATGGGGTTGTGTTGGTTGTGGATCTGGTCGTTAATGCTCGTCGTGTTCAATGACGTTGGTTTTATCAGCATCATCGTGGCCTACTTCGTGGTTATTGTCAGTCATAGTTCCAATGATCTCCCCACGCAGTTGATATGATCTTATAGTGTGTTGATGTAGGGTCCTCAGAATGGCTGCTTTATGGATTTGGATATATCTTGGCATTTGTTTTACTCCTTAAACTAAATCATCTCTCCCTGTCTCTCTGTCTCTCTCTGTCTCCGTCTCTCCCTCTCTCTCTCTCTCTCCCTCCCCCTTCCCAGGCGTAGTGTCGGTGCGGTTCGAGGAGACGGCGGAGGGTAAGCTGTGTCTGATGGCGTACCCGTCCCCCGGGGACCCCTCTCCCCCGGCCCCCCGGGAGGAGCGGCTCTCTGCGGAGCCCAAGACCCTGAAGAGGAGCGGAGAGACGCCGCTGGTGGAGACGGAGAGCTACAGCAAGGAGCAGCGAGCGCGGGCGCTACGCAAGGACGACACACTCGTGAGGTGAGCGCCGCCGCCACGCTAGCATTAGCATGGCTCGCTAACAGATTAGACCGAGCTTGCTAGTGTGATTAGTAGTGTGATTAGCACGCTACCGAGCCATGCTAGTGTGATTAGCACGGTACTGAGCCACGCTAGTGTGATTAGCACAGTACCGAGCCATGCTTGTGTAATTTGCACGGTACCGAGCCATGCTAGTGGGATTAGCACGGTGCTAAATCATACCATGAAAAGAGGCCAGAGTACTTAAACGCCTAAGTGTGTCTGTGTGTGTGCCTATGCAGGGAGGAGGTCCAGCAGGCCGAGGTCCTCTTCCTCAGCCAGGAGAAGACCAAGCACAACCCCTGGAGGCTCAAGTGTCACCAGCAGCTGCTGCAGAAGCTGAGGGACACGGCCAAGCTCCGCAACCAGCACAGTATCCTTCACTGGTCAGAGTCAGGGGTGGGTGGGGATGGTTCAGGGTTGGGTGGTGGTTAGGCTTGGACTGGGTTGGGTTCAACCCCTCCGTGGCTCTGTGTGTTGACCCTTGACCCCGGCCCAGAATTTATCCTGCTGGAGAACCTGACGTGGCGGTATTCTGTGCCGTGCGTGCTGGACCTGAAGATGGGCACGCGGCAGCACGGCGACGATGCCTCCGAGGAGAAGAAGGCCAACCACACCAGGAAGTGTCAGCAGAGCACATCAGCCTCCATAGGGGTCCGCCTCTGTGGCATGCAGGTACTGCTCACCATTCAGCTCACCATAACTGACCGTTCAGCTTGCTGTATGCTAACCCTAACACAGATAATAACTTTAGAAATACTAATAAATATTTGATGTATACTAATATCTACTCTAATAAACATTGTTATGAGGGAAGGAATCCCCCAAAAGGACTTTTCTTTCCTCTGTAACGTCGTGCAGCCTTTAAAAACGATGCACGCTGTGCAAGGGCGAAGGCCTCTTTATATCCTGCTCCACCCGGCCAGAACACACGTCGTTTAGGCCGGGGTGTGAAGACGCCAACGATTTGGAGATGCTCTGTAATCACTCAGGGTCGTAGCAACGCACGTTCTTGCGGGTGCTGACATTGTGCGTCAGCTGCAGGTGTTGATGTTGTGCGCTTGCCCGCTTCAGGTGTTGATGTTGTGCGTTTGCCCACTGAAGTTTTGCATTGACGCTATGCGTTTGCCCGCTGCAGGTGTACCACCCGGACTCGGGCCAGCTCATCTTCATGAACAAGTACCACGGCCGCAAGCTGACGCTGGCGGGCTTCAAGGAGGCGCTGTACCAGTTCTTCCACAACGGGCGCCGGCTGCGTCAGGAGCTGCTGTCCCCGGTGCTGCGGCGACTGCGGGACATGCAGGCCACGCTGGAGGCCTGTGAGTCCTACCGCTTCTTCTCCAGCTCACTGCTCATCAACTACGATGGCGACCCCCAGCGGGCCCGCGCCCGACCACGCCCCCGCGGCGGCGAGGAGGGCGAGGACGACGAGCCCTCCGACGAGGAGGAGTACGACGAAGAGGACGAGGTGTTCGGGTTCCCCCCGTCTCCCTCGGCGGGTTGTGCCAGCGGCGCCGGGGCGAAAGGCAGCACCGGGCGTTCATCCCGCGGTGCCCCAGAGGCGGGGGGGTCCCCGGTGGACGTGCACATGATTGACTTCGCCCACACCACGTGCCGGCACTACGGCGAGGACAGCGTGCTGCATGAGGGCGGCGACAGCGGATTCATCTTTGGTCTGCAGAACCTTATCACCCTAATCTCCCGGCTGCAGGAGCACAGCACCGACTAGATGCCGGCGCAGATTCTGTTCTGCTCGGAAATTCAATGACTCCTCTCTGAGTGGTGCTGAGAGGCACCCGGGGAAGAGCCAGACCCCCTCCTCCACAGTAGATGAGGAACCCAGCCTGTGGGGTCAGGCCTGGGGAGGTGCGGGGTCTTCTCGTGGTTCCCACTGCGGCCACCTTGTCGCCACCTCGCCTCAGCGGGAGAAGGACTCGTGGCGCTGACCCCCTCCCCCAGGCCTCGGAGGAAGCTGCTCCTCTTAGTGGTCAGCGGCAGGACGACCCTGGGGGGCGACCTCTGCTGACTGATGTAAGGGGTGGTGCTCTGTAGCGTCCCTGTACGTCTCCGTCACACTGCTCCTTCTGTTACCAACTCATTTACTTAATTGCTTTATCCTTGTGAGGGATCAGAGGGAAACATCGTGTGACGCTTTTGTAGCTCTACTTTGAGCCTCGGTGCTTCCTGTGGAGTGGAGAGAGACTGAGACTTGTCAGACTGCCGTCGGCCTACAGCACAACCCACATTCTTGAGGGCCTGATCTACACTCGGACCCGGGCCCCAGCTCCCCGGCACCTGAGCCTTGTCCTTGTAGCTCCTGGGAAGTTATCACAGTCTCCTCAGAACTGAAGACCACAGGGTCGCAGGGTTGCTTGAAGCTGAATCCACGGCATTGAATATTTGTTAGTTTGTTTATTTGCCGTTGTTTGTCGGAAGGACATTTCTTGTTGTTGTAGATAATGGAATGTACCGTTTTTGTAACGTCCAACATTTCACTCCCCTCTACTTTATTGCCTGTATTTTCAAAGGCCATTTTAAGGGAATCCTCTACTTGCTTTGTTGATTAATTAGTTGATTTCTCTCTGATATACTTCTCTTCATTCCTTAAATGGGCAATAAGGAAGAGAGTGCATGTATCAGAACGATATATAAGGACTATGTAGAGACTTATTTATTGGTGCTATTTGTAACAAAAGGATATAGCAAGAAATTACAAATTCTACATTCCAGAAAACTGTTCTGAGATTCTGTTCTGATTGGGATTTGACCTTATTTAGTGTTTTTGTGCGACAGCTCTTGTAAACTTGTGTCAACAGTGTCTGGAAAATAAAACCTTTTGTGATAAAGACTTTGATTGCTTAATGTTTACTTTCAGAATGAGAGGTGGACAGGGCTCAGAGAAAGCTTGCATGATCCATACGCTCCAATACACAGTCAGAGCTAGACACGTGGATCCACCTGGAGATCAGACGGCGTTCTGCCCCCCCTTCTCCTCCAGCCCTCCGGACGGTGCTTGGGAACCTTCAGGTCACCGTTTGGCAGCTCTGAAGTCTTGTTCTGATTCCTGAGGATCAACCTGGGACTGAAGTGAACCTCAGCTGTGTGCCGTTTCCTGTGTGATTGAAATACCATGAATGTGGTCCAGTCCCCTCAGCTGTATATTGAGCTGTATGTTGCATGCATTAGGAATGCTGTGTATGTAAACCAGTGAATCTTAATATAGAAGAACAAAATAAAGGGTAGGGAGAATCTGAAGCTAGGCGCCTATTTTCCTGACAGAGAATGTCAAGGTCATAGGTCAGATGTCCTCGGGTGCTGTGTTGACTTCAAAGAAATCCCTGTACCTCAACAACTGTCAGCACATTGCTAGGTTGTACCAGGCAGTTATGTGTACTGTGGCAGGAGGTGGGTTAGAGAGTGCAAAAGAGTTAGTGTGTTTACAAACGGGGCTTGTCTGAGGTGACTGGCACTTCCTGCGTTTGTTATTATTGTTCCTTCAGAGCGCTGAACCGACTCTAAAACCTGTGCCCATGTCTCGGGGTACTCCTGCTGTGAGTACCTTCTGGTAAAGGACCTAATGTTGAAGTCTTTAATCCCTGAGGCCCGGAGGAGGCCTTGGAGGGGAGGGCCCGAGGCGATCGGCGATGTCGTCGTTTGGTAGCAAAATGCACAACAAACGGATCTGAAGGGCTTATCTGGAGGAAAGCCTGCTGCTCTGACGCATGTGGAGGTCGATCTCCTGCACTCACCATGACTCTTATGTGCGCTGGAAGGAGTTAATCACAGTTCATCCTCAGTGTCTCAGCCAGCTCGCCAAGAAGGCATTGAAACCGTTTTTGCACTTTATTAGCAGGATTCCATTGAAGCAACTGACTGGTACCAGGAACACTGTTCCTCTCAGTGGCAGCATTAGGAACATGAGTCAGAACCATGTTTGGATGTGGAAATACATTTGATGTTTACTACAGCTACAGGTCTCATCAAATGAGTGACACATTTAGGAGACTTCAGAATATTACTACTGTTTTACTTTCAGCTTTCACCCGTTTCAATCCAGGCACTCACTGACTGAGGATCAGCGTGGAGTCGTGAGCTATGCAGACAATCACGTCTATTTCCACTGGCCTGTGAAGCTCTAAATGGAGGTCTGAAGAGAAGTGACACAGAATAAATAGATTCTTCCTCCTGTTGTATTCAGGACTCAGGACTTTGGCGCTCTGGAAAGTTATTTTAGATGTTGTTTGAAGCTGTCTTGTTTGGACGTGGCGGCTGAAGCGAGTCAAGTGATGCCAGAGATGCATGGTCTACTACCAATTATGAACAGCTGGTCGACAGCCACTGGGAGGAAGGTGATGATCTCCATCACACGAGTACTTCAGCTGTGGTATAGAGTTTAATCAGAGCCGAGCTGTGGTATCTGAAGTGTGGACCCTTTTTGTGTCAGAACACAACAATATCTACTTATTAGAGTCACAGCATGTGACGCACTCATGACCCTCCAAAGTCCCTCCCGGTAGCATGTTGATAAGACTTCCATTGTGATAAGAACCATGACCACAGCCAACACGATCAGCACGGATGGCAGGATGTAAATAGACTTTCCAACTTCTGAAATCTATTCCCTAGCTTTAATGTAGAAAGTATTTACTCTGAAGGGACCTTATACATATGTTCTGTTTTTAATAAGAAAATCTGAAACAATAGGAGAGAGAGAGAGAGACCTTCAATGTCATTGTGCGGTTGCATAACAGCCCTCTGTAGCCCAGATAAGTGCTGACTCCACGTTGTTCTGTGAGGTGCAACTCAGTAACAGTCTCTGCGCTGCACATGCACGTGCAGGTGCAGAAGCACAAACTAACAGCCTTGCGTAACTCAATGTCATAGGTCAACTGGATTTCAAACCATTCTCAAACCCAAAACCCAACCCAACCCAACACAACACCAGTCAATGCTATCTTTATTTTCCAAGAATACCATATTATGTATGGAGGTATACCCACAGAGCCCAGTGACTTATTGTCCTGGTGTTTAAAACAGCATGTACAGAGACCAGTAAGTAACTCAGGAGAACGGGGGAGGATGTGAGAGAGTGTGTGTTAGAAAGAAGAATGAAAGGATGATAAGTCAACGCTGTGCTTCAGCCCACGCTGCGGCCTTCAGAACAAAGCTTTCATACCCGTCTGAGAGGAAGAGAGTTTATGTTCATATCAGTAACACTCCACTCTGGGATCTGTAAGGCTTCCATTAGTCACCGTTTACATGAAACCAGACATGGTTTGCTCCATAGCCATACTCCATAGAGTATCACCCCATAATGAGCCAGAGATGGTTCGATCCATCATCCCATAATGAACCCAGACATGGTACGATTCATAGCCTGGAGTATATCCCATAATATGACAAGATGACTTCTCCCAGCTGTGCCCAGCTGTGGGGCAGAAGACCGAGAACCTGCATTAGATAAGTCCACCTGGAGCTCCATACAGCTGGTAGCTAGCAGCGCTAGGAGGTGAGGACCAATAGCATCGCTCCGTCCTCTAGAGGTCACGTCCCTATACCAGCTCTGTGTTGTGTGTACATGTTTACTGGGGGTCGCGGACATGATGTCCTTACTATGACAGTGTTTATGAGGTTAACACTGCAGTGGATCACAGGGAAGATTAAGGACCACAACAACATCAGAGAGTATGGCTTTTCATACCCCTTACCCTAACCCTGTTCTGACTCTTTAAAGAGGCAATAAATAGTCAGTTAATAATGACTTAGTAAAAGATAAATATTTGTATGTTGTGCACTGTATTGACCATTTCTGTTTCATAATCTAAGATTGATCACAAACTATGAATCTACATAGACTGATTTATATAAATATGTGTATAGACTAGCTTTATATCAGAGACATAGCTAATCTCAAAGCATTCTGTACATCATGATGAATGATGATGTTGATGAATGGATTGGGAGGGAGAGAGAGACAGAGAGACGTGTAAATTGATAAGTCTTGTCTTGTACACACAATGTACAGAGAGAGAGAGAGAGAGAGAGAGAGAGAGAGGGAGGGAGAGAGAGAGGGAGGGAGGGAGGGAGGGAGGGAGGGACGGACGGAGGGACGGACGGACGGACAGACAGACAGACAGACGGACA
>JAOPJL010000026.1:4688201-4698827 GCA_027123545.1 Trisopterus esmarkii | reverse complement strand
TCTCTCTCTCTCTCTCTCTCTCTCTCTCTCTCTCTCTCTCTCTCTCTCTCTCTCTCTCTCTCTCTCTCTCAGCCCAGACATGAAGCGAGAGGCCGTCTCCGTGATCTTCCTCCTGTGCTCTCTGGCCTTCTGCTGCCAGCCGTCCCGGGCCGGGGTCACCTTCCTCAGCCCTGCTCACAAACCCATGGTAGGGCCGAGGGTTAAGGGTAAAGGGTAAAGGGTTAGCTACGCATCTCCTCCATCACGCCCCATGACAGCTCATCACACGGCTCAATAGTTTGTACACTTGGCTGGAAGAAAGTCCTCTTCTGTACATTTGAACGTCTCTTTGACAGTCAGTGATGTCCTGAAATCAATGCTCTCTGCGCCATTCAACAATATAAACGTTCCCCCCCCCCAGGACAAAGTCAAGCCTCCTCGCATGGGCCGCCAGGTGATGGAGTTGGCCCCCCCGCTGCATGACAGCCGTGCCGCCGTGGCGACAGGCCGCGTCCCCCTGCTGCTCTCCGACCCCGTCGCCCAGCTCTCCCCCCCTCAGCAGGGGGGGCCTCCCTTTGAGGTGGGCCTCAGCCTGCAGGAGGAGGAGGAGGGGTTTGAGGTGTACCGGGCGCTGCACCAACTGCTGGAGAGCCTCCTGGGAGCCCCCGATACCACAGGTGTGTGTTCTCGTTTTACTCTTCTTCTACCAGCCGGGAAATCTCACGAGTTCTCGTGAGGATTTGTTCAGCGAGTCACTCGGGGAACGAGCGATATGATCCCTCCCAAGATGCCCCCTCTCCCAGCACGTTAACCAATCACATCGGTGTATCTGATATAGGCGGGGCCAAAAGCGTTGCTGTTTTACCGATCGGATACGGCAAGTCTTAACTATTGGTTAACTTCTGATTGGTCGTAGTGTTATCCAATTGCGTGCAGTGATATTTTCAAACGCATGCTTGGGGCCGCCCCTTGAGTTGGGCCCTTATGACTCGTTGCCAGACCCTACAGCTTTCTAGACATGGGTCTGGATTTCCAGGCTACTTGTCTACTATACTTGTCCACAAAGATAATATAACTTGCAACTCTGTTATTTACAATAACCTCATTTCTTTTGTTACAGAGTGACCTTCAAAGCTCTGGAAATCAATAAGCATGTTCAAATGAATGGAACTATTAAACTGAAAATCTATGCAAATGCTAAATTTGTTTTGTTTTGTTTTCAGCATTTGACAAATATATCAATAAGTATGTGCAACATTTAGTGCAAATGATACATTACTCATTAGTGCTTGATGTTAAGATCCACCCTTCCATCTTAAAACATGACCATAAGCTGATTTAAGAATAGTATTCGGATATATGAACTTGACTGCTGTAACAGTAGTCCCCAGCTGGCCTGGTGCCTGCATTCAAGGTAACGGCCAACAGTCAGTTTCATTGATTAATGCTCATGCACACAATCCTAAGCCAGCTTCCTCACTCATTTAAACACACCTAGAAGAGACGATAAGCAGTTTGAAGAGATTAACTGGAGAAAGACTGAGGTGCCAACGAACACCAACATTAATGAATGAGTGCTTGACTGTGGCCCAGGAAAACCAGACTCCAATAGGAAGAAACCCTTTAATTAAGCTCACTTCAAATTCAATTCCATCACTACAACACGATGCTAAAGAGCAGCAAAAGGATGCGCAACTAGAGCATGAAACACCAAACGTTCACAAACTACTCATTTGGGGTAGAAAACGATGCTTACAAATCCACGACTTGCAGAAATACAATTCATACCTTTGAAATGTTGAACACAAAGTATGAAAAGCAGTACAAGCACCGGCTGCACTAGAGTCAAACAAGTCATTCCTAATGGACCGGAACGGCCCAGAACCAGTTTTAACAACAGGACAAATACCATCAATCTCAATACCAAAAGAGTACAATTACAAAATGGTTAAACACTTATGCTAGTGCTAAACGGCTAGTGCAAAAGGAATAAAGCTGGTGATGCTCACACCCCGTACAGCACGGTGGGGTTGCTAACGGCGGCGGCGCGGTGGTGTTACTAGCGGCGGCGCCGCGGTGGTGTTGCTAGCGGCGGCGGTGCTCAGAGCCCATACAGCACGTTGGTGGAGCTAACGGTGGCGGTGCTCAGACACCCATACAGCACGTTGGTGGAGCTAACAGCGGTGGCGGCGGCGCTCAGACCCCATACAGCGCGGCGGTGTTGCGGCGCAGCGTGGTGAACACGGTGCAGAGGTCCTGGCCCTTCAGCAGGCTGATCTCCCTCAGCGTGTGGACGGCCATTCCTGGGTGGGCGAACCGACCGGCCGATCTAGCAACCTGAGGAGCACAAGCACACAGAGGTAGGCAAGCAAGTCCCAGGTGGACTGATTGGGCCATGCCAACAACAAGGGGCACTCCCCTGGCCCAGGCTGGATTAACCTTCTGCCCCCTAGTGCTCCGGAAGTCCAAATACCACGTTAAATCTGACGTGAGGGGAGAGACCGTGAGAAGGGATTTTCACCTTCTCACAAGAATATAAAAACAACAGTATCAATAATATAATAAATAAAAAAACTGAATGTTTTCAAATGTCCCTTGTAGCCACAGAGGTGTACTTCTGCCATGATGTGCATCCAATACCGCTTAAAACTCCGTATCAGCGAGTACGCAAGTCTATGCGCCGATCCGATCCCGTCACATGACCAGCTCCTTCCCTACATCAGGCAGAGAACGTCACCAACACTACGACGTTACGCTGCGTGAACCCACTGTACAATGCCGTCACCGTAAGCAACAATATGCACTCAGAACCAGTGCCGTTAGTAGTCACAGCTCTAGATGCTGGCATCGGTATGAACTCGGGGTCGGCCGATGCTCTGGGGGACGTCTCTACCTGTCTGGGGAGGAAGTAGGGCGCGTCCGTCTCCAGGACGATGCGGTCCAGGGGGATCCTCCGGACCGCCTCCCGGGCCTCCAAGGCCCGCCCGTAGGTGATCAACGCCGTGAAGCCCACGCAGAGGTTGGGGAACTCGTCCAGGAAGGGCTCGATCACCGGGTAGCTATTGGTGAAACAGTGCCTGGCCCCGTGGGGGAGAGAGATGATGACTGCCTGGGTGGTGACACTGACTGCCTCTCCACCCCTCTGCCGGGTTGGCAGAGGGGTGGAGAGGCAGTCAGTGTCACCAGCCAGGCAGTCTCACAAACCTACACACATGGTTACATTTACACTTTTATCTAAAGCGACTTACAATTAGTCCCATTTGTCAGAAGAAGGTGAAGCAATGTACAATATTAATAAAAGATATACAAGTATTAGTAGTCGTGATTTCTATAGTGTGGTTGTAAAAAGGCTTGTATTAGAGTGGATTCAGTGTTGTTTGATTGGGCCACTTGACAGAGTCTTCTTCCGGTTGTACCCCCCTGGTCAAGGCCTCAAACAACGTTCAGTAACCAGGGCCGTAACCAAGGGGAACCAGGGTGAGGGCTGAAACTATATTAGGATTCCTTGTTTGGGCTAGTAACGATGAACACAGTGAGACTGCAGAGCTCGAGGAGGGGAGCCACGTGCGCGTACCTGTGGATCTTGTAGTCCCGAGGAACACACTTCTTCATGATGACCAGCAGGTCGTCGTCGGCGTCTCGACAGTGGATCACCAGCGGCTTCCGCATGGACACAGCCAGCCTGAGCTGCCGCTCAAACACCTGGAGGAGCCGGGGTAAAGGGGACCTTTACAGCATTCCCAGCTACTAGTCAAAGACTGTTCATTTGACCAGACATGGACGTACCTGGCCGTTTCTAGACAAAATAACAAAACTTTGATCAAGTTGAAATGAATGTCACATTGAATGTCACATACACATTGAATCCACTCTGCCTACAAAAGAGGACCTCACCTTCTTCTGCTGTGGAGGGGGCGTGCTGTTTTTGTGAGAATAGTCCAGACCGATTTCTCCAAAGGCGACTGCTTTGGGGTGGCGCATGGCCCCCAGGATGGCTCGCTCGTGGACCTCCGAGTACTCCTTGGCGAAGTGGGGGTGACAGCCAAAGGCCCCCCACACCTGGTCCTCCGCCAGCAGGCCCTCCCACAGCGCCTCCTGCAGCATCAGACGGGGGTTGCAGAAGTCTGCGATGCAGCCGGCGAACTCCGCGGTGAAGGTGCTCTTGTTCATCTCCCTGAAGCGAGCAAAGGTTCCCCGGTAGCCCACCTTCCCAAACAGCATGTCCAGGTGACAGTGGGTGTCTATAAACACCGTGTGTCTCCCCGCCGGGGGGCTGCTGCTCCAGATGGGCTCCGCCCCGGCGGACAGCCTCCTGGTGGGGCTGCTGGTGTAGTAGGAGGGGGGGGAAAAGGGCCGGGCCACACATGCGTCTGAATGCCTGCGAGGCGTGGCTGAGGTGAAGCAGGGGTAGAGGGGAGAGAGCAACAGACTGAGGAGGGGGGGGGGGGCGACGCTTGGAGGTGGTGACGGCGGAACGCTCCTCGAGTGTGTGGGCAGAGCATAAGGATCATGGGAGGAGGAGCGGGTGTTTGGAGTAGGACGCTCTTCAAGGGGCTCCCCGTCAAGGTTTGTGATAGAGACCTCGGGTGATCTGATTGGATAGGAGGAGGTCGGCTGCTTGGGGGACAGGAAGACGGTTCCCTGGGAGAGCTGAGGAGACGCGTCTCTGTGTCGGCCGATCTGCCCAGGGAGGGAGGGAGAGGCCAGAGAGTAGGAGGTGACGCCCTGGGCATCGACAGGAGAAGCATGGTTACCTGAGGGGTAGCTGGAGGGTTTTGGGAAAAACGCCATGCGTTTAGGGTTCAGGCTGGTCTGCTCTTCGGTCTCCGTCTCCACAAATGGGGGCCTGTGAAACGTTTGACCTCCAAGAAGCAGATCGGTGGCTTCATCGTCACTCTCAGGAGGAGGGGAGCAGCAACCGGTGTCAAGGTGGTAGTTGAAGAACGGCTCCGACCCCGACAGCTCAGTCCACACTCGGCTCCCCCCGGACATCCCTCTTCTCCGGCCAAGGGCTGCATTCAGTGCTTTGGAGAAAGCAGCCTTTGAGCAATCCACTGGTGTCCCAACATTTTTCTTTGAGGTGAAAGAGTGAGATAACAAAACAGAGGCTTCCCCTCTCTGGCTCTCAGCAGCTCTGCCAGTGGACTGAGGGGAGTCCTAGTTAGAATGCAAATGAAACACTGAAGTCAGAAAGATTTTTACATTGTAAGGCACTTGAAATATTACTTTTGAAGTTGTCTTGGTTGAATGAGTGAAGCATGAATAAGTGAGCCTACCTTGGGGGTAAACTGATCTCTGAAGCGCCTCTTCAGCTGGTCTTTGCCGGGGGAGGGACGGAAAACCTTCCGTTTGGGAGTGTCCAGGCTCAGCGAAGACCAGGGAAGACGAGGGGACTCATTAAGACCAGGTGAGGTCGGCTCCCGGTCCGTGACGAGGTCGGTCGGTCCCCCTTTGCTCCCGGGGCGGTTCACTCCGATCCGCGACCGATCAAACTTCATCTTCCTTTTGTTTTTGCCCATTTTGAACACCTGATTAAAATGACACTCGATTAACACCTGATTCAAATGACACCTGATAAACACCTGATTAGAATCCCGATCACAGGTCGGTTATATTCGGTAGCATTAGCATTAGCCTGGCTAGCGACATTTAACGTTTTGAACCGTACGGTATTGATTGTTGTCAACGAAACTCTTAGTACGAATAACGAATATGTATAAAACACTTGAAACAAAAAAAAGCCATCGTTTAGAATATAACAGCATAAATGAAGTGTTTCGAGGCCTGGATGGTGTGATCAAGTTGATTTTAATGTGGAACTATCGGCGCTAAATTAGCCGGTAGCCACTAGCCGGTGTCCGCACATGAGTTCGACTTATTAATATTAATCTCATTAAACATTTTAAACTCATTGTTGAACATATCAAAGCGTGTCTCTACGGTTAGGTGAGGGTGACTGGTGACCTCCATTTGGTTCATGATCGAGTGTGCGGTTAATATTTAGACTTAGTTAAATACCTGAGTGTCGTTTGGTGAACTCACACTTCAGAGAGAAGCGCGCCCTGAGCGAGGAGAGTCAGACAGACAGACAGACCGAGGGGAAGAGAGACAGACAGACCGAGGGGAAGAGAGACAGACAGACAGACAGACCGAGGGGAAAAGAGAGACGGGCAGACAGACCGAGGGGAAGAGACTAGAGAAAGACAGACAGACCGAGGGGAAGAGAGACAGACAGACCGAGGGGAAGAGAGACAGACAGACAGACCGAGGGGAAGAGAGACGGGCAGACAGACCGAGGGGAAGAGAGACAGACAGACAGACCGAGGGGAAGAGAGACAGACAGACAGACCGAGGGGAAGAGAGAGACTGATAGACCGAGGGGAAGAGTGACAGACAGACAGACCGAGGGGAAGAGAGACCCAAATGTAAATACATTTAGAATTAAAAAGGATGTGGACAGAATGAGATTATGCATATTATATTTAATCAATCTAATTAAGTGATACAAATATTGGCCTTCTAATTAACAAGAACTTAAGCGATATTATGCAGTAGGCTAAGCCATAGACTACTAACGAGGCCTATGCGTAATTAATTAAACTAATGAATTCTTGTTAGCTTTTTAATTTTTTTTTACCCTTTTTGACAGTTGATTGACTGATGATTGCTCAAGTCTAGAGAAGGCAAGAAATGTGATTAGAAAATTGATTCAAAGAAATAAACCACGCATTTTAGTGTTAAATTCATGTTTATTTATTGGTGTGCGTGTGAGCAGCAGCTTCGACTCAAACCCTCGGTAGTCCCAGAGAGGTTTTATAGGAGCCAATGCTGGATCTGTGACCTAAAGAAAGACAAACGTAGCATTAGCCAACCAGTGGTAATCAATGTCAGTGATACTAAGGTCCCTGACTACATGCTCATCGTCAAGATGATTACCGGATAGTATTGCTGTGTCTCTAAATGAAAAGACTGTTCAGAAAGTAACCCCTTTTCTGGATGATATTGTTCTCACACCAGCTTTGGATTCTATGAGATGAGATATGAGACACATGTAAATAATAAATGACTCAGGTCAGCGACTTCCAGTTATTTGTCTGCTTCAAGAGACAACCCTTCAAGTTATCTTCAATTTGAAAAATTGAAGATAAAAAATAGTTTGTTTTAACGTAGCTTTACTAGCCAGACTAAAACTAATGCAACTATATATGTACATGATTGCTTTTACACTGGTGGACTAGTCTCATTACAATCCGCCTAACTTCTTCAATTTTCTTATTGTAACTTACATTTTGGGGGCGTGTTCTCCAGCAGCCAATAGCAGAAGCCCCTCCTCGCCCGCTCGTTAAACTCGTTCCTGTAGGGAGGCTTGTTCCGAGGGGAGACAGGGTTCCTGGGGTGGCTGAGGGATGCACCTGAATAGAAATGTGACATTCTTTACAACTCTCACTAATACACATATATGGCAAACTCCAATGAACACACATCACCACAATTCACTCCTACACTTTCTATTTAGAATACTGAACACTCTCCCATTTCCTCAATCCCTATACTTTTTGTCTCTTGAACTGATGTGTAAGTGTTTTGACTGCTATGTATATTTGTTATTTTCTTTGCTGTTTTGTTTTTTTACAGAGAAATATTCATAGCCTTCTGCCTGGTTGTTGCTGCCATATCGAAGAACTGCATTGTTCAGAAGGACTCCGTTATGCTGTGCATTCAGTACATCAAACACTTAGAACTCATACCTTGATCTGCAAGCGAGTTATTGAATGCCGTCTTGGCTCTCTGCAGAGTCAGACGAGGTAAAAGGGAGTAGTTGCTTGTGTGAGCCGCCACATCTGAATCCTGTACACAGAAGTCTCCATGACCAAGAGAGATGTTAATATTCAACCTAAATGATGCAGCACATTAGTAAATCGTCATCTTTGAACAGCCCAAAACAGTACAACCATGGAGACTCTGGCGTCATTTGTGTATTTCTGCTGACCTTTATTCTTTAACATGGCGGTTGGAACAAGACCATAACAAGTTGGTACCTAGTTGGGAATAATGAAAAAACAGCTTGTTCTTGTAATATTACTTTAAGGTACAAAACATTGATGCTCTCTAACCCACTGTTGACTGACCATTGTCTTCATGACGGTCCAATGGTCCGTGTGGAGACGAGGAAACGCCACAGGATGGCTACTGGGCCATGAGGTCATGCTGGTGGAGAGAGTTACACCAACATAGGATTACCCTGTCAGCATTCTGCACCACAAAAATACAGGTTAATAAGTTGAGGCAAAGAGCGGACGATTCGAAAACTCACTGTTGTTGCCTAAAGATATTGGAGCCATTGTGTTTCTTCGTACCAGCAGACTGCATTTCTACTCCAACCAGCTCCTTTCACAAAGAGCAGGATTCTGTTTCTCTGTTGCTTGGTAACAGACCCTGGCCTATTTCCTCCTGTACGAAGGCCTCACGCGGCGCCAGACAAAGAGTCCAACCGGGCGGCTTCTCCTGGAGCAGAACGTACTGGAGCAGGTGGGGGTTCACCATACCATACCAGAGAAGGTAGGTGGAGGTTCACCATACCAGAGCAGGTGGAGGTTCACCATACCAGAGCAGGTGGAGGTTCACCATAACCATACCAGAGCAGGTGGGGGTTCACCATACCAGAGCAGGTGGGGGTTCACCATACCAGAGCAGGTGGGGGTTCACCATACCAGAGCAGGTAGGTGGAGGTTCACCATACCAGAGCAGGTGGAGGTTCACCATACCAGAGCAGGTGGAGGTTCACCATACCAGAGCAGGTAGGTGGAGGTTCACCATACGGGTTCACCATACCAGAGCAGGTGGGGGGGGGCTTGTGTCTGGGGGATAGAGAGGATATAGAGGACATAGAGGATATAGAGGACTTCTAGAGACTGAAGGCACAGCAGATCTCTTCAAAAGGTTCATTTTGAACCACGGCTGTGCACTTTAAAAACAAAATGTGACGTGAGAGAGGAAAGGTTAAAAAAGGGAAGCATCTATGATGAATGCATAACATTAACTCACAAGTTGGCTGGAAAAATATATTTATTATTAGGTTGTGATATTTGCAAATACTTTTTTATATTTAACTATTTAAAGTTTCTTTCTCCTGGTTACAATAACCCCCAAATAGCCCCCTGATGAATAAATCTAGATTGCCATATAACAATCGTATAATGAAGCACTTGGTATGTAGGCAAAGAGCAATATAGATACAAATCTTTCCTTATAGGAAAGAGATAGGTACAAGAATAGAATATGCTGGTTCAGCTGAAAAAGCAACACGTCTTTCAAAGAAAGAGAAGGTATACTAGGCGGGCATCCTATAAAACAGAATCAGTAGAGCTACAATGATACGGTCTACATTCTCCAAGTTTTTCATATAAGACTTGGAGACTTACACTTTCTCAATTCCAACCACATCGCATTGAATCCTTGATGCAAGCATTCACTGGTCAATAGTCTCCAGTATCTATACTGCAGTTCTGAATCCTGGCTCCTGGCTCCTGGTGAGAAGTCTCCAGTATCCATACTGCAATGCTCCAAGAGTCTGGCCTTGTGGTGAGAGGCCACAGTGCTCCAAGGGTCCTGCCTTCAGTGAGAAGTCTCCAGCATCCACACCGCAGTGCCTCATGAGTCAGTGCTCTAAGGGCCCCCCGGTGAGAAGCCACAGTGCTCTGAGGGTCCTGCCTCCGGTCTCCAGTGGCCCTTAAAGAGGTGCTCTAAGGTTCCTGCCTACTGGTCTGCCCGCCCTCTAGGAGCCGCTGCTCCACCCTCTGGATGATGAGCCTCATGTCCTTCAGCACACTGGGCTGGTCCTCCAGATCTTCGTGGAGGCTGCGGGCGATCTCCAGACTCCTGTAGTCCTCGGGCCGGACCAGGCGGCGGACCACCTGCAGAGCTCTCTCCTTCAGACTCAGGACTGGGGACAGAGCGCCACAACACCATCAGTATTATACTAATTATAACCTTTTGATGTCCAGCGCCACAACACCATCAGTATAATTATACTAATATTATCACCTTTTGATGTACACTTACAGTTCTGATTACGAAACATGGAATAAATCTACTTTTATCCACGTTATGAACATGGGATACTCTTTGACCATAACGTGGCACTTGCAGTAAATAGAAGCACACTTAATTAAGAATCTGACTTCTTAATCAATCTGAGGTCTTAGGTATATCTTGATCAGAGACAATTACAGATAAAACCTATCCTGCACCCAACAAATATAGCCTTCGCATGAATTGGCCTGTTTGCAAACACCGACAACCTGATAACCCGATAACCCCACCTGGTAGAGTGATTTTGGCGAATGAATGCATTCCGCCCTCCGCTGGCTTAGGCAGGAACAGCTCTTTGCTGTTGACCCTCAACGGGTCATCAGTGTCTGCATCACGGAAGAGCCATGGGTGACCTGGGAGCACAACGGGTCAGGCAGGGTTAGTCCAGTGGAGCTGGTTATAACCAACAACGTGTAGGGCTGATGAGTACTTGTCTTAGTTCCAGTGGAACTTTTGGCGCTTTTCCACTACACCTTTCCGCCTCGACTCGCCTCGGTTCTTTTTGCGTTTCCACTAGGGAAAGTACCTGATACCAGGTACTATTTTAGTACCTGC
>JAOPJL010000026.1:4673952-4687320 GCA_027123545.1 Trisopterus esmarkii | reverse complement strand
TACTTTTTGTAATGGAAAAGGAACCGTGCCGAGTCGAGGCGAGTCGTGCTGGGAAAGTGTAGTGGAAAAGCGCCATTTGACAACTTGAATAACTAACACCGTGATGGGCACTCATGAACACATGAGTGTTGATGACGTGACAGACAAGTTCAGTGTTGGACTGCTCCACACACGGCGTGTAGATAAAGTCCTGTTTACTCATGGGCTCCGACTCCTTCACCACCACCGACAGTCACACACACACGTACCGACATAGGTGTTAATATTGCGGCCTGTCCCGGGCAAGATGACGTTGTACTGCTGGGGTCTCCCTTCGTAGTCGATCCAGATGGGCTGCACGACGCGGTGGCTGTGGTTGGCGAACACCGCTCTGACTGGGATCCCGGTGTTCAACGAGCGGAGCACTGGGAGCACTGGTTCTCCTGCGTCTTCTGCAGCCTCCTGAGGCATCGCGGGGCTGGAAGGACGGTCTAGAGGAGGCTATCAGGGCGGTCTAGAGGAGGCTATCGGGGCGGTCTAGGGGAGACCGGACGGGTCGGTCGGCTTCGGTGGGCGGAATCAAATGAGTCGTTTCTATAGACATCCGTATTATTGATCGACAAACGTATTGCATAAATGTTATAATCGTTAATGTGGCGAGCTTTGCGAAGTTTAAGTAGGGTTTTTTCTTCCTCGGCTGTTTACATCACGGTTTCCGGTTAGGAACGTCATGCGACGGCCCTGATTGGACGAACGCAGGGAAAGGGTACGCCCCCGCTGGGCGGTGACTGGCTCGGCAGGTCGAGTTCTTCGGCTTTTATCGGCGTTCTTCGACGTGTTGCCTCACAGTCGGCCCCAAGGTCCCCTGTCAGAATTATTTTATGTTTTTGTTTGTTTTGTTCAGTCCAGAGAGATGCATGTGTATGAGCCTTCTATAGCATGTATGAAGGTCCATGTATTGACTTCAGATATGGATTTGTACAAGTGTTTGTGGGGAACTTCAACAAGTTACTTCAGATGTACCTGGAATTGGCTGCATTTTTACTCAAACACATTCTAGATGCAAAACATAACTTCTTTATTTAAATAGTACCACCCATTTCATTTTCATCCTGATGATTTTGGAACTCAGACTTTGGTTCCATGAACCAAATCTTTCAACGGTACTGTTGTCTGATTCCACTCTGTCCATCTGTGTCAGATCGGTTTGATACAGCTTGATACAAATCAACAGCTATGAGATTTCACATTGTACACGGCAGAACAACATATATATTAGCCACCGATCGGCTATCTCTTATATACACAGAATCTACACGGGCTAATTGTACTTGTACTATTGCAGGATGTTTGAAGTCTGAAAGACTAAGATAATTCTACCTTATCGTTCAGAAGACCAAGTTCACCTTCATTCCCTAGGTTCAATCATTAACTTTCTCTGCAATTAAAGGCAAAAGCTTTTTCGTTTTCATTTGATTTCTTTACAAAACATGGCAGTAAAATATAAAGCTTCCATCCCCATTGATGGAAAGACGTTCCGAAACCGTCTCGTACAAAATACGAACGCCCACTCGTTGTGTATAACCGACATTTCAGTTCCACCTCACAAATATCCTCCTGACACAGCTCAGACCAAACAAGGGTAACACCCCACAAAGCCCCGGTGTTCTGAAGTCACGTCAAACCGAATGTTTGAGAAACGACAGTTGGAGAAAGTCCCTCAGCGTTCCGACCCCGCCGGCAGCGGCGGCGGCGGTGGAGTGAGGGATCACGTGATGATAAAAGCATAGCAGGCAACTTCAACAAGCCACAAGAACAGGTATGCTGGCGGCGGCAGCGGGAGGCTTTATTCACAACTAGCATGCTAATATTGTAGTGTGTTCATGTTGTTTATTTTATTTTATTTTAATTGTCCCTCCCCGTGGCCGCTGGTGGTGCTGTGCTCTCACGGCTCTGCGTGCGGCTCTATGAAGAGCCGTGCTACCTGTTCTGTTCTGCTATATTCTGCTCGGTTCTGTTCTGTTCTGCTGCTGCTGCTGCTGCTGCTGCAGGCCGTATGAAGGCAACCTCTCCCTGGTCCGGTTTAGATGGAGCGGTGAGGTGTCGGGCTGAGAGTAGAGGCACCCCCATCCTGACTGGATGGTGGTGATGGTGGTGGTATTGGTGGTGGAGGCACCCCCATCCTGACTGGATGGTGGTGGTGGTGGTGGTGGTGGTGGTGGTGGAACCCCCATCCTCACTGCGTGGTGGTGGAGGTAGTGGGGGGGTTGGTGGTCCACCCTCACAGGCAGAGGAGCCGGGACCCCTCCCCGCCGCCCTCCCCACCGCCCTCACCCTCGCCCTTGGGAATGCGGGGCAGCAGGGCAGAGCGCGTCAGCCCCCAGAACCGGGCGGGGGTAAGCTCCTTCTTGGCGGCCGTGAACTTCCAGCCCATGTGGGAGCCGCAGTTCCGGCACTGAGCGACGGTCCAGGCGTACCTGTGGACCCAGGACAACGTGGTCACAGTGTGGACCAGATCCTACAATCCAACGGCCTCGTAGGTGTCCCATCAACTGGAGCCAAACTACATTCAAAAGGTTCCCTCCCTCCTGCATGCTTCATCAGCTTCTGGTTCAGGGATCAATGCATTGGCTACAGTCTACCCAACTCCTCCCGGTGGCCCCATCTATGCGTGGATTGAGAATGTGTGGATGAACGGCGTTACCCTGGAAACCAGCTGTGCATGGTGGAGGGCCAGCCCACCAGGTTCAGGTTGCTGGCGTTGTACACCGTCAGGGTTTCGTGGACGTAGCCGTGGGGGTTGACGTAGGCGGCCATGGGGCCGTACAGGGACAGACTGCAGAGGCAGAGAGGGTAAGCCCCCACCCAACGCATTAGCGACTGAACATCACACGATGAGGACAAATCGAGGTATCGCTCTGATTTACACCCCTACTATTGACTGAAGCTTGCTCTGTTCATTCAGTAGAGGGACAGGTCAGAGGGAAAGGTCACAGAGGTCAGGGCCTACTATGAAGCCACACACACCGTGTGTGTATGAATGTGTGACCCAAGGCCAATACCATGAGCAAATCACTTTCCAGTCTTACCTGAAGATCATATTCTTGGTGGTGATTTCCGTATCCTGGCACTGTTTGCAGCAGAGGGAGGTACACTAAGGAGGAGAGATAGTGATAAACAAGCAGGTTGCTTCATCATGCTGTTAACCACGTTAGGAGGATGACACCATTCTCTGTGTCTATGCAGGCGAGCTCAGACCTGCAGAGAGCCAGAGAGTGTGTGGTTGTGTTGGTCATATGTATAATGGCGAGCTCAGAGCTACGGTGAGTCATGTGAGTGTGGGGGTCATACTTATAATGATATTGTGTTACCTTGAGTTACATACATTGTTTACATTGTATACTATGTGATACAACATTTACTACTACTTGAACAATAGTACAGAGGTATGGATGACCTCACTGAAGACCATTTGACTTCTACTATGTGTACATGTTCAGCGAACGGGGAGAAAGTTTAGAGTAACTCCATTGCGCCATTGCAGTGCTTCGAAAATTGTTTCAGGAAAGGGGGTCCCTGAGGCGTGCCGGCACTCGATGCGATGCGAGCGGGACGGCAGCGGCCGCGGCCCCGGCCGCAGAGAGAACGGTTACCCGGTCCATGATGTCCAGCTCACAGCGCAGTCGTTGGATGGCGCTGCCGATCTTCAGCAGCTGCAGCCTCAGAGCGTCGTCGATCGGCAGACACGCCGCCACTCTGTAGGAGAAGTCTGACAGGAGGAGAGGACAAAGGCAGAGACCACGAGTAAAGGTCACAGGACGGCGAGCCAATCACAGGCGTGTGACCCGGGTGTGTTCTGCAGAGGCTGACCTATGACGTTGGTGGGCAGGGAGTCGTCCTTTAGGTTCTCATCCCACTCGTGAAGCTGTTTCCTCACTCGGTTCATAAGTGACTCCTGCAAGATAGCGTAAGGAAACTGTGACTTGTGGGTATTTTGCTGGATGTTCCCGAACTTATGAAGCAGTGTACAGAAGGGCGGAGCACTTACAGCATCGTACAGCGCGTAGACCCACGGGGGCCACGGCGTCAGATTGGCACAGTTAAACTTTCTCTGAAGCGGAGAACACAAAAACACACAAGGGATATTTTAGTGAGGATTGTAATGTGTAATGTGTAATGCATCGAGTCAATATGTGAGATGCACCAAAGTATCCCAAGGAAACTGTGAATGAACTGACTCAACAAGGCATATTCTGTATAAGACGTGTCTGACCTGCCGGTAGGAGGCCCACCAGCACTGGGCCTGCAGGCCGCTCTGGTCGGAGGGCCGGGAGCAGGGGTCCTTGTGTTGTCTGGAGAGGGCCTGGAGGTGCACCGCATTCAGCGGATCAGGGAGGACACACTCTGGGAGGATCTGCACCTTGGCCTGCTTGATCCTGGAGACGGAGGAGGGGGAGGAGGGAAACAGCGAGGACCAATCAGCAAGAGGGCAGCAATGGCCGACGTAGACCGTAGATGGTGATTTGGATTCAGCCGAGGACGCCTCTGGGGAACGCTGCTCGTTGCTCCGTACTACATGGTGTGCCAACGACGCACGCCGCAGCCACGTGCATTTGTTTCTGACGAGCACCCTTCAGACTGCCCCGTCACACTCACCCGTCCGCCTGCGTCCGCAGCTCGTGGACCTTGAACCGCTGCCTCCCGACCGCCTTCACCTTCACCGTCTCGATGCCGTACTCCTGCTCCTCCCGGTAAGCGTAGATCTCCGCCGTCGTCCCGAACTCCGGCTCCGAGTCGCCCGCGTCGCTGGACGCAGGAACGTCACAAGCTTAGTTCTCTCAGGAGGTAGAGCGGGTTGGCTGGTAACCGCAAGGTTGCTAGATCGATCCCCGGCTCCTCCTAGCTGAGTGTCGTGGTGTCCCTGAGCAAGACGCCTCACCCTAATTGCTCCTGACCAGCTGGCTGTCGCCCTGCGTGGTTGACTCCGCCGTCGGTGTTTGAATGTGTGCGTGAATGGGTGAATGTCAGTCAACACTGTAAAGCGCTTTGGATAAAAGCGCTATATAAATGAGGACCATATAGTTCTATTTGAATCGGTCCCGATCCCCTTTGATTCTGATGACGTACCCCCAGAGCCCCGGACTGTATTTGTGTGGGGGGGGGGGGGGTACCTGTGTGCGAGGACGGCAAAGGTGCGGTCTCTCTGGATGACGCTGCGCATCATGCTGACCTCCTGGGGCCTGAAGAGCTGCAGCGGCAGCGTCTGGCCGGGTAGCAGCATCACGGCCGTGTGGGGCAGCACCGGGATGGTCTGGCAGCTGTCCTCGTCGTGGACCGTCCGGCCGTGGAACTCCTCCATGTCCGCACCCAAGTACTGTCGACCCAGGAACCCCCCCCATCATGTGACGAAACGCAGGCACTACCTTCGCTAACAAACGGCAACCACGTCATTAAGGGTGCGGCTGGAGTTTACAAAACAGTTTTCTTCATCTTATTTGGGTATCAATTATATTCATGTGTGATAAAGAGGGGACGTGCAACAGGTGAATACTACTGCGCTGGGGTGTCATCGCCTACAGCATGGGAGGTGGGGAGGCTGGGGTCAAAGTTGATGTCGGGCTTCTCCGCGTTCTCGTTATCACGGTCTTCCGCCTCCATGTCGTTCTCGTCTTCTTCATTTTCTGGACAAGGAAAGTGTATGTTACATGCTTGTATAAACTATATACGTATGCATGCAACCCGTGTGAATGTAAGATGGCGGTCTAGCTGTACTTCGTCATTGATTAGTTATGTGCTGGTTAACATAACATAATGATCACGGTGGTCCTGTTGAAACATCGAAATCGCGTTCTCCTGTACGTGTCAATTATAAAACGGCGAAAACAAAAGTGAAACAAGTCTTTATTTTGGTCCACACGGCTGCGATCTGATGGTCTTTCGATGAATTAGGCAAAAAGTAGGATGAATACAATCGGATCTTTATAACAACCCGTTACGTGGCCTGTGGCCCCGTGTGTGCGACTGTGTGACATTTGAATCCTGACCAGGTAGGAGCTGTAACCGGTTGCCCATGTCTTCGTTGATGTTATTGTCTCCCCTCTCGTCCGCCATGTTCTTGTGTTTACATCCCGGTTCTTGTTCGCGGTGTTCATCAGCAGCGCGCATGCGCCCTCACTGCTCTCTCCTGCCCCCAGTGGTCGACGCGGGAATCGGATGTACAGGACATCGATCCTGCAGTCAGATTTGCCAGATTTCCCTCCCAGTCTCCCAACACTGGTCGGTCAGAAGTGTTGCCAGCTTGGGCGAGAAATCTGGCAACACTGACTGCAGTCCCCTACGTTTACCCCTATTTACCAACGACAGAACAAGTTGACTGAGTTGAAAATGATAAACGGATTGTAATTACATTTTATATTGATTTCGTTTTAAATTTGGGCAATGGTTCAGGATTGGTTGTTTGGTTTATCGTCCAGTACCGATATGAGCCCTCAGGACCTGTTACTCAACTTGTCCTTTCTAGTTTTAAAGGAATAATTCTATTGTGCCTCCACTTAGACCTCTCCAGTAGTAGTCTTATGTAGGTGCAATAAAAATAAACCTGCTTCCCAGCATTTATTCCTGCACTGAACACACTAGTTCCCCTGGAATCTAGCATAGCATCCCTCCCTGTCACTTTGGAACGTTAGCCTTGCTTCTTATTAACCTAGCCATTATAAGTTATTGGCATTATTCTATAAAGATCCTTACTGTACCAGATATGTTGTTTCTGACAAATGCAATAAGTTGCAGTGTATAAAATCAGCTAAATGTAACTTCCCCATGAGATGAGCTCCTGACGCAAGGCCCATTTGTCTAATGCAAGCAGCACACAGATTCAGTTATGTGGTAACCAAAGTTTATTATGGCGTTACAAACAGCTTTGGTTCTGGTGTTAAAAGATGGTTCGTCCCGCAGAGATCCACGTCGGCTTGTCCAGGGTCTGGATTCGGTCGCTCTCGCGTCAGGACATCCTTTCTTCAAGTCTTGTCGCCACGCTTTGCTGCTGCCTCACTGGAGGGGGGGGCCAGCCACCGCTTCACCACACAGGACAGGAACAGCTGCTGGGGGGGGAGAGGGCGTCTACTTTGACCTCTGCCTCATCTTCCTCCTCTTACGCTTCAGTCTGTTGGAAACAAGAAACCAGGTTAGAAACTGACACAAGATCCCAAACTTAACACAAGCGCCCAGATTAGTTGTCCTGCCCTTAAAAAGGAGTACACTATGTACCAGCCTGCCCCCCCCACCATTTGAGGAGTACCACTGAGCCTTACTCGGTAGGGTCATCACAAGACACAGGGGTCACTCAGCACTAGATGAGTGCTACTGTCATGTACCAGGGTCGGCCATATTCAACACTAGTTTGAATTATACATGTCCAGAAAAAAGGCTCTTAAAAAAAGTCTAAGGTGGCAATTGTAAAAAGGTCCTGATAATGCACAGTAAGAAGTCTTGCTCACACTAACTGAAAACCAGCCATGTTCATCATGAAAGACCACACTGTAGTTAACATGGACACCTGCTCCCACTGGCCTCATGGCTGCTGGCCACCTGACCGTCCACGCCCATACATGAGCATTACAGGGTGCGGCAAAACTTGAAAATCAATAGTGGCTGTTCAGGAAGAACGTTAACCCTACTCTTGTCGGAGCACACTATGTAACTGAGCGAACTGTTAAGAATCAGGAGTAGCCAGGAAACCCAGTGACAGGCTTCCTACATTGAGATTCTGCAGAGCGCATCAGGAGCCATTCCTTACACGAAAAATAATTTTTTAACTTGATAATTTGAGTAGTGTGGTGTGCGTTTGATTCCCTTACCTGCGCATGCGCTTCTTCCTCCACTGAAAAACAAAAACAGGCACAAACAGTGTTAACAGCAACACCCCCCTGAAGACATGTTATAGTATCAGCATTAAAGACGAAAGAATAAGAAAGTGGTATGGTGTCCTTAACAGGGTGTTATGGACGCACCGTGTGATTTAGACACGTTAGAAGCAACAACGTGTTATGGAAGCATGTTATAGTAACAGTGTAATGGAGACATGTTATAGTAAAAGTGTAATGGGAGACATGTTTTGGACTAACTGTTATGGTGCAGGAAAACCTCTGCAGCTTATTGCCAAGCCATTCGAGTCAAAACTAATGCAAAAGTTGGAAATATAAACCTTATCATGAATAAATGAGCGAGTCGAAGCAAAACAGGAGGCTTTAAGATCCTGCATGTGATGTTGGTAGGAGCTACCTGAAGCTAACAGTTAGCCTAAAGCAGCGAGGCGGGCCCAGTGCAACCACAACGGGAAGCTCCATACCAACATTACTAACACAGGCCGTCAAAGATCTGCACAGGTACTAATAGTGTTAACCACAGGCTCACTCCGTCCTCGGCTATGATAAGCAAATCCAAGTTACAGTAATAAGCAACGAGTAACGAGCAAAGAGGGAGACAGCGGAAGCCTGATGGCAGCAGGATCCCATTGTCGGGAACCATTTTAGGTACAAACAAAAAAATATTACATTTCCTGTGGTTGGCTTACCTTGGCCCTCATCGTGTGGAGATAAGTCTAAGGAAAGAAGAGGAAGAAGTGATTAGAGACTGCGGATGACCATTACATTCAGATGATTAAGTTGGATTCTGCTGCGGCGGCCCGGGAGCCATTTCGGTACGTACCTCTGAGCGAGGAGAGCAGCCGAAAGAGAATGATAGAGCGGGAGAGGGCGCTATTTATGCGGAAACGGTCAGAGCGTTGACCCGCCCATCCGCCCTCAGCCGTAGGGAGATGTAGTTCAACGTGTGGTCCAGCGTGTAGTCCGACGGGCCCTTCCGGCATTTTGGAAGTCTGGATTTTTTTGGGGGATTTTTTTTTTTTATTGAAAATTAATAAATTTACTAAATCGTTGGCATAGTGTGACAAATGACAATTACACCTCTTTACATACAAGCCATAATAAATAAAAGGATAACTTAAATTATATAAAATAATTGGGAAGCAATGGACTTCGGGACGTGAGGTTGGTTATAATGTCTTGTTTTGTAGTTCATCGTGAAATAATTCAGTCATTATGGGAAGACATTCTTGCATGACATACGGCCATAGCATTTCTTATGAGAGACGTGGCCAATACAGCTTTAATTAGCCCGGTTGACGTTGTGTTGATGCATATATCCTTATTATTATCCTTATATTTATATTCATATATTATATTAGTTTTCACCCCACAAAGTCGGATCCAGAACATACGTAGACATTACTTTCAAATTCCAAGACATTTTATTCCAGAAAATAAAGATACAAATGTGCATATGATTGCATTATTCCAGATATATTGGTAAATTCTGCTACACTTTAATTTAGCAGTATGGTCAACCTATCAAAACCCTTTTTATACGTACTGGTACAATGATGGCATAATGACACGCCAACAGTGCCTGTTCACAGTGGAAAGGGACCTTGTTTCAGACATTCATGTTTTCACAGAAAAGTAAAGGCTTATGAACGCGCTTGCCATACGGAATTTATGACATTATTTCATAGTAAATCGAGATTAACATTCAATTATTTGTTAACAGTCTGCTTTCCCGATGATAATTCGGTTAGAATTAAACTTAACCTTTACCTTTGACCTAATCCACACCTACCAGTAATGTCATTGTCCTGGAGAATATTATCGCTCCATTACACACAGTCCCTTTACATCACCCAGTAAAGCAACCCATAAAAAAAGCACCTATGGTTGCTTTACTGGGCTCCTTCAGACGCAGGGTGTGGGTGTTAAGTGTCAGGTTTGCAGATAACGACACATGGTGCCCGGTGCTCCATGTGCTCCCATCCAGGCTGGTTTAACCTGTTTAACCTCGGATTGCTCAAGATGCAACAGGTATGCAGCCTCACCCAGCCCCACTCCAATCAGACAGACTCGGGCCAGGTGAGGCTGCTTCAACCAGCCATCCTCCACACACACACACACACACTCCACAATGGACTGGTACTGCCACTTTTTGTTTCACTGCATTTCATGTATGTTAATTTCTTGTATGTGACTAATGCAACTCCTGAATCTCGGATAAATCATGTTTTATTGTTAATACCTCAAAGTGAAAGTCACAGAGGGGCTCAGTCTCACTGAGAAACGTGGGTGAGGCATTCACCTCCGACCCACACTCAGAGTCCCTCATGTGTTGTCCTCCTCTGACCAATCATAAGACCTTTCAGACTTAAGGGTTACTGTGAAGTCCAGAGAAGGGAGACATCCCAAAACACATCCCTCCCCAGTGCCCACCAGCACAACCAACTTCCTGTTCCTCGAACTCCACTTCCTCCTGCTCCTTCCTGGCAATTGATTTCCAGGGTAGCCAATCAAAATTATTTGACAGCGTTTTAGTTTTATTTCCTCACCAATTTGTCCTAATTGATTAGAGAACCGTTAGACAGAATGACTCTACTTATCCTCTTTTGTAAGATGGCGTGCAGTACAGTGTTTCCTGAAACACTTCATCAGAAGGCAAGAGACAGCTACAAGACAGGGTCAGTAAAGTGTAAGTGAAAAAGGTTTTATTTCAAGATCCATAATATTCAATGTTTATTAAGTGTGTAAACCAAATGTATATAAAATACCAATATCACGATTGGAGCGAGGTTTGAAAACATGAAAATTAGAAGTTCCCCCAAAATACAAAAAAAAATTAAAAAAAACTCAAAAAAACGTTTCATTCCTTTTGTTCATTAGGTAAACACAGAAGCTCCTAAAGCTTAAAGCTGGTAATCTGGCCATTTTTGTTGCATCGGTTCATTCAGTGCCATTTTAGCAAAAAAATACTCATGCTCATGTCTGTAAACATCCGGTCGTGTAACAGAAAATACCAAAAGGTCACAAAATACAAAAGGGGTCTTGGGCAACTGGGTGGGGGGGGGGCTTCTGATTGTGTGCCACATCAGGGTCCTTCATGCAATCATTCACCGGAGACGTGGGCTCCTGGGCACAGGCGCACTGCTGAACAACGGTCCTCCTAAGTGCGCACAGCGTTCGACTTGAGGAACATCCTGCTGTGCCAGTAGTCAGGATTGTCAAAAGATCTGTCCACCCCGCCGGGCTCTCCGATGGCGGCCCCCGCCCGTACTTTAACGTAGGGGTCGATGCCCGAGGCCCGCAGTCCCTCGGTGCCGTGGCCGGCGGCGCGCTCCTCCTCCTCCTCCTCCTCCTCCCCCCCGGCCAGGTTCTGGTACACGGCCATCTCGTCCGCTCCTCGCTCCCCGCTCAGCGAGTTCATGTCCTCATACTCGCACGGCTCCCTCTGCCCCCTCCCCGGCCCCGTGCCCTCTTTCCGTTGTTCCAGGGCCTGTCGGAGCTTGGGCTGTCGGTTGGTGTACTGGTAGTTGTCGTCCGCCTCCTGGTAGTCGTCCTCCTCCTCCACCTCCTGCAGCACCTCCCTGGAGACGTTCTCGGGGGCGGCGGTCCTGGGAGGAGCCTCGTGTTTCTGCAGAGGGAGGCTCTCCTCGCCCTCACTCCCCCTGATGTCCATGTACTCGTACTCCAGAGAGGCACGGTCCTCGGTGGAGGAGCCGGGGAGGGCGTCCCGGTCTTCGCGTGGAGGTGGGTGACCTCCCAGGTCCTTCATCTGGACCCAGGAGCCGCTGTCCTTCAGCGGGGCCCCCGGGAGCTTGGCCGCCGCCCGGGAGGCCGCCGTCTGCTTGTTCATGTACTCGTAGTCTTCCTCGTCGGGGTCGCTGGGCGGTCCCGATGAGTGAACGATGCACGTTCGGTCTTTGAACGGAGTGACCTGGGCCACGAAGAGTAACGTGTCTGGAAGACGACATGAGGACAGTAAGTATGGATATGGAATAGATCTCTAGATCTCTAGGCTAGATCTAATTAACAGCATCAGTCATTGATGGATGAAGGAAGGTTTGTGTTAATGATATACGCCTCTTTGTACCCTCAGTTATTCATCTCATAATTGTATATTATTTAATTATTATTCATGGTTAATCTCAAAGTGTTTCAGTTAAATAAAGGATTCATAATTGTAATAACAATTGTTAGCAGTATCCTGAGATCCTGTGTGTTGGGGGATCCAGATAAATGGACATTGAAGCAGTGAGAAGGACCACCCAGATGTAACCCTCGGTGGTCTTACCTCTCTTTGGGCTTTCCCCAGGGAGCACGTATCCGTTCTGGTCCTCCTCGTTGTGTATGTCCGGAGAGGGGGTCTGCGGGGGGCCCCCAGACATGCTGTCTCTCTGGGACAGGTAGGCGCTGTCCTCGCGCTGGCGTTTCCTCCTCAGGCTCCCTGTCGTCAAGAAGTCCTCGTTCATCTCCTGGTCGATGATGGTTCCGCGGCCCTCCGAGCTCTCCGACACCGTCCGGGCGGAGTTGAGCCGCGAGCGGGACGGCCACGCGCCCTGCGGAGGAACACAAGCCTTTGAGGACGACGGAGATGGTTCACTGGATGCCATCTCAGACCAGGACCCCCTCCTGGAGATGGTTCACCGGACGCCATTGAAAACCATTCCTTCCAGTTAAAACAGGTACGTCATGAAGACGGTTCACTAGATACCATCTAATACCCATATGGTCATATGTACAAGTTCTCATTCACAGGAGCCGATGGAACTCACCTGTCCTGGAGAATCCACACCTGGGGTCATGGGCAGGTATCCAGCCAAGTTTGAAGTTTGGATCATCTGTAGGAGAAAGGAGGGGAAGTTCATGTTTATCCATAACACACAACAGCAGTCCTCCGACAAGACAACACAGTGCCCTTAAAACGATGCGTGGGCAACACACTGTGCGTGCGCCCTCCAGTCCCTACGACTCTTACCCTCATGCTGTCAATCTTGGAGAGGCGGGACATGCTCCTGGACGGGGACATGTAGCCGTGGTGCGTGGCCAGGCCTTCCTCCAGGGCCTGGGCCGCCTGGTCCTCCAGCTCCCCGTTCAGCTCCTCCAGGTCGGCTGAGCGCTGCAGGTGGTCGTCGGGGGCCGAGTCCGCTACGGTGCAGTTGCCCTGGGGCAACTGGAGAAGGAGAAGGAAAAGAAGAAGAAGGTGATGATGATGGTGGTGATGATGATGATGATGATTTACACACGTCACGTTGAAGTCGTCAATGCGATGGTGGAGGAAAGGCGAGGAAGGTGCTCACTTTGATCACCAGATACCGCGGGGGGTCTCGGGCCATCCTCGTGAACTCATTGGCCAGCTCTTTGAAGGTGGGGCGGACATTTTCATCGATCATCCAACCTGTGGACGAAACAAAAGGAGAATGATGAAAATGAAAATGACCTGAGAGGCGCTGTGGCTCTACGGATGCCCTTGAAGGGTTTTCTCCTCTGAGCAGCGTCAGCAGAAGGCAGT
>JAOPJL010000026.1:3874422-3888787 GCA_027123545.1 Trisopterus esmarkii | reverse complement strand
CTGCTTTGTGAGAAGCTCTCTCTCCGATGTGTGTGTGTGTGTGTGTGTGTGTGTGTGTGTGTGTGTGTGTCTATGTGCTTGCGTGTGCGAGCTAAGCACCGTTGCTGGCTCCTCTTTAGCGGTAGGAGGACTACGTGAGAGAGACAGAGGCTGTTGTGTTTTTTGCTTCTTATTCTTTTCCTAAAGGAGGGACGTATAAGTTTGGCAGGTAGGTGGCGCCCAAGCAACAGAAGTCTAAGCCTGACTGGTTGCAAAACCCTTGGAGTTGTGAGTGTGTGTTCACGTGTGTGTGTGTGTGTGTGTGTGTGTGTGTGTGTGTGCGCGTGGTTTAAATATTCCCATCCTCCTTTTGTGCGACTGCTGACACCCCAACAAAAAAAAACGCCTTTGGGTGATAAGCAGAAGCATTCTTTACACCCCAGAGGGGTGCTGGGGTGAAGCGTGCAGAACCACTTTGAGAAACGCGGCAGAGCGCTGAGACTCCATCGCACACATAAGAGCAGGGATTTAAAACAAAAAAAAACGGCTTTTAACAGACCAACCTTTCCCGAAGAAAAAAAAAAAAAAATCCTACTTTATCAAAAGCGATTATTTAATAGGTGCCCTGGTGTTTTATGATGACCCAGGGGGGGGGGGCTGGCTTTGGCGGGCGCAGTCGGAGGGTTTTCCACTTGGCGCTGAAACAGGCGGCGGTGCGTCACGCCACGGCCCGGCGTGGCGATGACGCGGCGTGACGCGCGGGGCGGGGGCCCCCCCCCCCCCCCCCCGCGGGGGCGCCGCGGGGGGGGGCCCCCCAACTCTTTAAGAGACATGCAAAGAATTCAAAAATGTTAACAATGGGACAAACTGCTTAGCTAGCATGACTGGCTGACTGACTGTTTATAAAGTATATTAACCCTAACGCTGACGAGTCTAAGCTCTTAAAGTAACTTTGCTATGTCCAGTTAGCTGGACAGTGGTGTGTTTTAGATCACCCTCTGGTATTATTGGCACATGTAGGGTAACTCGCTAAAAAGGCTGTAAAAAGAGTAAATAGATTTCAAGTGGAAGAATCCCGCATTACCCAAACCAAAACAACGGGGGTCTGACCAAGTTAGGAGATCTTTAGCTGTGCAACACGTCAAACTAAACCAATCAGGCCAATTATTACTCCTCAAGGGCGTTGCCTTAGACATTGATTCAGGTTCAACAGTTTGATAAAAGGCTTCAGACTATCACCCATAATGTCACTATGAGTAGTAGCATTCAGCACTGTTGCTGTGATATTACTTGAGAACCAAATACTCCACAAGCAAGTTTACTCTACTCAAGAATCCAACGCACCCAACAGATGGCGCTAAAATATGACAAGAAACTCCTCATGGCATTATCCACCTAGCCGTAATACATCCTCTTGGGATGTCCAAAGCTCCCCAGGTTAAAAACGTTCCCCCGGTCTCTAGTTCATTGGGCCCATGACTCGGGGAGATCTCCCTCCGGCACCAGTAGTCTGGTGGTTGCAGTGGGACACAGTGGACCTTGATGGCCACCAAACAACTCAACATCATTGCCAGTTAGAGTTAACCCTTTTAGACCGCAGATGATCTACCATTGGCCCAACATCATCCTGTCAAAAGGCATGTGTCACCATAGCAACTGGTTCTAGGCTCATGAGGCCACAAGACGGATCCCAGGTCAACCTCGCAGCAACTGTGAAGTAACTGTACTGCGTTGCTCTATGCCTGGAGCGGTATCTCTTGAAGTCCACAAGGGTTTCATATGCTCATCTCCACATTGTGCAAACTTCACTCTTTTCTCCTGGGCTTTCCAAAAGCCGTGTGTAAACTACATGGTGGAGCTGCAGGACATTTGCTACATTGAGATCGGAATAGGCCTCATGGTGGAGTTATGCAGAAGACCTCCAGCCCAGTCGTGTGGAGAGCCAAATGAAGATTATTTTCAGAAATGACGGGAATGTCCAAACCATTTTGGAGAACAAGCCCAAAATAAACTGGTCAGCCGGAGCATGCTGTCTCATCACAGACCGGCGTTTAACAGGAAGGCCGTTCTGGGCAGCGGCCTTCAAGCGCCAGAGAGAACCCAGGGCCTAAGTCCTTTCTAAAGCCCTCACCGATAATGGATTACATGTTTTTACAGCCTTTTTAGCTTGTTGTCAAAAGTGCCAACAACGAGGGGGACGCAACATATTTACTGGTTCTAAATCTCTTGAGAGAAAACCTATAAAATCCTCCAATACGGCCCAAAAACTAGAACGGCCAGGGGTGCACGGACGCATACCCGAGTGGGTGAGGCTGTGTCTTGTCAGGTGGTAACGCTGAGCAAACCTCATGTCACATATGGTGCAAGCATAAGGTTTCACACCTAGATGTAAAGCATCAATACATTATCATCAGCCAAAATAATTGTCCCTTTCAGATTTAATAGAGCCGCAGTTGAATGCTACATTTCCAATGAATTGTAAACAATTGGCGGTATAGGATTTTGGGTTGTCAACATTTGTACAATTTTTTTTTGTGATATTAAATCTCTTACATCCACAATTATGAAAACAAAATCATGTACTGTTTGTGGGCGTATGCATACCCATATGAGTGACGCTGTGTCTTGCCAGATGGTAGCGTTGGAAAAACCTCTTGTCGCACATGGTACATGCGTAAGGTTTCACACCTAAACGCAAAGTAGCAGTATTACGTTATTTGGGCCTCATTCAACCAACTTTTCTTTATTTCCTGAATGTAAAACATCTACTGGTCATCAAGCAAACACAAGGATAACCTTCAAAATTTTGAGCAATTATTTTGGGGATGCCAGACATCAAGAAAGGGAATAAGCAAGGAGAATTTTAACTGCAAAACTGAGACATGGATCGGACATTAGCATTTTAAAATTTGTCAGCAAAATTAATATATGGGCAAATAAAAAGTTTTTTTTGTCCAACAAAAAACCTTAAATAAATATTAGATGTCATGGGCACGGTGCACGGACCCATACCCGAATGAATGACGCTGTGTCTCGCCAGGTGGTAGCGCTGAAAAAACCTCATGTCACACATGGTGCAAGCATAAGGTTTCACACCTAAACGACCAGAGCATCATGTTAATTTTTGAGCTGGTTTGAAAAATGATGCAATAAGTATTTTGCATTCAAACTTAAACAAGTTTTTAAAAAAAAAGCCTTCATAGGGGAAATGACTGCCTTGTGAGTTGAGCCTCTACTACAGTTTTCGACTCCTTGTAACACAATGAGTTAGCTAGCATCACCAGCTCCCTAGCGGTTTTCTCACAAAGCAACAGATGATTAGGGTCCCAATTCGTTCAGTTAAGTAAATCGGATATTACCTAAAATTGACATTTTCAACATATATAGCAAAGTAAATCCTTCCTTCAAATCCATGTAATTTGATAAGAAACCAAGTTTCTGGTTTGAGCATGGCAAGTCCACAACTTTTTGGGACAGAATGAATTGGACCCTCTTCATTTATAATGCTTTGAGAGCCTGCTAGCCAACTCACCTGGTTTTGGAAGGAGACCTGGCGAGTAGGCATGATAGGAAATATTTTGTTTTGGGATCAAATGTTCTTTAGAAAAAGTATTTTTCTCAATTCCGCTAAATTCTGATCCTGAACATCTGGCTTTTATATTGCTCATCTCCGATTGAAAAAGGCGTTCTTAAATCCACTTAAAACGAGATGCAAGAGTAGACTTAACTATTGGTAAACTAATAGTCGGTAACGCTTTACAATGAGGGTACATTAATTAACATTGGTTAATGCAGTAATAAGCATGAACTTACAATTAACTAATGGTCTAGTAATTATTTAAGAATGTTTTTCATGTTCACCAATGCTGTTCATCTAACTACGGCTTTAATGTAGGGTCGACTCAAGTTACCATAAAATGAACCCTAACCCGTATGCTAATGAAATACAACGCCTTTTATTGCCTTAACTAATGTTAAATAATGGTACGTTTATGTAACCTTATTGTAAAGCGGTACCATACAGTCACTTAAAACTAAATCAAGGACAAATATATGGTATTCCTGGGTATTAATGGCAGACACATACCCATATGAGTGAGGCTGTGTCTCGCCAGGTGCTGGCGCTGAAAAAACCTCTTGTCACACATGGTGCAAGCGTAAGGTTTCACACCTAAACGACCAGAGCATCATATGTTAATCTTAAAGCTGGTTTGAAAAATGCAATACATTTAAGCATTAAAACTTCAACAACCAAAGAATATTTATCAAAGCCCAACAGAGACAATCACTCCTCCTCAGATGAGACCCCATTGCAGCTTTTGTCTCGTAACACCATGAGATTGCTAGCATAGCGGTTTTCATGCAAAGCAATGGAGATAAATAGGGTCGCTTTTCTACCAGTTTAAAAAAATTGATATGACGAAAAACGAAATCTATAACATGCATCATAAAAAAAATATTCTATAGCCAAGTCTTAAAGATGGACATTTCCAGCATATAGAGCAAAACAAATCGACCTCAAAATCAATGTCTTTAGAAAGAAAACAATGATTCATGTTTCAGTTCCCGCTGGCCACACCCTTTACATAAGACGCTACGCAGAACCATCCGCTTCCAAGCCACTTTTATGACTCAATAGAACTGGACCCTATTCATTTAGATTGCTTCGAGAACCTGCTAGCCAACTCTCCTCGTATTAGGAGATAAAGGGGCAATAGGATCTACTGAAGTGGGGTGAGTGGAACTGCAGTATTTTACAGTAATAATCATTCATGAAGAAAGGTAGGTTTTATAATTACGCTGCAACTTGTGGTCAGCAGCTAAATCCTGACATCCCTACATGCTAACCTCAGATACAAGGTACATACTAAAATCTAGTTGAACAACTGGATACATAGTCATTTTGAGCTAAATCAGGTAGAAATATGGTATTCCTGAGTGTTAATGGCAGACACATACCCATATGAGTGAGGCTGTGTCTCGCCAGGTGTTGGCGCTGAAAAAACCTCTTGTCACACATGGTGCAAGCGTAAGGTTTCACACCTAAACAACCAGAGCATCATGTTAAATTTAGAGCTGGTTTGGAAAATGCAGTACATTTTTAGCATTAAAAGATATTAGGAGACAAAACAGGCAATAGTATTGACTGAAATAGTGCAAGTAGACAATAGTCTTTTACGTTCAATCAATTTTTTTTGTAAAGGGAGTTTTTCCAATATCTGCTGCCATTTGAGGTCAACGGCAGAATCCTGATCCTGATGTCTGCATTTTTACATTGCTTGTGTCAGATTTAAAATAGGGACTTAAAGTGATGGACAACAGGACCTATAAACGTTAAATAACCATGATACCAGTTGGCGGGATTCACTACAATACAAAAAGTATATGGATATACATCAGAGTCAGATCAACTCAGACTTGAAGGGGTTTGAAGAACTAAAGCCCCGCCCACCTCACCGTTAGGTGTTTGTACTACTTCAGAGTCTTAAACATGGTAACTTTACTCAGCTGCACCTTGGGGTGAGTGTAAGGCAAGTGGTCACTGCCTCAGCCACACGAGTGCAAGATTATTGGTTACTGACCTGATCACATGTCTAAGGTATGGGTAAGGTTATTGGTCCCTGGCCTGGTAACATGTTCGTAGGGTAAGGGCAAGGTAATTGGTCCCTGGCCTGGTAACATGTTTGTAGGGTATGGCCAAGGTATTTGGTCCCTGACCTGGTCAGTTGAGTGGAAGTTAACTGACATTTTTGGGTCATTGACTTTGTCACATGAGTGTGAGGTAATGGGTCCCTGACCTGGTCACTTGAGGCAAGTGAGGACCTGCTTGGCTACAAAGCTAACAGGGTAAATACACTCCACCATTAAATTGGATTGAAAGAATGGAAATATACTTGATTGGTTTGAGATGGAAATTGTAGATTAAATTATTTGAGATTGTAATGGAACATAATTTTCTGATGCGTAATGTATGGAAATAATTGTTATCTCTTAATAAATTTAATAGAAGAGAAAGAGTAAATTACCGATTCTGTTGCCCATCATTTTAAATCTGCCTAAACAACAAGATCCAAGATTAGACCTTACTATTAGAACATTAATACAGTAATTTAAAACAAATTCAGGTACAAATATATGGTATTTGTGGGTATTAATCAGCAGACGCATACCCATATGAGTGAGGCTGTGTCTCGCCAGGTGCTGGCGCTGAAAAAACCTCTTGTCACACATGGTGCAAGCGTATGGTTTCACACCTAAACGACCAGAGCATCATGTTAAATTTATAACTGTTTCGGAAAATGCAATTTATTTTGAGCCATAAAATTACAAAAATATATTTTTGGGCTACCGGGTGAATATCAAGTCAGTTGAGGCCCTAGGGCAGTTTTTGTCTCCTTAATCAATGAGTAAGCTAGCATAGCACAGCTCCAGGGTGGTTTCCTCAAGCCAATGCAGATGAATAAGGTCCATTCCTTCCAGTTAAAAAAAATTATGCAATTCTTTAAAATGTACAACATTTATAGCAACAAAAACAATTTTCCTACAAATACATGTATTTTGAGAAGAAGACACAGAACCAAAAGTGCCATGGCACTCTAGGACTGAAGTGAGTTGGACCCTTTTCATTTGGACTGCTCTTCCAAACCCTGCTAGCCAACTCTAAATTTGAAGAAGGCAAAAAGGGCATTAAGATGGACTGAATGGGGCAGGTAGACAATGGCAGTGTTTTGGTTTGGGATGAAATGTTATTTTAAAAAAGGGAAGCTTTGTCGGCTTCCATTTGTGGACAGTGGCTCAATTGTGACCCTGAAAGTCTGCCTATACATTGCTCGTCTCTAAATAAAAAGAGGAATTAAGATCCACTTAGGCAACTAGATGCAAGATAAGACCTTACTATTAGTACATTAATACAGTAATTGAGTCCTAAATCAGGTACAAATAGTACTGCTATTATTGGGTATTAATCAGCAGACGCATACCCATATGAGTGAGGCTGTGTCTTGCCAGGTGGTGGCGCTGAAAAAACCTCTTTTCGCACATGGTGCAAGCATAAGGTTTCACACCTAAACGACCAGAGCATCATACGTTACAATTATGGCTGGTACGAAAAATAATGCATTTTATTTTTTAGCATTGAGACGTACAAAATATTATGTCAATGAAGCCTAGTAGGGCAAACCCTGGATGTCAGTTGAGACCCTATTGCAGTTTAAGTCTCCTTGGAACACAAGGAGTTAGCTAGCATGGTACCGCTCCATAGAAGTCTTCACGCAAAGCAATGGAGAAGAAAAGGGTCACATTTCTTACTTAAATCAATTCTATATTATGGCTAACAAATGTCTGAAACATGAATCACAATCAAAGTATACTTTAGACTAGTCTAAAAGACTGAAATCCAACCTTAAGAAACAAATCTTCCTCATTATCCATGTCTTTTGAAAAGAAAGCAACGATTCACGTTTCAGCTCCCGCAGTCTGCAACCTTTTCATAATATGTTCATCAGAACCATCTCGCACTTTAGGAACTAGAATGAACTGGACCCTATTCATATGGATTGCTTTCGAGAACCTGCTAGCCAACTCTCCTTGTATTAGGAGATAAAAGGGCAATAGGATTAACTGAAATGGGGCGAGTTTACGGGCAGTAATATGTTTTGGGATCAATTGTTCTTTACTAAAGGGTAGCTTTTAAATTTCAGCTTCCAATGGCAAAATTCTGAGCCTGAATATCTGCCTTTCACTCGTCTCAGAATAAAAAGAAGACTTTAGATCCACTTAAACAACTAAATGCAAGATAAGATTATCACTATTAGTACAACAATACAGTCATTTAATGTCTAGGACAAATGAATGCTATTCTTGGGTATTATCAACTGGCGCATACCCATATGAGTGAGGCTGTGTCTCGCCAGGTGGTAGCGCTGAAAAAACCTCTTGTCACACATGGTGCAAGCGTACGGCTTCACCCCTACACACACAAAGCACCAACTTTAGCATTACAAAAAGAAATTCAACTGCCAAAAATGATCGGTTTAACGTTACTAACCCAAAAGGTTTAGTAACGTTTGGTTGCCCTCATCAGCGCGTCCAACAGAATATTCCAGTGTTTCAAAATATACACCCACTTTCCAATTGGACCACTTGAAAATGTCATAAAAAATATACAAAATATATACGAAAATCGTAATTGGGATAGGGCCAATGTTCAAATTAACGATGCGTGGGGGGGGACAATGGAGACAACATATTTGGAGAAAAAGCTGTCTAGTAATTTACAACCTGCCAGAAGCTAGACTATGATTGGGCCAAATTTGTATTTTCCTCATGAGCACATTCCAACTAGGTCAGCATAAAACTACTTCCACTAATTTACACAAGCCATAAATAACACTATTTGGACTTTTTTTTAAGGGGAAATGTTGATTGTTTTTCACGCTGATCACAAAAGGTAAGACAATTTTAGGCAGTTGGTAAACATCTGTACAGAGCAGAAGGCTGACATGCTTTGAGAGGAGACGGTGCCTCTGACTCCGTTTAGCATCTCATTTGATTTATATCCATCGTGGAAACATTCCCCTTAGCATAATAACATAATGATAGCATTGTCGTCATTTACCCGGCTATAAACAAGGTTGAATGGAAAGTAAGCCGAATTGTGATCAGGGCCAGGAGCCATTTGAACTGATTGGTGGATCCTGACGGGGTGACAGTGAACTCCATAAGTAGTGGACAGCATTGTTTTTATTTCTACACACGTTCCCTGCTCTGGCATAACAGCTATTTGAAGGTTGATTTTGATGTCTTGGTATTTACAATTATATACGTCATTGAACAGGTTTTCAGGTATACATGTCACTTAAGATGTTTTTTCTTTGTTTTTGCAATTTTGCACAAATAGGATATTTTTCATCATAGTGTTTTGGAAGTTTAGATGTTTTGGTGGCCTGATTATGGGTTCATTATAATGTACAATATAATGTAGGGTTCTGTATTGTTCTACCTAGTCCATCAGTATTTATAGTGTCCTAGAACTCTTTTGCTAGAATTTATTTGATCTTATTTAAATGTGTGCCTGTGTTAGCTGTTTATATGTATGTATATATGTGTATATATATCTACATTATCTAAATACATTTTTAGTATGACAACATATAAAACATAAAACATGAGGCATAAAACTGCCTCAATGCAGAGAAACTCAGCAGTCCACTGAATCCAGCGTCTAGATTAGAATGTTTATATTAACATATATATAAAATATATAATTTGGGTGCCTCAACTTGGTCAGCCAGTTTCAAACCATATGTATTTCAAAGACGCGTTTAACATATTAAAGTATTGCTGCTGTCTTGTACTTGAGGAGCTTACTGCAGAGGCAGCTGATCAGGATATTGATCAGGTACATGATAGGTAGCAGTACAAACTCGAGTTTGATGCAGCCATAGAAGAGTCAATATCGGGATCATGCACAACCCAAGAGAGGGCTAAGAGGGTCAAAGGTTAAAGAGAAAGGACGTACCGGTATGAGTCAGACTGTGTCTCTCCAGTTGGTAGCGTTGGATAAATCTCATGTCACACATGGTGCATGCGTATGGCTTCACTCCTAAACAAAGCACAAAACATATTATCCATATTATAATTTACATGTTTCCATATGGTGATAAGACATTGACACAATATATAATATGAAATTGTTTTAGTTGCATTTTTAATTTAATATCAACGATACAATTACATCAGGAACTTGACTATTGTACATTTACACATAATCCATTAAAAAGCTCATTACACTCAAAAGTATGGATACTTAAGACATCAAAACATTAAATTGATTAAATTTAAAGCAATAGAAGAAAAATTAACAAAGAAGCAAACCAGTGAAAAGAAATATCACTAATTTTGTACTTACACCAAAAATGGTAGCCTCCAGTTTATGAACTCTAAATGGCATTTGATGTCCAAAATGGCAATACTTTTTGTGTAATGTGCTTCGGATAGATGTGTGTAAATAAGACTAAAATAATGACTAGACATGCAAATGTTGCAAGACAATATTCAGCAGAAAAGCACGTTTTTGGCAAAAGGATATCAGGGCCCTTTTAGGTGGACAGTTTCCAACAAAGCCTTATTCATTTATAACTAACTTTTTTTATTGCGTTATAAGGAACTCTGATATTATTCATTCAAGTTTATCACTAGGAGAAGAACAAAAGCATATTATATAAATAGGGATTTAAAGTAGAGGGAAAACAAATACAAGCATACCAGTATGAGTGAGGCTGTGTCTTGCCAAATGGTAACGCTGGAAGAACCTCATGTCACACATGGAGCAAGCGTACGGCTTCACCCCTAAACGCATACAGTACCACACTTTAGAATCCGCTCTCAGGAGCCACGTGTACAACAATGACATGTGAAAGTTAGCATCATACGGATTATCAGACTGAACAGGGACCCTTCTCTGTGTGGCACAACTACCCCCATATATATTACACACACAAGACAGAGACGGACACGATGCCATGCTACCACTCCTAGATGCCATGAACAAGGATGTGAAATTAATTTCACCTTAATGGCACTCTAGGACGATAGCCGTGTTGAAACATAAAGGCCCAAATGTTGCTAAGTAAAGACATGGTGCTGTAGTGTACATTGATCGGACATGCTCCCGAGGCTAAGCGACCTCCCAGGCAGGCCTGTTTAGAGGGCTATGGTCTCTCTATCCCCTGGCGGTGTCAAGTGAGAGGGATAAGGTAAGACGCATACCCGTGTGTTTGAGGGTGTGTCTTGCCAGGTGGTATCTCTGGAAAAACCTCCTGTCACACATGGAGCAAGCATATGGCTTCACCCCTGCACACATAAGATAACAACTTATAAAGGCTGGCAGTGAAAGGGTTACACCCATTCAGTCAAATGTATTCAGACACGCCGACAGTGCAGGCAGAATTTATACGTCACTCGGAATTACAATTATACGTATGTTAAAAGAAACTGGGTCATAGCAACATTGAACAAATTCCTGCGGTTATAGCCCTGGCTTAATGTCCATTCAGACTTCCCTCAGCAACAGGAGAGATCCAAATGAGGAGATTCAGAAGATAACTACCAAAGAGCAAGAAAAATTACAGGGCTAATTTTATTTTTTTATTTTTTTCCCCATCTCCTACTTATAGCTTACATTTTAACAAGTCTAACAATAGAATAACGACGTTTGCTATGCTGTCGATCAACACGACCTAACTGCGGCCCGGGTTAGTGGGCTCTGACGTAGTTAGAAATGTCTTCCCGTACCAGTGTGCGTGAGGCTGTGTCTGGCCAAGTGGTAGCGTTGGAAAAACCTCATGTCACACATGGAGCAAGCGTATGGCTTCACCCCTACACACGAGAGGATCAGATCATTAACTAGCAAAACCCAAACAACACACAACACCACATGGGCTCTTAATCGACAGGAGAAAGAGGCCGGCCGGTCGCTATGTGTGTGCTGTCGCCGGAGGCTCGCTTATGTGCGCTAGGATACTTCTGCTCGAGGCCTCTGCCCAAGTCTGCTTGTACTCAGAACCCAAAAGGGTCACACGATGGCGATCGGGGAATCTGACATTTACGTCTCCGTTCCAGAAATTAGGACTAGATCCAGTTACCTGGATAGGACTAGCGATTTATCGCTTGGGGAGGTAATGCCGAGGAGAGACAACCCCGCTGTCAAGTTTACTTTCACTTTGACTGGAGACGAGATAAGTTATCTGGAGAGCTGGGGGAGCAGACGCATACCAGTATGAGTGAGGCTGTGTCTGGCCAGATGGTAACGCTGGAAGAACCTCATGTCACACATGGAGCATGCGTAGGGCTTCACCCCTACATACACAAAGCATCAACACGTTAGCTGGAAGGAGGGTTTACAGCATCATTGGGATGCACCAGACATTTCCAATTAGCATTGAGGGGCTTAGTGTTTGGCATTCTCCCACCTATGAGCTTGATTACAGGGACTCCTTACGGTTGAAACAAGTCAAAACCCAGGATGGATATAAATGTACAAGCATACTAAAAGGTGTCAAGGAGGAGCTATCAGCCGTCACTACAGGCCGGTGTTATCTGCATAGCTGCCGCCAGCAGCACCAGGGTCTAACCTGGATAGACCATGCTGTGATTAGAGTCTCTGTTTACGACAAAGGCATTAAGTCAACGGCTGGAGTCATGCATACTAGCTAGGGCGTAGTATGATGGTAGGACGTAAATATTTACAAGGCTTCTGGTCTGATCACCGCTTTAATTCCTGCGGGAGAAACGAATGTAAAGCATTGGGCTACCACACGGTTTAACGTGAGCTTTCAGAAGGTTAACATTACAGAACAACAGACTGAACACACTGGACAAGGTGCAATTGAAAAAATGGCAAATAGTCTTGGACATCAAAGGACTATGCTCTATGGATTATTTGGTATGAACTGCTTTTTTTCTTGCTTGTTTGGTTTGTTATATTTGGTTCCATTGTTAATAAAGGGATCTTGTCTATTAATTGCAATTAGTTTTACTATATATGTTTATAGATAAATATATATATATATGCATCGGTTAACAATTCCTATTTTTGACGTAACAGACAGTTAATGCCTCCAGACTGAGGTTTTGTGCTTGAGAAGGGTACGGTAAAAGGACGCATACCCGTATGAGTTTGGCTGTGTCTCTCCAGGTGGTAACGCTGGAAAAACCGCATGTCACACATGGAACAAGCGTACGGCTTCACCCCTACACACACAGAGCATACAGTTATTAGCTAGTCAACGGGTAGAAATCAAGTGAGTATTGGGCCTAACTAAAAGGGTCATGAATTGCCACAGGCACATTAAGTACACAATTAGAGACGCATTGTGTCCTACGATCACTTAACTGGGAAATGAAATGGATATTGAAAAACAAAACAGGAATGAATCAACTTAAAATAAGGTGAACTAGGGGGTGCTGGGGGAACATTTAATGAGGCAATAAGGCCGCCATGTTCTTTGGTCCTTTGGGTTAAAAATTAACTTACCGCAATTCCTACTTTTAAATCGTGACCCAACGGCAAATGATTTCCTGCCGTGAACGGCGGGTCTACAAGGGGACGCCTGGGTCTGGAGCCCAGCTAGCCAGGGCCATCGGCAGTGTGTAGTCCTTTGATGTCCGTGCATTGATTCCCCTCAACGAGCCCGTACGTAACCAACAACAACAACCGTCTTTTTCGTGCTGCGAGGCCCCGGCGACCCGTCGTTGGGGTTACGATCAGCGAGCGGCTCTGGTGCTACGGGGCCCGACGGAACAGAGCCAAAACCTCCTAGCGTTTACATCGTGGGATCCTGCCTCTCCATTTTGCTTTGTTGGAAGTTACTGTCCACAGACAAAATCCACCCTGAGAACCTTTTGCAGTCCCACTGGTGTGAGTGGAGGACTACAGATGTGGCTGGACTTATGTAACATGGGTACGGTTATAGAGGACGCATACCCGAGTGAATGAGGCTGTGTCTCTCCAGGTGGTAACGCTGAATAAACCTCATGTCACATACGGCACAAGCATACGGCTTCTCCCCTAAACCGAAGAGCACCAGTTTTAGTAAGAGCTCCCCACAGATACCACCAGTCAGCTGTGAGGCTGCACAACGCTGCTACCAAAGCAAGCTGTGTGAGCGGTCCGCAGAGAGGCCTAACAGCGGGCTCCGGGCGCAGGCCAGTGTAAGACGCCGGCCTGCCGGGTGCAAGTCTTACAAATGCGAATTAATGGCAGCACTCATTGAGAGGTGGCCGAGGAAGCAGGGGGCTGAGGCGGGCCGGCGGGGTCGGGGCTCGTACCTGTGTGGATCAGTATGTGTCTCTTCAGGTGGTAGCCGCTCCTGAAGGCCCCGTAACAGTGGTCACAGATGAAGTTCTTCTGCACCTTGGACGCCGGCCCGTTCTCGTCTCCTCCCGGGCCCTAAAGCAGGCAGCACAGAAACACTGGTCAGAGTCCGGATCCGCTGGCACGCCATCCGCTCCACGGTTTACTTTTATTTATTTATTTTTTAATGTGAAGGTTTAAAAAAAGATGTCCCGTTGGACATTTTTTCGTAAATTCACTTTTTTTTTTTTTTTTTTTATAATCGTATTTCTTTAATTAAATTATAAATGTATTGTAGGCAACACATGACCGGCGGGCCATGTGATTAAAAAATAAATAAATAAGGAAAAATAAACCAGGCCCCCCTCGTTGAAATAAAACGATATATTCTCATTTCAACAAGACACAGAATCCCTAGCAAAGGCTCCATGCCCTCATGTTCCGGCCCGGGGCCGGGGGGGGGGGGGGGGCGGGGGGGGGTGGGGGGGGGGGGGGGGGGGGGGGGGGGGGGGGGGGGGGGGGGGGGGGGGG
>JAOPJL010000026.1:3681384-3697426 GCA_027123545.1 Trisopterus esmarkii | reverse complement strand
TGTGTGTGTCCCCGTGTGTGCGTGCGTGCCTGTGTGTGTATGCGTGCCTCAGTGCATGCTTGTGTTTGTGTGTGTGTGTGTGTGTGTGTGTGTGCGCGCGTGTTTGTTTGTGTCCGCGTGCCTTTGTGTGTGTGTGTGTGTGTGTGCCTGCCTGTGTGCGTGCGTGTCTGTGTGTGTGTGTGTCCCCGTGTGTGCGTGCGTGCCTGTGTGTGTGTATGCGTGCCTCAGTGCATGCATGTGTTTGTGTGTGTGTTTGTGTGTGTGTGTGTGTGTGTGTGTGTGTGTGTGTGGCGTGTTTGTTTGTGTGCGCGTGCCTTTGTGTTTGTGTGTGTGTGTGCGTCTGTGCGCGCGTCCCTCTATTTAAAACGCTGACAGGCTGCTGATCCGATATACAGTAATGGTAACGTACTGCTGTACATGCGCTCTGCTCAATGGGAATGGGGTGGGGCCCTTTCTCCTGCTCCTCCACCCTTCGTGCCTCGCATGCAGCACTTTCTCCATGCTTACTTTAATTAATTATAACGTCCACGCATGTCAAATGAAGGATAATTGATGGCCAGGCAATAGCCATGTTTCTCCACCATTAACCTGCTACTGCGGGCCCCCCCATCAGAGCCCTTAGTTTAATGAAAAAGCTTCACACACAAGTGGCCGGCTTCCTGGCCACACCGCCCCTCTGGGAGGAGAGCAGCCCACGTGACGCCAATAAAAGCTCTCCCTTTCTCCCCCCGGATCTCTTCCTCTTTATCTCTGTCTCCTCTCTCTCTCTCTCTCTCTCTCTCTCTCTCTCTCCCGCCCTCTATCTTATCTCTGTCTCTCTGTCTCTCTCTCCCCCTCTCTCTCTCTCTCTTTCACCCCCTCTCTCTTATCTTTGTCTCTCTATCCTTCTCTTTCTCTTTGTCACTTTCTCTTCCCTCTCGCTCCCGTCTCTCTCTCTCTTCCTCTTTCTCCTTTTTCCCCCGTTCTCTCTCGCTATTCTTTATTTTCTCTCTATCTCACCTCTAACTGTCTCTGTGAATGTGGGAATTGATGTCTCTCTCTTTTACACACACACACACACACACACACACACACACACACACACACACACACACACACACGCTCTCTCTATTCTTTCCTTCCTTTAAATGTCTGTGTGTGTGTGTGTGTGTTTGTATGTGTGTGTCTCTATCTCACACACTACACGTACGTAGCGTTCTGGTGAAGCTGTTCAGGACGTCTGGTTCCTCATAACAAACGTCCTCTGGAGTCTTAATCATATCAGCCTCATGGCCAATAACTCTTCAAACGCTCCCACTCTGCGTCTCTCTCTCTGCCTGTCTGTCTGCTCTCTGCCTGGCTGTCTGCTCTCTGCCTGGCTGTCTGCCCTCGTCTGTCTGTCTGTCTGATATATACCTGTCTCTCTGCTCTCTGCCTGTCTGTCTGCTCAACGTCTGTCTGTCTGCTCTACGTCTGTCTGTCTTCTCTCAGTCTGTCGTCTGCTCTATATCTGTCTGTCTGTCTGTCTGCTCTCAGTATATCTGTCTGCTCTCAGTCTGTCTGTCTGCCCTCAGTCTGTCTGTCTGCTTTCTGTCTGTCGGCTCTCTGTCTCCCTGTCTGTGTTTGCCTACTCAGACAGGGCATCACGCGGTGTCTCACTTCTTTGCATATCAATAAAGTTGTAGGTCTTCAATATGAGCCACTGTGGACGTTGGATTCTTGAACAGAGCTCAGGAAAGGTTAAGTGATTGTTCGTATTGCGCAAAAGGAAATCACAAGACACTCTAAAAACAACACTTAGAAATGCAATCCCCGATAAGGCTTTTAACAGATTAAGATCAGATCACTGCGGACTTCCACACACTTTCCTGGTCTGAACCGAAGGACCTTTCCTGGTCTGAACCAAAGGACCTTTCCTGGTCTGAACCGAAGGACCATTCATGGTTCTTCAGAATAACCTTTCCTGGTCTGATCAGAAGAACCTAACCTGGTCCGTTCAGATAGACCTTTAATGGTTCTATCTGCTCTGTTCTGAAGGACCTTTCCTGGTCTCTTCTGACAGACCTTTCCTGGTCTCTTCTGACGGTCCTTTCCTGGTCTGTTCTGAAGGACCTTTCCTGTCTGTTCTGAAGGGCCTTTCTTGGTCTGTTCTGAAGGACCTTTCCTGGTCTGTTCTGAAGGGCCTTTCTTGGTCTGTTCTGAAGGACCTTTCTTGGTCTGTTCTGAAGGACCTTTCCTGGTCTGTTCTGAAGGACCTTTCTTGGTCTGTTCTGAAGGACCTCTCCTGGTATGTTCTGGGGGTCCGTTTGGTGCAGTGGTCTCAGTCCTCTCTCTCTCTCTCTCTGCACTGCAGTGTGTCATGTGACCTGCATGCCAGCAGCACTCTGTTCTCGACACATGGTCATAACTAAAACACGTGGACGGAGTACATTGAAATGAACGTTGTGGAAAGCATCTGTGTTGTGTTGGCTCTGTAGTGTATCAAGCCTTCACTAACAGATATGAACAGACTCTTATAGCCACAACCTTAATAAATACTGTTGTGTATCAAGCCTTCACAAACAGAGGTGTGCACTCTCATAGCCAAGACTTTTATAAATAATGTGGTGTATCAAGCCTACACAAAAAGAGATGCATCGACCCTTATAGCAGCAATTTATAAATACTGTTGTGCATTAAGCTTTCACAATCAGAGCTGTACAGACTCTGATAGCCACAACCTTTATTAAGGCTTTTGTGTGTCAAGCAATTACACACAGAGATGTGTCAGCTCTCATGGCACACCCTTTTAAATGCGGGCGTCTCCCTACTGTTACACTGCCACCATGTGGACACTTTTTGAAAATGTTGCAATCACCCATGTGCAGCGCTTATGTTGTGGGGAACGGGGAAATACCAGCCAATTCTGGAAGGCTTTCATATTTTCTAACCCTTTTCCCGGTTTTAAACAGCACTCATGAACTCATGGTACCACTCGTTATTTTCCATCACCATGTCTCCACATGTCTTCTGTCTCCACAACACAACACCACCCAGCAGCCTCACATCCTTCTCAGGGGTCCTTTCTTTAGTGGTTCAGGTTTCACCTCCTTGCTGACCGAGCACTTATCTGCTGAATACGGCAGAATGTGTTGTGGGCTGGAGTTCTCTTCTTACCTGGCTGCCCAGATGTCCACCGTAGTGTGTGAGCCTTATCCCATCATCTGCCTCCTCGTGGAGCCCAGGAGCAATACACACGTCAGGGATATCTATGTCTCTCTGTATTATACATTGTTCCTACCACCATCTTGTAAGGAGAACATAGAAGGACTCCTGGACTTCCGAAGGGAGGATCTATAATATCAAGGTTTCGCTGATGTACGTGATAGAGAGCTTGTTCTGACCCTTGGTCATAGTGGAAAGTTAAACGTGCTTGTGTGAATATCCCTTACTGGGTACATGTTTCCTTGCATGCTAGTCTGTCGATACGTTTGTTGGAGGTAATTGGATGATGAGTTAATTGGTGTGCATGTTTACGGTGTGGCTGTGACACTACCGATTGGCTTGCCAGGTTCATGTGAGTTTTTGACCCACTAAGTTTTCTTGAATTAAATGTAAAACAAATGTCTCTGTCTTCTCTTTATTTCTGGGAACCTGAGCAGGGAGTGCATCGCGTTACTTGCCGGTTCCCTGGGCCGGCCGTACCAGGGCTGGTGGATGATGTGATGGTGCACTATGTATTGATCTGTCTGGGTTCCAGACAAGCTGAGTTGTGCTCAACTCATATCCGGTTCTCACAGGCTCTTGCGCCCAGTCATCTGGGCTGGGAGGACTCACCACAACGCTGCTCTTAATGGCTCAACTTAGAGACACTTGTGGTGAGACTAAAAATCTAATGATAAGTTTATGGCCTTCAGTTTGCTAATCAGGAGGGTGTGGGTTAGTGTTAGGTTAGGGTTAGGGTAAGGGTTAGGTTAGGTTAGGTTAGGGTTGGGGTTGGGGTTAGGGTTGGGGTTGGGGTTAGAGGAGAAGCAGGAGAAGATAGAGAGGTAACCAACAGTAACTGGTTGAGCTTACTCATATTTTCACCTTGCTGTCCTGATCATAATGTAAGTTAATTGATTCAGCCAATAATATAAGAATATTAGTTGAATGTTAGAATGGACAGAGGTCACTAAATTAAGGAAATTTTAATATAAACAAGATGATGAAACACAATGATGTAAGTCTTAAACTTTTATTAAGTATGGCAAACATGGAAAAGGGCAAATTATTGAAACTACATTGAAATAGGAATTGAAAAGAGGTTAACATTAATAATGGTGATTCTTCTCTAAGGACTTAGTACATCCCAAATAAGTTACAAAACGATCTATAAACTATTAGTGCCATTAAATAAAAAATAAGTGGAGTCAAAATAAATACACAATTTTCTCACAACGGAAGCATTTATTTATCAGACGCCCATCGGGGTTGCATGGAAATTATTTTTATTTCATCTGCGAATGAAGTAATTCCATTTCTGCATCTGGTTCGTTAGCCACGCTCACAGGGGATTCTGTGTCTACGTGTGTTTCCGCCTGGTTGTGTTAGAACGGGGTGGTGTTGCACACGCTACGTTGGGCTATAGTGTGTGCATGTCCTGGGGGGTGCGACGGCTGGCCTGACCCTACACGCCTCGGCCCTGGAGCAAGGGGCGACTCTCTCCGGGAGACTGGCGGCTCAGCAGGTTCCACAGCAACAGGGGCACAGACGTGATGGTGGACACCCCACTGCCCTCACCCTCCTCCCGCAGGGGCTGGTACTGCTTCACCCGTCTGTGGAGAGGAGGGCAGGTGAGATGAGGGATTGTCATTGGCTGAAGGATAGCTCACCTGTACATCAATCTCATTGGTCGAAGGATAGCTCACCTGTACATCAGTCCGAGAGTGCCCATGATGCCCACGATGACCATGACTCCCAGTACAGTAGCGGCGGTGCCGGCAGGAGAACCCGATGAACCTGCGGTTCCAGTGCAGAGAGTCAGACAACAATAGCCCTGATGCTCTCAGCGTCCTGAGGGGACGTAGATGGGCACTCTCTTTTTATAAGTCTATTAAAAAATCAATCCCCCCCCTCCCCCCATACCCGTGGCACCCTACTGTACCATCAATTTGATTTGTTGTGACGTATTGTATGACTGCACTTGATGAGGAAATATTAAATAAGTTTATTTTTTTATTTTTTTAAATAAAAGTGAAAATATGCACCCCACTCACCGACTGTGACGCTGACCCGGGCGCTGGTCACGGCGAGGCTGACGTCGTTGGTGAGGGACACGTTGACGCAGAAGTCGCCCGAGCCGTTGAAGAACTGGCGCAGGACCAGCTGGCAGTCCGGGGACGGGAGCGCCGCGCCGCATACCGTCTCCACGGGGGTCACGCAGTCGGCGTCGGAGACCACGGTGCAGACCTCGCTGGGCAGGCTGTGGGGAAAGTCACGCAACACGCATGGGAATACACCCCGACCGACCGTCGGTCCTTTATGGGACTAGGTACCGGCTGAGCACTGAGTAGGAAGGGGAAGAGGGAGGGAAGTCGTGATTCCTCACCTTCCTTGACAGCTGATGGTCAGGTCCACAGCGTTCTGCCCCAGCTCAGTGGTCAGGGACACCACGTTGGAAACTTGTAGGATCTCCACGCTCTCAATCCCCTCTGTAGCGTAGACAGGCCAGGAAGAAGTCAACCATGATGTCACTTCCACATCCACTTACGACGACCCCGGTGTTGGATGCATTGAATTCGGACCACACACCACCCCCCTCGCTTCACTCACGGATGATCTCCAGCGAGGTGGCCAGGGAGCCGTAGCGGTAGACGGTGCAGTCCGCGGGGGCCTCCGGGGCTTGTCTCTTGGTCAGGACCAGGGCCACCTGGGCGGGCTCGTTCTCCGCGGTGACCTCCACCTCAGCCGCCACCTCCACCGCCACTTCTCCAACTTTTTTTCGGAGGAGAGAAAAATGGAAGATCATTTTGAGGATTGTTCAACAAGAGTGACGTGGCCCGAGAGGCCGTCATGCTGATGAAATGTGAGTGATGTAACGGTGTGAAGTGACCGTTGATCGGTCACCTGTTGGAACTGCGCCCTCATTGACCGCCTCCACTACTTCCGCCTCAGCGTCGACCGCGGGTGCCACCTCCTCCACCGCCGCCACCTCGGTGCTCTCGGTGGCAGCAGGCACCACCAGGACGTTGTCAGCCTGGGCTGCCTCTGTAACCACGGCAACCGCCTCCACCTGCTCCACCGCCTCCGCCGGAGCAGCAGCAGTGGCAGCCTCCACCGCAGCCACGGATTCCTCTGCCTCCACAGCGACGGCGTCAGCCGCGACCAACGCCGCATCGGTAGGTACTGCGGTTTCATCTACAGCGGCCTCAACAGCCTCTTCTGCCTCAACAGCCACGGCGGCCTCAACAGCCTCTTCTGCCTCAGGGACCACAGCGGCCTCAACAGCCTCTTCTGCCTCAGGGGCCACGGCGGCCTCAACAGCCTCTTCTGCCTCAGGGACCACGGCGGCCTCAACAGCCTCTTCTGCCTCAGGGGCCACGGCAGCCTCAACAGCCTCTTCTGCCTCAGGGGCCACAACGACCTCAACAGCCTCTCCTGCTGCAGGGACCACAGCTGCCTCGACAACGGCCTCAACAGCCTCTACGGTTGCAGGGGTCACAGCGGCCTCAACAACCTCTTCACCTGCGGGGGCCACAGCTGCCTCAATGGCCTCTTCATCTCCAGGGGCCAAGACGACCTCAACAGCCTCTCCTGCTGCAGGGACGACAACGGCCTCCACAGCCTCTACGGTTTCAGAGGCCACGGTGGCGTCTGCCTCCCCCTCCGCTGCAGGGGCCACGGCAGCCTCGGCCTCTGTGTCCACGGCGAGGTCGGTTCCTGGCTGGACGGAGGCAGCGAGGTCTTCAGCTGGGATGGTGCTTGGGGTGGAGGCCACGACAACAACTACAGGGGCAGCTGAGGGAGCGACAGGGGCCACTGAAGAGGGTAAAAGGAGATGATTTAATGGGTGACAAAAACATATAATTATAAATCTTTATAAATCTTATAAAATTTCATATGCGATTTAAAAGTAGCAAAGAGTGCTGGGAGGATGGGTGGGAGGGTAAACAAAAGGAGTGTTTGGATGGGGAGACCATGGCACCGTACCGGCGGTGGTCTCGGCACAGGCGTTGGGAATGGTGGCCATCAGGACCACCTTTGGTTTGTAGGCGCCTGGCGCCAGGTAGGTGTGGGTCACGCTCAGGTCCCTGGAGATGAGGGTCCCGGTCTGGTCCCCAAAGTCCCAGTTGAAGGTGATGTCGGAGGAGCCGAGGTACTGGCTGGGGTCGTGGAGCTTGACGTTGAAGGCGATGGCTCGGTTCTGGATGAAGCTCTGGTCGTTCTGGTTGACGTCGTTGATCTGGTTGAGTGAGATGGTGAAGGGGATTTGATCTGATGGGGGAGATACGAGAACCATGAGAGGATTAAGGAGTTGCAGGGCGTTGATCATAGAGAGAGAAGGTATAAAATGGCGGTACAGTAGGGTTACCGGTGATGGAGAACTGTGTGGAGGCGTAGCCCAGGGGGATGAAGCGGTCGTCTCCACGGCAGTGGTAGATGACCACCTCCATTTTGTAGGAGCCCAGCGGGACGTTGTTGGTGTCAATGACGAGGGAGGAGGAGGGTCCGTCGGCCACCTGCCAGAAGCGTCCTTTGGAGGAAACCAAACCGTCAGAAGAACACTAGAAGCCTTTCGCTGCGCTGGTGCAGTCAGTTGAGCGACACTTCTGTGTGTGTGTCATCATTGACATCATTGACACCGACAACGTCCCGCTGGTTGTACAATTCATCATTATACACAGATATTTTCCATTTGTAAAGATTTCTAACAATGTTTACCAATTCATTTTGAACACAAAGATGATCGTTTATGGGAACGAAAACATTTCTTTATTATGTTTCATTACTTGGGGTGGATAAAACATTGGGCGAATCAATCATTGGGCGAATCATAGAAGTCGTATGTTTTTCGTTAAGAGATGTTGATATGCTGACAGATCACGTCACGATAAAGAGAGATACAATGTTGAGCATGCGAATTAGAATGACCACGTTTGAACGGCGAGTTTTAGGTCATCTTTACCCCATGTTTTCCACACAAACACGTAGTGTGGCTTCCTGTCCTGGGTCCTGTTGAAGGGGGAACCGTCCGGGAACACCCCGACTCCTCTGCTGCCCGAGGCCCGGTCAGCGTACACCGCCTGCCCCTCCACATACTCCCTCCCTGGAAGGGACCAATCAGAAGAGTACAAAAGATGAACCAGGATGGATACAACTCTAGGCCGCAAGGCCCGGAACGCAAAGCCGAAAGGTGATTGGATGACCAAAAGAATGATGACCTGGCACTTAGTGTACGCACTTATTGTATGTTGTACGTCCTGGCACTTTAACATAGAACTTAGCACTGTCTAGCATCTTGTCCTAGCTATCTTTGTTGTGTACAGGGAATGGGTTAACCTAGTAATTGTTAGTGCTTGGTACTTCTTTCTATGGGCATCCTTACTGTACCGACAGAGATATATTGTTGTTTCTCTTTCTCCTGACAAATCTACTTATTGTAAGTCGCTTTGGATTAAAGCGCAAGGAGAAAGGAGAAAATGGCTGACCGTCGACGGTGCAGTTCCTGGCCCAGACCACCTGGCCGTCGGGGAGCACCGATTGGTTGGTGGGGAAGCGGAGGTCGATGTTGAAGGTTGCCTTGGCGCCCGTCAGGGTGGGCGCGTCGTTCCGGACATCAAAGGACACGTTACCACCTGGAACCCCGCAGAGACGCGGAGGGGTTTGGGGGGAGGGAGATAAACGACGTCAACATGGAACATTTGGGTAAACCTCTGTTATAAACACACAGGAAATAACCCTCAGGACTATAATGTACATCCAGCTGGAGGAATATAAGGTTTTATGAGTTTTATTAAGGGTTGTTTAGAGTTAAACATGTATTGAAATAAATTTTCTCACCAGTCCAACAGTTTCTGAATCTTGAGTCTCCATCTCTCCATACGGGGTACATTCTTGAGTTCCATGAACGAAACCGTGTGAACTGAACCTTAGACCCTGAAAGACAAAATATATGAGGCCTTCTGAACGCACCCAAAGGCCTTTCTGACCCGAGTGGGTTTCATTACTTCATTTATCTTTCTTTCCCTTTCCCTTTCTTTTTCTTTCCCAAAATCACATGTTCTGTTTGAAAATTCCTCCAGGCCCAATTTCCAAGAGGTATTTTTGTTCATTCTTTCAAATGTTCCTCAGCAAACCCACTTAAATGTTTCCATTTAAAACGTGGTGCTCTGTAAACTTGGCAGGCAGAGCACAATGGTGAATGGTGAAGGTGTGACTTGTGTTCAGGTCTAGGGGCGCGAGTCACAAGACCGGGCTGAAGCCCCCCAATCCTTTTCATGTGACCATCATCTGAGCAGCAGTAATCCCAGCGGTGGAGTGAGAGCTCAGACGTGCAGCCGCCTTCAACTTGACTGATGATCCGTGTGGGAAACCTCATCCACAACCCTACAGTAATAATTTGGTTTAAGGCATTGGTTTAACGTATCCAAGTCAGAGTCAACCAATTAAAAGTATCCCGAATGTAAACTAATAGAAAGATTCAAAGTTTCAAATAATTTGTGTTTCAATTTGTGAAGAGACGACGAATTGTGTGGCCATGAAATCAGCGTAAAATCTTAGACAAATTCACCACACAGTTCAATGAATGCTCTACTATAGTCTCAAAGAGAACACACACACAACCTAACCCAAGTGTGAGACCACTAGGTTACATGGAGGTTGAGATGATTAGTAACATTGGTCAAATCTAATTTAACTACACAATGCCTTTGAGCAATGTGAGGAAGCTCAAAGGACCAAACCATTAACATGCAGCAGTATAGTTTGTTGAGGAGGTGTTAACAGCATTGGTTCCTTTTTGTCACAGTAGCAAAACAAATCAATAGACACAAATTGGGAACTTAATGAGCGAGACAAACAATCATGTCCAACCCTGCTATCTAGGAATGGAGGTGTACTCACTTGCCACAGTTGTAGATGTGAAAGCCAATACCAGAACCAACAGAGTTACCGTCCCCATTTTAGCACGACCGTCTGAGCCTACTTCTCACCTGTTCCAAACCCCAACAACTTCCAGACTGAAGAAAGGGAGGACTTCTGAGCCTCTTTAAGAGAACCTCTGGTCCTGAATTACCATAAACGTTCCCATCAGCTCTGACATCATCATCCAGGCTGCCCATTGGCCGCACCCTCTTTGGTCGACTCTGAGTTCTGTTGTAACCGATCGGTTATGTACTCCAATAGAGGTTATTGATCACTATTCATTGATCAACTCTGGGTTCTGTTGTAACTGATCGGTTCTGTACTGTACTCCAATAGAGATTATTGATCACTGTTCATTGATAAACTCGGAGTTCTGTTGTAACTGCTCGGTTCTGTTCTCCAATAGAGGTTATTGATCACTGTTCATTGATAAACTCTGAGTTCTGTTGTAACTGGTCGATTCTGTATTGTACTTCAATAGAGGTTATTGATCACTGTTCATTGATAAACTCTGGGTTCTGTTGTAACTGCTCGGTTCATTACTGTACTCCAATAGATGTTATTGATCACTGTTCATTGACTAATCACATTTGTATTATTAGTTTCATCCTTTAATAATAATAATAATAATATATATATAATAATCATTCTGTTTTTTATCACATTTTGAGTCTTTGATTCATCTGTGACTTAATGTCTATTAGAATAAATGGTAAATAATACGTTTAAAATCTAATTAAAATATATATTTTTTTATTTAACTAGAATACACAAGCACATGTCAGCACATGTTTACACACCCATGATTCAAGGAAAATAAAGAGAAGAGAAAAGGTTATTGATAATCGATGTAGGATGTATCGGAGGATTTGTATAAAGTTGACAGGATTGGCGTGTAGTGTCTAATGAATACAACAGCAGTAAATACAGTGGGCCATGTCTGTGGCACATCGAGGAGCAATGGAGCTGTCTTAGTCATGCAAATCACATCTGACCTTTAAGTCTGCAAGGGGGTCACAAGATGAGGGTGAGCATAGCCAATCAATAGCTTCCTTTTGTTTCCCCAGCTCAGGAGCGTCTATCTGCAGGCCTTTCGTTGAGGCGGGGGCACATCGCTGTGAGCCCCACACACCCGTGCTGCTTCTATGAGGCCGTCCTCAGGCTAGCTCTAAATGCTCCTCATTCGCAGTTATTATGAATCAACGTCAATGTATTAACGTCATTGAATATAAACAGCATAAAGCAGCCCCAATTAAAATTACTTACGCAATTACTATTTCTGATCAATTTATGTGCATTTTTATAATAAGAAAGTGTTGTTTTCATAATTGAATGATAATATTCCCAATGGTTAACGATAATCAAAGCCACCAAATAATAGGAACAATACACCATTTTATTTTGACATTTTGCGGAATATTGTAATTTAACCCAGATCTTGATGAGTGCTACAGTACTAGTGAACGCTAAATGAGTCCACTCCAGTATGTACAGTATATAATAGGTGGTGCGCTCCATAGGCCAGCAGAGAAGAGCGGCTCTCATGAGCAGATGATCCGGAGCCCGGAGCGGGGCAGCCCTCGCCAGCAGAGCTCAATGGGAACTCTGTCCGCCGCTCTCCGGGACCGGGAGGCTGAGCGCTGTCTCATGTCTGGGTGACCGCTACAGCGGGCCTGCATGTGATCCCTCGTGTGCCCCGCTGACAACAGTACTGGTAAGTCCACCCCGAGAATCACCTGACCTGAAATACCACGAATACCCAGGCGCCCCCCCAAAGTGAAGTATGCAGCACAAGACACGCTCAATGGGAACGGGTTGTTACGAAGGGGTTGTATTACTATTCTAATTTATATTTCTTTACGTAGAATAACCTAACATTTCTGGAAATATTTTGGAAGGAATATTTATAGAATTCTTTTTTTTTAAATGCTTGTATGTATGAAGACATTAACCATAACGAGGATAAATTATTATATAAATAATAAATAAATAAATAAATTATTATACAATTATTAGATTACATATATATCATCTTATTTGAAAAGAAGACAACTTTCCAAAAGAGGTAGAAAGATAGAACATGGGAGAGATTGACATTCTAGTCATTGCTGACTCTCAAACTCGATAGGCTTCTTGAACACCTTAATACAGCCCATACTAAGTTATTATTCACTCATTACAGTTTAATTATTGTTAATATTGTGCTCCGGGATCAGCCTCCCAGACCGCCGTTGAAGGTGACGTCACGGGACAGCTGCTAAGTTTTCCGAAGGAGGAGGGGCCTTAAGTCACGTGAAAACCGCAGTTCTGTGTATGCTTGTTTTTAACTCCAGCACTTGCCGCTCTAACTCCAACAGTTGGGCTTTTTGCGATTTTACAATGCATTACTATAGGTCTTAAACTACGTTCTTATTATAATTTAATTTATAGTACGTTTAGCAATACTAGTCTAGCAATACTCTAATTTATAGTTTACCAAACGAACAGAAAAGTGTAGCAATGCAGAGTTCGTCTCATTTCGGCCCCGCCCGGCTGGCATAGCCGTCCGGCCGCTAACAAAAACGAACGCTTTCGGGAGAACGCGGGAACCGCTGATAGGTTCCATCCCGTTCGGAGTTGACGCGCGCTTATCCGTTTCCTTCTTTATTATTGTTTCCCGTTAGCATTCACCCATGGCAAAGCTAACGTACCTGCCGACACTTTGAGTTTGTCCAACAAAACTCATAAGAAGTGTCTTTCATAGAGGAACTACAGCCGTGGGTCGTATAGGTAAAAAAAAAACGAACAAAAAAAAACGAGTTAGCCGGGGGATTTGTCGGTGGTCTTGGTCGTGAGGTAACGCCGCTGTGTAGCTAGCGCCTGTCGAGGTGTTGACTCCCGGAGAGCCGCCCCAGGAGCCTTCAGGATGGACTCGTTTCAGAAGGTGGAGAAGATCGGCGAGGGGACGTACGGCGTGGTCTACAAAGCCAAGAACAAAGTCACGGGCGAGACTGTTGCCCTCAAGAAAATCCGACTAGACACGTAAGTCCCGACGGGGTAACCCTACTGCTGGATGGGGGTAACACTACTGCTGGTTGGGGTAACACTACTGCTGGTTGGGGTAACACTACTACTGGATGGGGGTAACACTACTACTGGCTGGGGTAACACTACTACTGGATGGGGGTAACACTACTACTGGATGGGGGTAACACTACTACTGGATGGGGTAACACTACTACCGGATGGGGGTAACACTACTGCTGGCTTGGGTAAAACTAGTGCTGCTTGGGGTAACACTACTGCTGGCTGGGGTAACACTACTACTGATTGGGGTAACACTACTACTGATTGGGGTAACACGTCTACTGGTTGGGGTAACACTACTACTTATAGCAATACGCTATCATTTGTCTGGTAATGGAAATATACTCGAGTGCTTTATCTTTTGATAAGCCACCGAATGCGCAGCCTAAACCGAAGTGGACATAGAATCCACATGCAGCTGGTTTTCAACTGGTGGGCTGTGATGTCAAAGTCCAACATGTCGTTTTGTACTTTCTGGTTACCAGGGAAACGGAAGGGGTGCCCAGCACGGCCATCCGGGAAATCTCGCTCCTGAAGGAACTCAGTCACCCCAACATCGTCAAGTAGGTCTTCACCCGTTGCCACGCAGCACCAGGTGTAACGCCAATGGTGACCCGCTGAGCTGACCCGTCTCTCCGTCTCCCCACCCCCTAGGCTGCTGGACGTCATCCACACGGAGAACAAGCTCTACCTCGTCTTCGAGTTCCTCCACCAGGACCTGAAGAAGTTCATGGACTCCTCCGTCACCGGCGTCCCTCTGCCCCTGGTGAAGGTAAACACGACCTTCATCCGATTAGTTATCGAGAAGATGAGAACGATGAGCTGGAACGTGTCGTCGGCGCTGAATGTAGCAGACTTATTGTACGTTGTACTTCCTGGCACTTAAAAATAGTACTTGGGCATTGTGTAGCATCTTATCCTACCTATCTTTGTTATGTAGGGGGAATGGGTTAACCTAGTGATTGTTAGTGTTTCGCACTTGGTTCTATGCACATCCTTACTGTACCGACAGATATATATTGTTGTTTCTCTTTCTTCTGACAAATGTACTTATTGTTGTTAAGTTGCTTTGGGTAAAAGCGTTATTGTATAGCTTATTGTAAATGTAACGGTGCTCCCATGTCCCTCCTGGCAGAGTTACCTCTTCCAGCTGCTGCAGGGCCTGGCCTTCTGTCACTCCCACCGGGTCCTCCACCGAGACCTCAAGCCCCAGAACCTTCTCATCAACGCCCAGGGAGAGATCAAGCTGGCTGACTTCGGCCTGGCCAGGGCCTTCGGAGTGCCGGTCCGCACGTACACGCACGAGGTCAGAGGGGTTGTGGGATCCCAGCGGCACCGTCCAGCTCCACCGCTATCTCCTAGGGTGGTTTAACGCCATGCTGTTACTGTAATACGTTTCCCTGTGTTGCTGAAAAAAACTGTTGGATAAATGTTAGAATTCATCCCTTTGGTCCATCTTCTGTCCCGGTCCTGTTCCCCTAAACCTCACAGCTGTGATCTCTTCCCCTTGCAGGTGGTGACGCTCTGGTACCGAGCTCCAGAGATCCTCCTGGGCTGTAAATACTACTCCACCGCCGTGGACCTGTGGAGCCTTGGCTGCATCTTTGCTGAGATGGTACGTCCTTCAGTGTTGATCGTGGCGCTGTCACCCCATGTGTAACGGCAGCCCGACTGCGGGGGGGCCAGCGACGCATGCAAGCCATGCTTCACACTATCTTTTATTGTGTGAAAGTGTGTGACTATTTATGCAAAGTTATTACTTAAAAAATGTAATATGTTCCATTAGTTTGCTAGATTATCGGCTACAAATGTATAAAAACAACAAATAATAATAGCAAATAAAATCTAGAACCTTGCACAATAGCGGAAAGCTTAATTCTGAAAACAGTAATTATAAAACGATGAACTCGGCACGTTCTCCAAATGAGAAACGTTTCAACAGTAAGCTGAGCCGCGCTCTCCCCCCCTGCCCTCCAGATCACCAAGCGGGCCCTGTTCCCGGGGGACTCGGAGATCGACCAGCTGTTCCGGATCTTCCGGACGCTGGGAACGCCGGATGAGACGGTGTGGCCGGGCGTCACCAGCATGCCCGACTACAAGCCCTCCTTTCCCAAGTGGGCGCGCCAGGACATGAACAAGGTGGTTCCCCCGCTGGACGACGACGGCCGCGAGTTGCTGGCGGTAAGCACCCGGGTCTCAACTTACGATACTTAATGTCATGTAACCGCAAGGTTGCTGGTTCGATCCTCGGCTCCTCCTAGCTGAGTGTCGTGGTGTCCCTGAGCGAGACGCCTCACCCTCATGGCTCCTGACGAGCTGGGCTGTCGCCCTGCGTGTTTGACTCCGCCGTCGGTGTGGGAATGTGTTCATGAATGTCAGTCAACAACACTGTAAAAGCGCTCTGGATAAAAGCGCTATAAAAATGAGGACCACTTACTATTTAATGCCGTGCACCACACCCTGGCTGAGTAGGGAACTACAACAACAGAACAGCGGGCTGCTCGCCCTCAGTGCCGCACACAGTGTCCTTCACGCATGCCCTGATCGCCAGTCTCACCCTCTCATGTTCATCCTCTCACGTTGCTCTCTTCTTTATCCGTGCAGCAAATGTTGAGTTACGACCCCAACAAGAGGATATCGGCCAAAAGCGCTCTGGACCATCGGTTCTTCCGCGACGTCACTATGCCCGTCCCCCACCTGCGGCTCTGAGGGTGAAAACCTTGTTCTGGTTCTCACGACAACGGAGTGCTACGGACCCCCCCCCGCGGCTCCACCTCGGTGCGTTCCCTCGGTCTCTCTTAAGCGGACATGAGGGTAGGGGGGTGGGGGGGGGGGGGGGTCGGGCCGGAACCAACCGGTGCCGTCGAACGTAGCAATACAACGAACGTTGAAA
>JAOPJL010000026.1:3608169-3625784 GCA_027123545.1 Trisopterus esmarkii | reverse complement strand
GTGTGTGTGTGTGTGTGTGTGTGTGTGTGTGTGTGTGTGTGTGTGTGTGTGTGTGTGTGTGAGAGAGAGAGAGAAAGTGTGTGTGTGTGTGAGGGGGGGAGGGTTGGCGTAGTTTCTGCTCTTGTACTTACTGTTGTCATTTCGTGTGTAATAAAGCATAATAGTGTGACCGTGTTTTATTGTGTCTATCGTAACGGTCGTAACTCTGTGACTTGATCAAAAACAGAACACTACTGTCATCTAGTGGGCGACATAATAACACCCTGCAGCTTCAAGTTAAGATCTTCTACAACAAAGCCTTACATCTGAAATGTGAATGCATATTATAGTAGCCCCATGCAAGAACGTTCTATATCAGGAGGCTTTTTCTCAGGTATTGGTATTTATATATATATATATATATATATATATATAGGCCTATATATATATATATTATTTAAATTCATTTCATTTCAGGTTCATGACATATATTATTGATTCACAAGTGGAAACAACAGACTGAAGCAAATACACCCTACATCTGCTTGATATATAGATATAGGTCTACACCTCCACCCTGCTATAGGTATACACCTCCACCCTGCTATAGGTCTACACCTCCACCCTGTTATAGTGTCGTTATAGGTCTACACCTCACCTCCACCCTGCTACAATGTTGTTATAGTTATACACCTCCACCACTCTGTTATAAGTCTACACCTCCCCACCACCACGCTACACCTCCAGGCCTCCAGACCTCCATGTTTTCCGCTCCCAGTCGAGGTCTGCTGAGCTCACCTTGACCAGACTCGATTTTTTTTTTTAAAGACGCGCTTTTTTTTTTTTTTTTACTTTATTCATCTTTCATACTTTGCGCCTCCACTGAAAAGTAAAAGCAAGTCAAGCGAAGCGTGCTCTGCGTTCCTAACTCCGGTCCGAGTCGCCCGCAAAACCCGAGCTGGACTTCAGCCCTCCGGGATCCGGAGCAGCTTGGACCAGACGAGGCTAGCTCCTCGGAGGGCTAGGTAGCAGATTGTTTAAGGTAAGTGCAAAACTACTTATTCCTTAGGGTTTTGGAGGTCTGCAGTTATGAGCAGATTTGCATTGTTAACATGCGGTGCAGAGACTCTTCCTACAGTCAGTTGCAGCGGAGTTTGAAAAAGTTTCCAGTCCTCCCAGTTAGCGGAGAGCAGAGATTCACTGAATGACCATCAGCATGCTGGGTAACCAGAGCCATGCTCCCATCTCTACCTATAATACGGGTTCTGACGATACTGCTGTTGTTAACGTTTTGTGTGAAGTTTTAAGGGACACTGTCTCGCAGACTCGTGTCCTACTGCTGGTTTACTGCATGGTTGTCCATCACATGAACGTTTAGTTGCGATGTGTGCTGTGCCAGGGGTCAGCGTTTCGATGTAGTCTCCAGCAAGAGAAGTAACTGGGTCTGGCAAAGTAATTGTAGCCAACATCCTCTTTGACTGTTGATAAGCAGCCCATGTTATTGTTGTTGTACTTCCAGGGTCGTTTGTAACAAACGGGCATATCTGTTACGCACAAGGAGACAGCCAGTCACCCATGTTGGGAAACTATTTCATCACAACAACTATTATCATCCAGCAGTTTGCTTCGCTCAACTACAGAGCTTTTTAAAACTGAGTCTTTTGAGCTGAACAGAAGCATCTCAATCTCTCCCAGGGACCTGATCTTATGTCGGACCTCCAAAAACGGATTTCGTTTTTTTTTTTACTACTTTTTCTACTATGAAAGTTGTCACTTATTATTATGTCAACAACATTTTCTCACAAGATAGACCAGCTAACTGACCATAATGAAAGTGTTGACTCTTTGCTCTTGCAACTGTTATGTCAACTCGTGCTCTTACTTGTCCTGCATGTTGCCCTTCTTCTGTCTCTTTATATTTTAAAGTGTTTAATGCATTTTTTATGCTTTACGTTTAATGCATTCGTCACTAACACATTGCCCGCTCTGCAAATGATGCATTGTTCTGGATAAACTGGCCTTCCTAAATCAGCTGCAGGCTGTTAACCCGCCGGTCTGTCCGTCTGTCTGTGGAGACAGCGGCCCACTCGTGGTAGACAGCGCTCCAGGAATATTCAAAGAATGTTTTCCCAGTCATTTTAATGCATTTACAATGCCCTCCGTCTCTTCGGGGGTTTCTGGTTTGCATAAGCCAACCATGACGGCCACAAACTGAAGCTACTTTCTACCGCAGTAGCTAGACTCCGTACTGGAGCCCCTTTCTTCCCAGAAGATTAGGTGGTGCGGGGCCAGGCTCCTAGGTGACGGAGCAGGCACGGGGCTCCTGCTGTGCAGCGGGGTGGGGACACATTCCATAACGCTACACCCCCGACATTCTATTTTGATTCTTCAGCACATCGTTTCCCCGAAATACACACAATACTTTTATCACATGCACAGCCTTTCTTGGTGGATGTCCCTTCTCCTTCTGACCCGTTTTTACACGCACGTACGCACACACACACAGAAGTCCTCTCCGTTTCCCCACCTTTAGGAAGAATCCATGGTTTGTAGTCGTGGCCAAATTGGTGCCTTTTGTGACACAATGGGATTAGTGAAGGAGTCAAGAATCTAGAGAAGGTTCCACACAGTCTAGAGAGGGTTCCACACAGTCAAGTTGGATTTTCTTAATTTCTCCTTATTGTTCTGCGTGAGCCTATTTATAAGGTTCACAGTTGGGGCTGAAGCCAGTTTGTTGAGTTTCCAAGTTCCAAGTTTGTTTGTTGAAACCTAAATAAAGCTGAATAGAGAAAATGAAAATGAAAATGAAATCCCCATCAGGTGTTTTCTATAGAACATGTTGTGAAAGACCCACTCTTAATGAGTGTGGCGTTTAACCATTTCTTCGGTAACCCCAACGGGGCGGGGGTAACATAACGAGGGTCTGATCAGCCTCAGTGCAGGCTGAGACCCGTTCATGTTGTCAGAGGAACCCAGCACTCATCTGAGCGGGCTTTCAACTGCCTGGATGCGGAGCCGAGGGAGGAAGAAGTCAGTCCAGAGTGTGTGGAGCCGGCCCCTGCTCTGGTGCCATGTCACCCGAGATGTGTCTGGGAATCGCGGGCCCTTGTTGTGAGGGTCTTGAGCACAGACATTCCTGGAAAGCCGGAATGAATATGAGGATTCCCAGTGAATGCGAGCGGGGCGATGGCCGAAACAGGTGCGGACGCCGTGAATTATGCGGACGCCACATGACGGCGTGGCCGCGGCGGGGCCGAAATGGACGGCCGTGCTGCTGCACATTTCACACGGCGGGAATAAATGATGTGCTTTGATCGTAACATATCTAAAGTCCAGGGTGGGTCGTTCCGTGATTGAGTTTCCAGTTCACTAAAAGGTCACTTTAGTGAAGTCCAGGAGATGGCAGAAGATGGCAGGAGATTTTGCGTTGCATATTCTGTTGACAGTTGATTGGCTGAGCAGCTGCAGAAAGGGAGAACGGAATACAAGCTTCCTTTGTCTTGGCCTTCTAAAATTTAGAAGATTGAACTATGACCTGGGAGTGGAGTGGGGGGGGGGGGGTAGGTGACTAGCAAGTCGGCACCAGCATTGATCGGATTCTTGATAATTTGAGATTGACAGGTATCAAGGAAGTAATCTCACAGATTGCAGTAGCTGTGGTTGTTATCTATCTGCTCCTCCAAATTCAGTAGCACCGAGTTGCTATACACATATTTACCTCACACTGTGAGATGCTTTCCATTCTCTGGCTCACGGGTACTATGGCATTCTTATCACTCAAAGTCCCCTGTTACAGTCGTTAATGGCGCAGCCAGGCAATTCCTGCGGTTTCACATTTCAGCGCACTGGGGAGGGAAATGAAATGTGTGATTATCTCGGTTAATGTTGACACTGTTTCAAGCTCAAACACAGCAGCTGAGCTATTTGAGATTGACCCAGGGCCACTCCTAGTGGGCGAGTCATCGGGGTAGGTGAGTCTCCCAACATCCTCCCACAACGCACACTCACACTCTACGCCAGGCGGGACTGTGCCAGGAGGCTTTATGTGTGGTGCTCTGACTCTTGCCCTGCTCTTTAATGTAAGTGCCTCTTGTTTTGGTATTCCATGGGGTAACCTTACTGGTGTGTGTGTGTGTGTGTGTGTGTGTGTGTGTGTTCATGTGGGTTTAGGTTCGGGCTGGCTTTAGCTCACTGTCTGTGTTGTATGCAAAGCAACTGAGGATTTGAGGGATTCAGTGGGTCTAAGTGAGTTTGCTCATGTTGATCAATCACAGCTCATAGGTTGTGTCCATATTGGTGCTTCATACAGTGATTCTTAAAGTGATTTGGGAAACCGTGGCGTGAACCATAAGTACGTTTCTATCTGAAAAGGTTTCAAACTGTGTGGCTGACTCACTGTCACATGTCTTTAGTATTAGTGTACTTTTAGTTCTTTAATGGAAGTGACTACACAATGTGAACGTGTTTTAGAATTACTAATTACTCGTATTAGTTTAGAGAATCCAAAATCACAAGTTATACTGGCTTCACAAGCTAAAATACATTTCTCGTAGTTAATGGAAAATACATTTTGGTATTTGAATGAAATCACTGCTTTCTTTAAAATCGGATTAGTTCACTAGTTAAACTTGACTTGTACAATTAACAATTGATTCCACCACATGAAGGGAGCGGGGGAGAGCGACGTGATTCTCCCAAACAATGGCTTGAGCCTAGAGACACCCAGTCTGAGCTCACCGCAGAACCACGGCAGGAGGTGGTTAATAATCAACCCGCCGTTCCTCAAGTGTATTTTCCCTGAGATCTGTCTCACGCATCATAACAGTCAGGTGTTATCGCTGCCGCTGAGATAGCAGCCCCCGGGTGATGTCAGAGTTTCAGGGCAAGCAGTCACGGGAAACGGCTCAGACTGTAAAGGGTGACAGACGTGTGTACTCACTCCTAGGTAGACTATGACCTAACTGGACTCAACCGCCCGCCCCACCCCAGGGACAGTCATCGTTCAAGATCAATCAAGCTTTGACGGTTCCACTGTCAACAGACATGACCAGAACATAACCCTGATGCGGTTCTACTCACAGAGCATCAAACAGGACAACCAGGGGGAAGAAGAAGCCATGTCGGTCGGTGTTGTTGAGCCTTGAGAATGTTGTTTTGACACGTGTGAGCCTGAGGTCAAAAGGCATTGGATTTGACTGGTGGGGCGCTGCCTTCGGTGATGCATACCTCCCTGCTCTTGTTTTATTCAGTCTGCCTGCAGGACGGGGCCGTAAATCAGTTGGTGCCGGTAGATTGAAAGGGTTGCGTCAAGCAAATCATTCACAAAGGAAGAGCGCTAAAATAAGGAGGACGCTCTGTCTCTTTTCATTGGTTCCCAGGCATGCGGTGTCGGTAGACGAACCAACCGTGACTCAGGAAACCGGGCGCTGACTTTGTAGCCTCGACGGGGCATGGTGAGGCGGGCCAGACGCTTGTGTCTCCTCTCCTGACAGACCGGGACATCCCACCATGGAGGGGAACGGGGAGATGAGCGACAGCGACAGTGGGATCATCCTCCACTCCGGTAAGACCTCTCAGCCCTCAGCCACGGACCCGTCCCTTCATGGATTAACTTCATGTTCCCGTGCTTGTGTTGTTTTGGAGGGAGAATGTTTTCAGCACATGAATCAAAATGATACTTTTTTTTATTAAAGCCACACTTGTGCTTGCTCACTCACTCACTCACTCACACACACACTTGACCATGCTCTTGGTGAAACGGTCAATATGACATTTCCATATCAGTATTGTGTTAATAATGTTGACGTGAATATTATCTTTATTGGCCACACGTCCCCTCCTCCCAGCCAGCCCTCTCTCTGACCCTGGGTAGTAATCTGGGACACTGGGGAGCAGGTGATTCTATGGCTGTCAGAGGGAGGAAGGCTGTCATTTGAGAGCTCTAGCCGGGCAGGGCCTCGGTGAAGATGCGCGTAGCCCATTGTGACCGCAACAAATGGTATTTGTTGCTTATCTGAATGTGTCTTTGTGCGTTGAAGTAAACAATAACCTTTAGGCCTGCCAATGCACCGTGACGTGTCAGGGAGAATGGAATGCCGAGTAAATGTAGCAAGTGCATGATACCTTTATCTCTGCCATGGCATTCCTGGGAATGGGATGCACATGTTTGACATATCGCTGTGGAATTGGTTCATATTTACCAGCGACATCTTAATGGTCTCTAGTCAAAAGATGTGTTTTGTTTTTTAAGGAACCTTTTACTGAATGGACTTTGAGACAGGCTTCGATCCCCGGACGAGTTGTATAGAATGGATCTTCTTACAAGCGAGAGGCTCATTGATCAATACGAGCATTTATGTTCTTTTCTTAAGCTGTCCAGCTAATCGACCGGCCTTCCATAATGAGGAATTACCCTTTGAGCAAGGCATTTGTCCAGACGGGTTTCTGTTGGTCTGTCACACCTTCGTTCCTGGCAGGGTAATGGCAGAACCAGTAGAGGTGGAACCTCCTATAATGGTGTCTTAAATCTGATAATCCAAATGTCATTAGTCATCGGAGATGGCCAGACTCAGCCCAACGCATTGTCTCAGCGACGCTGTTTACTGCCAGAGGAAATGAAACCAGACGCTGCATAAATTAACTTGAGGTTGATGAGGTTGACGAGGCATTGTGTTGCTTCCACATTTATTTTTAGGTTGTCATCTATTAATAAACAGTTTCCAAAAAGTCACAAGATTTTTTTCTTTCACTTTTTCAACAATTTAGTTTTCAGAACGAAACCAACTGGTGAGATTGATTCAATAAGCACATCCTCACACCCCCATTCGGCCCAGATTAAAAGTTCCTTCCTCATCATCATCATCATCGTCCTCATCATCATGTCGTGCAGTGTTCCCGGTCTGATGTTCTGCTGTTGCCCCTTCCAGGTTCCGACAGCCCCACCACCACCACCACCACCACCACCACCACCAAGGATGTGACCACCCACACCCGGGCCATGAAGCTGAAGCACCAGTCGCTCCAGGACCGGCTGCAGCTCTGCCTCCTGGAGCTGAAGAAGCTGTGCATCCGAGAGGCTGTGAGTAAACCTGTTAGTCCGCGCTGGGGGAAAGCGAAACGGAAGGCGGATTGGATACAGTTAGTGGGTTTTGATACGCACGTCCAAAAACGGTTGCACAGGATGTGCAGTCATCAGGCAAGCTGATACACATTCAACGGCCGTGGGCCACGGTAAAGCCCTTCTCCTGTGGACTGTGGAGAGAGAGAGAGAGAGAGAGAGAGAGAGAGAAGTGTAACAGATATTCTTCCACATGCACAAACTCTTCTCTGTATTGCTTACAGATGGAGGAAGTCATTGCACTGAATGACAGGGTTTTGTTTATTTAGTAGGAAGGATCTTTTAGTCTTTCGCTGCCTTTTTTGAAAAATCTGGAGCATCTCTCTCTTTGGCATTTTCCCGGACAAGCACTCGGTCACACCGTCTCTCTTTTAGATCATTGAGATGGAGAAAGTTACGTTTGATCCTAAAAAACCCCACTGATAGGCTTCTACTGAATACAATTCTCTGAGAAGTTTGTTCTAAATTCAACATACATACATCCTTATGTATATGTATATATATATATAGGTAAAGAATCCGGCTTACATAAGCTCAAATCAAATAAACTCAGGTGCAGCTCCTCAGCAGTGTGGAGACCCTCACATCGCCTCGGGGGTGTTCTGGGTTACGTTTAGTGGTTGAGGAGGAGAAACCTCTCATACTGCGGTGGCGTGTCGACGGGCGGGGGTGGGGCGGTCCTGTTCGGACACGCCGGGCTGCTAATGGAAGGATCTCATGACGCCTGCTCCAGTGACGGAGATGAGAGGGAGACCGTGGGCAACACTTCCCCTGGAGCATGACTCAAAGCCTGGGGGGTTTTTGAAGACTCCACTCGAGCGAAAAACCGAATTAAACCCTAGTAGTGCTGTACTGTGCGTGCGTGGGGGCTTGGGTCTGGTCTCGCGCTATGTCCTGTCTTACAGTAATGGGAGCCGTGGAACGTAGCTTGTGAAAGGCGATACTCGGCAGCAGTATTGTGCAACAGATCCCTCAAATATCTGGTATGCCTCAACACGTTCTGAATAGGATTCTTCAGATTAAAGATATGTCCAACGGTTCGATTTCTATCTCTGGTCTCCCAAGTCAGTGACTGTGCAGAATCACAACGATGGGAGAAGGACTAGTTGGCCAGGGCAGTCCATGTGATCTTACTAAACATAACAAAGATGGTCTATGTGGGCTGCTGAACCCTTGTTTGGATTATGAAGTCTGTCAGCCGCCTGATCTCAGAACACGTGGGCACCACGGAGGGGATGAACAGAAATAAGGGCTGATTTACATCTCGGCATCGACCATGAGAACCCCTAACCAGGGTCCAGAGGCCAAAGCCTCGAGGTATACATCTAGATTCAAATGGTCAATGGACTGCATTTATACAGTTTCTAACCAGTGGCCACTCAAAACGCTTTACAATATTGCCTTACATTCACCATTCACCTTACATTCAGCCACGCACGGCGCCAGCCAGCTCGTCCGCAGCAGTTAGGGTCCGGCGTCTCGCTCAGGGACACCTCGACGCGCAGCTAGTAGGAGCCGGGGATCAAACTAGTAACCTTCCGGTTACCAGCCAACCCGCTCTACCTCCTGAGCCACACGCCGGCCACATGACCATGGTGGTGTGTTGACCTGTTCCCCCTTAGGAGCTGACAGGCCAGCTGTCTGCAGATTACCCCCTGGCTCCCGGAGAGTCGCCCCCGAAGGTCAGACGGCGGATTGGAGCCTCGTTTCAGTTGGACGAGCAAAGCATCCCTCGTGGACCGGAGGTAACGGCCCCCTCAGGCCCAGAGCATGTTACCATCACTGTCCACACCATGTTACCATCACTATCCACACCATGTTACCATCACTATCCACACCATGTTACCATCACTATCCACACCATGTTACCATCACTGTCCACACCATGTTACCATCACTGTCCACACCATGTTACCATCACTGTCCACACCATGTTACCATCACTGTCCACAACATGTTACCATCACTGTGTGTTGCTAATGTTTGTGTGGGGCCCTGGCAGCAGGAGTCCCCTCTGGCCCTGGTGGATGCTGAGCTGGCCCTGCAGCTGAAGATCTACGAGGCGGCGCGGCGGCTGTGCAGGGAGGAGCACCAGAACAAGGCGGTGAGGAGGAGCCGGCTGCAGCAGTGCAAGCGGGAGGAGAAGAGGGTGAAGGAGCTGCAGGAGTCGGCCTTCCGGCTCCGGCTCCAACATGGCCGCTCCTCACCGCTGCCTGCTTTCAATGTTCCCCTCCAAGGTAAGAGTTCAAACCCACCTGCAGGGAGCAATGAAACATGACCTGTTTTAGAGTAAGATTGACTCGCAAGAATACACTCGATTCACGTTAGAAATTTGCATAAAAAATAAGCTGATATGTTATTTTCCTTTTCATGTTATTTTATTCCCTTCATCTACAGATTATTTTAGTACAGACAATTTTCATAGATATGAAAAACCTTTTGACTCCTATACATCCGTCCCAGTGTCATTGAAACAAAGTATTCTACTTTCCAGAGCTCGGGAATTCAGACGACAGTTCTCTATCGGATTCACCGGTCCTCGATGAAGGTAGGATTTTTTGCTGAGCTCATTATGACATATAATAGCTAGACCCGAATATTGTTCCATAGGATTATGGCCACGGTGCAGTGAACATGGAATAGATACATGTACATGTTTCATGCATTGGATTTTATGAGGTTCGACCCACGTTGCTGGTAGTTGTTGTCGTCGTGGTAACGTCGTTGTCGTCCTTCCCGTAGACGTGCATCCACCTCCGCTGCCCTCGGGACCGGCGGGTCGGGACCAGGACCAGGACCAGGACCAGGACCACCTCCTTCAGTCCTTCGCCCTGTCGTCCCCCTCCACCGCCAACTCCTCCATCGTGTCCTCCCCCGTGGCCTCGCAGCCTCACACGCCGGTCAAACGCACGCCGAGCCAGCTCACGCCGATCAGACGCACCCTGAGCCACCACACCTCCATCAAGCGCACCCCCAGCCTGCTCAGCCCCAGCCAGCTCAACCCGGGCCTCTTCACGCCCGGGAGAGCGGGCTCGCCGGGGCTGGACTCCATGCTGAGCTTCTCCTCCAACCCCGAGTCGGACGCCCCCCCCCTCCAGCCCTCCCCCTGGTTCGAGTCCAGCCTGGACCAGCCCTTCCAGAAGAGCAAGAAGTCCCGCTCCAGCACTAAGAGCACCGCAAGGTAACCGGGCTCCTTGGCTCTCTGGCTCCCTCTGCTGGGCATTCATGTTTGCATTTTCTTTACTCTTTATATAGATTTTAAGGAAAGTGCACATTATATATATATATATACGCTATACAATACACTATACATTGTATTCTAATTATTTTAGATACTATGGGTCTTAATTGTATGGATAAAATGTATCCAGTACGATGAGATGCTACTTTATTTCTTTGATAAAATCCCCTCTCCGCCACACCCTCACTAAGCTCTTCTTCTCCCTGGTGGGTGGTCTAGCACCGCCTCCAGCCAGGTCCTCCCGCCCCTGGAAGCCTGCCTGGAAGCCTGCCTGGGAAGCCCCAGCCTTCCACAGCAGCTGGCCCAGCTGCAGCTGTGTGACCGCCTGGCCAATGGCAGCCCTACTACTCCGGAGCCACGCCTCCATCGACACCTCTCCCTCAGGTAGGGTCCGCGGTCATGACCCCATGACCCCACTAGCTGCACACATTTAGCGACGCTCACCCATCTCAGAGTTTAAAGGTTTGAAAAATGGATTTCTGTGTTTCTTCTGCAGGATCTCCAACCCTGAGACTCCCCAGGAGGAGAGAAGAGGTCGCACGCGATCCGCCAGGAGACGGCTGACGGACTGCTCCGTCACAACGCCATACACCGCCGGGGGGAGCCCTGCAGACCAGTATGGTTCCCCAAAGAACCCCATAGACCAGTACGGTTCCCCGCACAACCCTGCAGACCAGTACGGTTCCCCGCACAACCCTGCAGACCAGTATGGTTCCCCGCAGAACTCCACAGACCAGTATGGTTCCCCGCAGAACCCTGCAGACCAGTACGGAACACTACAGAACCCTGCAGACCAGTGTGACTCCGTAGTGCCAGACAGCGCTGGAGGGAGTCCCGCAAGCCACTATGGAACACCAGGGAACGCTGCAGGCCTGTACGGAACGCCGGAGAACACTGGGGAGAACCCTGCGGACCAGTATGGCTCCGCAGTACCAGAGACCACTCGGGGGCACCCTGAAGGACCATATGGACCACCAGAGAGCACTGCAGACCACTATGGAGCACCAGGGACCACTAGATACGCTGACGGACCATACGGACCACCAGAGAACTTTGCAGAACACTATGGAGCACCGGGGACCACTAGGTACCCTCCAGGCCACTATGGATCCGCAGTACCTGATTCCACTAGGGGGTACCCTGCAGGGCACTACGGACCCCCAGAGACCACTAGGGGGTACCCGGCAGGACACTACGGACCCCCAGAGTCCCTTAGGGGTTACCCTCCCTTCCACCGCGGAAGCCAGGCGCACTCGGAGGACAGCCACTCGGACCGCTGCTCCACCCCGCGGTCGGGCTCCGTGTGTCAGGAGCTGCAGGGGGAGTTCCCCAGAGCCAGACCCTTCCAGCACCCTGGCCCCCCAGGCGGGCCCGGGGCGCATGCCTTCCAGGGGCCCGGCCTCTACCAGGGCCCTCGCTACCAGTTCGCTCCCAGCTTCAACCCACACCACTACCCCGGAGACGTAGCGTACGCCCGGGACCAGGACCCGGTCCGGGGGTACCGCGGCCCCCAGGCCCCTCCCAGCAGACGGGACTACTTGTACGCCGCCGAGGCTCCCCCTATGACGGGCCCCCGGCGGGGCCCCCAGGAGGCCAGGCTCTCACGCTCCCCGTCCCTGTGGGAGCCCCAGCGCTACCGGTCCAACGGGGCGGTCCCCCAACGCCAGCTGGTGGACGACCAGCTCAAGTCCTGGCACCACCGGAACCAGTTCAGAGCGCCGCGGCCCCGGTCCCTGGACCGGCAGGGGGCGGTCCGGGTGAAGACGGTACCGGACTGGGGCTCGCCCCTCGCCCACCATCAGAGGTATCAAGAGCAGGTCAGGAGAGAACCCACTAACGGATGAAAGATGATTGAATGAATGCATGAATGATGATTGAATGAATGATGATTGAATAAACTAGATCAGCGGTTCTCAAAGAACCACTGATCTAGTTTATGTTGCCAGATTGTTGTCAGATTTACGTTTCGATCACTTTTACAGTTTCTCGATTTCCTTTTGTCTAGCTTTCAGAATACTTATTATTTGATTATAATTTTTTATACTTTTTCCACGAGTACCCCCTGCAGTACTCCAAAGTACGCCTCGGAGTACGCATACCCCCAATGGAGAACCACTGAGCTAGATGATAAGACTTGTAAAGCCCCAATATGTGGTCCTAACTAATAAATTGAATAATATTATTATTATTCAATTTTGTTTTGTATTTAACAAGATAAGTAATGCTATGATTGAAAGTCATTAAAAGTAGATTCTAAACGTCAGTTTCTGATCCGTAGGTTCTGAAACCCCGCGCTCAGCAGAGGCCCCTGGACGAGGGGCCCCAACGCTGGCTCGGAGAGGACTCCCCCAGGGCCGTCAGTCAGGTCTGAGGGCCCACGCTTGACCCTCACTGTGTTCACAGACTGGTAGAAGACTGACCGCTGAGCTGTGTGAATCAGGACATGATGTAGTCGTTGTTTATTTTTCTACGCGACGTTTCCGAAGACTTGACTTCCTAACAATTGTAATTCCTGGTGAATGAAACCTGACAGATGGATAGTGGGTCTGCGAAAGGGCTTAGAGCGATACTTGCTTCTCCATAGTAACTAGTTGTAGTTTATTATAGGTGTGTCATAGCATACAGAACGTGTGTAATATAATCACAGATAATATGAAATTGAGATAATGTGACTAAACAATCATGGCAATCAAATGTTTATTTGTTCTTTATTCCATTCCTAAACTCACTCGTTAGAGCGATATTATTGTGGTCCGATATTGTTGTTCTACATGACTGATGACAGCAGAGACACTTGCATGTTCATGGATACACTTTTGAAATATTTCTACACCCAAATCAAGTCATTTGTATCATTAGTGACCCCAAACATTTTAGGTACAATTAAAGAAACTGAAGCTATACTCTGTATAATATTAATTCTCCCCCTCCCTGCCATAGTTGGGTCCTCTGTTCAAATGCGCTGTCAGTCACGCCTAGTTGACGGAGCAACATCCAAACCGAGTCCATGTCCCCAACATACTGAAGTTCAATAATCTGAATGCATCTATATAGTAAAAAATGTAATGCATGGTATGAAATTATTTTACCTCCTGATGAAGTCAGATAAAGGGAAAGATATTCAGATTCATAATCTATTGAAGAACTTTATGAAGACTTCCGGTACATTCTGTTGGTGGATGTTTGACATGACCATGACAGAACGACATGTGTCTTCCAGAGTGCTATTTATTCCTTAATTTATTAGGATTCACACCACTGGACCTGTCACAATGTTTTAAACGTACATATACAAAATACATTGCGCTGAATGTAAAAGACTGTAACCAGAACTGACCATCTCTGATGAGTACAGTGTATATAGCTGTAAAAAAAAAAAAACATTGTTACCTTGTTATTGCTTCTTTACTTGTGTTTTTATATGTTGTATTTATTTTGTTGCTGTAGGAGTTTAGACATGATGCTAGAAAAGTAGTTTTTATATATTTACCCTGTTGGTGTAAAAAAAATAACAATAAAATGAAACAGTGGCACAGTGTTGAACTATGTTTATTAAATTGACTTTAAAAACGTGTATTCCATAGATAAAAGCAGAATCCATCTTATTTCATTCCATCTCCAGTTGCTCACTGTAGTATGAAAACATTGACTACACACTCACACACGCACAAACCATGATCCACTACAGATAGATATTTTATTTATCCCGAGGGAATTTCAGGTACTTAAAACAACACGACTACAGCAAATTAAGGAGGTGGAAATACATAATGTAAGAATTTGAAAAATACTAACACTATCAAGAGAAATTTAAAACGAATGAAATTATGGATTATTGTACATTAATGTATTCTACAAAGTGCGTCGTATAGCTCTTATTTTGTCACGCATAGTCTCCTCCCAGCTGTGGACCACGGGACTCTTACTTTGATACGCGTCGCTCTCATCTTCGCGGAAGCGTTCTTCACTTCCGCAAAGATCCTATTTCGTTATTGATAATTCATGTACCTGGTGTGTACGCTACCTTATCAGGTAACAACTGCCCTTTCACACACTTCCATCCGTCTACGTGAACGCGTTTTGGTGAACTAGAAATGTTTTAGTAGCGCGCCGGGTTCATAAAGACTGCGATCCGCGCGCCCGTCCGTCGGCTGCAGGACAGGCTAGCTGAGAGGTAACGAGGCTAGCACCACATCAAATAACACGGACTACACGTTCACCGACCTGGGGGGGTGGTGGATCAGACGTACCACAACGTGTGGGACAACGCGTGGCACCTATAGAGCAGGTCCACAAAGTGATGACATTAGAGCAAAAAGTGACCGACGGAGCCGACAGTTCTCCCGTGAACAAGGTGCGACAACAACTCGTCCCGTGTTGTTGTCGCACCTTGTTCACAGGAGACTGCTCCTCTGGTCACTTTCTTGTTTAATGTCATCACTTTCTGGTTTATGGTCATCACTTTTTGTGGTTTATTGTCATCACTTTTTTGGTTTATTGTCATCACTTTCTGGTTTACTGTCATCTGCAGCCATTTGTCAAACTCTTGAATATATATTTTTAGTGCTAGTCCATCTAGTCAACACATTCAAATGCATCGGCTTTGCTGTCCACTTGCCATTTTAAATGGTATAGGCATTAGGTGGTGGTTTTGATTTGAAATGTCCACTAGAGTCAGTCAACGCAACATCAGCAGAGGCATCACCGGCTGTTTTATTTATAGCATGTTTAATTTCGATTTTCTTTTTTTAATCAGCTTTCACTGATCCCTGCTTGTTTTTTTTGTTTTTTTTTATGGCTCTGGCAGAAGTTGTCCAGGACCGCCCAGAGGAATACAGGCTCTGAATAAGTCATCAGGCAGCCTCCCTATGTCAGGCCGAAACGGATCTGCCAGCGATGCAGACTGCCGGATCTCAGAGGACTCCCAGGTCCCAGACGTGGCTCTGATGGAGCTGGGCCCTCTGCTAGAGGAAGGGGGAAGACCCACGGGTTCTAAAGGCCTGCACACCGAGGTGAGACGCGGCGAGGGTGTGTCTGACTGTGTAAAGAAAATACAAATGCGATCGGCCCGGGCGTAATGTTCTGCGTGTGTGTGTGTGTGTGTCGAAGGGGGCGACCATGCTGGGCGACGACGACGAGGATGACGACGAGGTGGGGGAGGTGCTCACCTTGCCTCTCCAGGCGCACCACGCCATGGAGAAGATGGAGGAGTTCGTTCATAAAGTAATGACTGAGCGCTTTTGCCGTTAATAACATGGTAGACCCGTAGACATCTGGTCACCGGATGACCAGATGTCAGGCTCTTGAACTAGGATTGCCTGTTTAAGGTTTAAGAAGATAAAGATTAACTTTATCGTCCCACAAAGTGAAAGATGTGGTTTGACTTTTGCCCTTAAAAGACGGGCGTCGCTACGAACGTAACGCTGATCCACCCGCTCACCTGTTGTCTCAGCTGCCTTTTTAAAATGGTGTGAATGTTTACTAGCTTCAGGAACGCTATGACTAATGCCCCATGTTCCTCAGGTGTGGGAGGGCCGCTGGAGGGTCATCCCCTTTCACGTGCTCCCCGAGTGGCTGAAGGACAACGACTACCTCTTACACGGACACAGACCGCCCATGCCCTCGTTCCGTGCGTGCTTCGGCAGCATCTTCAGAATTCACACAGAGACGGGCAACATCTGGACCCACCTAGTGGGTGAGTCTGACCTGCTGCGTTGTTCTCGGCTCACGTGAAGGGCCGCTCTTTTAACAGCAGGATGGATCTGCCCTGTTTAAGTGGAGCATCAAGGCACATATTGAACCCACCTACTAATGGGTGAAAGGATCTTTCTGTTGTATGTTAACGTTGGAGCAGTGATGAAGAGGTGTTTTGTGGCATGCAGGGCTGATCATGTTCATCTGCCTGGGGACGCTGACCCTGCTGAGACCCAACGTGTACTTCATGGCCCCACTGCAAGAGAAGGTGGTGTTTGGGATGTTCTTCCTGGGCGCCGTGCTGTGTCTCAGCTTCTCCTGGCTCTTCCACACCGTGTACTGCCACTCCGAGAAAGTGTCTCGCACCTTCTCCAAGTACGTTCGCAGCCCTGTTTTTTTATTTTTTTTACAAAGCTCTCCTGGGTTTTTACATAGCTCTGTGTGTTTTTACACTGCACTTTGGGGTTTTAATAAGCTCTGTGTTTTAATGAAGCTCTGTTGTCTGTGTGTTTTTACAGTAGTTCTGTTTTTACACAGCTGTTTGTTTTTACACAGCTCTATTTTTACAAAGCTCTGTGTTTTTACACAGCTCCTGTTATCACAACACATTTTAGTTCTTTGAACGCATGTTGCTGCCAATTCATTCACTGTACTCTGTCATCTGTCAGCACATTAACATTATGGACATTACAATTTTCGACAGGCGTCAGAAAAGGCCTCTGTCCTTTACGTTTGTTGTCCTCCTGCCTCCTCAGACTGGACTACTCGGGCATAGCCCTGCTCATCATGGGCTCCTTCGTGCCCTGGCTCTACTACTCCTTCTACTGCTCGCCCCAGCCCCGCCTCATCTACCTCACCATCGTGTGCGTCCTGGGCATCGCTGCCATCATCGTGGCGCAGTGGGACCGCTTCTCCACACCCCGTCACAGGCCGACCAGAGCAGGTTGGTACACCCTTCACGCATCGTCTCACCTGGAGAATGAATAACAACGGCTAGACATGGAGTTCTTCTGATGAGAATCAGGAGACAAACCTTTGTTATTGTAGGTAGAACCGGCATAATGTGTGCATAAAGCATGTATGATATAATCGTATGGTATTCCTTTGCCTTTGTCCGATGGTAATGTTTTTAAATAAAATGGCTTATATTATGTTAGAAGGAGCTTCTAGGATTTTTATTTTTTATTTTCCATATACGAGTCAAACATTTGCAATTATTGTTGTGTTCATTTTTTTTCACTGTGTGCACTTTGGGGTAACCTCTAAATGTTTGGCTGCGTTGTCGTCCCTCTCCTCCAGGCGTGTTCATGGGCCTGGGGCTCAGCGGCATCGTACCCACCATGCACTTTACCATCGAGGAGGGCTTTGTGAAGGCCACCACGGTGGGCCAGATGGGCTGGTTCTACCTGATGGGAGCCATGTACATCACTGGAGCCGGGCTGTACGCGGCCAGGATCCCAGAGCGCTACTTCCCCGGGAAGTGTGACATCTGGGTATGTTTGTGATGTAATGGTGTGTGTGTGTGTGTGTGTGTGTGTGTGTGTGTGTGTGTGTGTGTGTGTGTGTGTGTGTGTGTGTGTGTGT
>JAOPJL010000026.1:3539619-3552421 GCA_027123545.1 Trisopterus esmarkii | reverse complement strand
GTCTGTCTGTCTGTCTGTCTGTCTGTCTGTCTGTCTGTCTGTCTGTCTGTCTGTCTGTCTGTCTGTCTGTCTGTCTAGCTGCTCCTGTTGACCAGCTCAAGAGGTCAGAGTAGATCTGTTATTAGTATTGTAACTTGCTGGAAGACGAAACCATTCTGACTAACCCAGGGTACTACATACACATACTACATACTCCTCTCTACTCGTCTCCTCTCTCCTTGCCTCCTCTCTCCTGACCCACCTTCTCCATGCTGTGTTTAGTACTGTTGTTTTACTGTAGGGTTGACTGTACTATGTAATACTCAAATAGTGCTGTCGATTAGTATTTATCTACAGTACTCTAGAGCAATCTGTATAGCATGGTATGTGGTAAAGTGTAGTACTATGTTTGTCTAGTTTGTATAGTATTGTGTGTAGCATGTATAGTATGTAGTATAGTACCATTTTTGTCTAGCTTGTGTAGCATGTATAATATAGTGTGGTATTTGGTATGGTCTAGTTTGTGTAGTACTGTGTGTCTAGTTGACCCGTCTCTCCTCTCTCCCTGCGGCCATAGAGCATGCGCCGTTCTGACGGTAAAGTACTTGTATGATGATGATGATGATGATGATGATGGTCTCTCTGTGCTGCCATGCAACCTCCCAGCAAGCACCTTGCTCCTGAGTACTGTTATGCATACGACAAGTATATCACAGTATCACAGTACTACTGCTGTGTTGAGAACTTCTAAAGTACATCACAGTATCAGAGTACTTTTCGAGTACACCACATTGTCCGAGTACTACTGCTGTGTTGATTACTTCTCAAGTACACCACATTATCCGAGTAATACTGCTGTGTTGATTACTTCTCAAGTACACCACATTATCCGAGTACTACTGCTGTGTTGAGTACTTCTAAAGTACACCACAGTATCGGAGTACTACTAAAGTACACCACTGTAGCCAGACCCCAGATCAGTCGATCAGGCTGAGACACTATCATGACCACAAGTAGCTACAGAGGCTAGCGGGGCTCTCCTTTATTCCGTTTCTGCGATGAAGAAAGGATGACGTGCTGGCAGCTCAGGTACTAACAGCTAGCAATGCTAGCGGCTAGCCATACTGGCAGCTAGCCGTACTAGCAGCTCAGGTACTAACAGCTAGCCATAATAGCAGCAAGCCATGCCAGCAGCTAGCCATACTAGCAGCTAGACATGCTGACAGCTAGCCATGCTAGCAGCAAGCCATGTTAGCAGCTAGCCATACTGGCCGCTCAGGTACTAACAGCTAGCCATGCTAGCAGCAAGCCATGCTAGCAGCTAGCCATGCTGGCAGCTAGCTGTACTAGCAGCTAGCCATGCTGGCAGCTAGCCGTGCTGACATGCTGTTCTGTATCAGGGGAACCTCTCCGCCCTCAACCTCCATGTCCTCCTGAATGACCTCCACCTCCTCTGCTACCACCTCCTTCCCCTCCCCCTCCGTCCGTCTCTCTCTGTCGGTCTTGTATGTGTTCCTGCTTGTCTCTCAGTCCTAATATACAGTGTAGATAGAGGTTGGTAGGTTAACCAGTGGTGGTAGGTAGGTTCACCATGGGTAGGAGGTAGGTAGGTTCACCATGGGTAGGAGGTAGGTAGGTTCACCATGGGTAGGAGGTAGGTAGGTTTGTTCACCATGGATAGGTGGGTTCATCATGGGTAGATGGGTTCACCATTGGTAGGAGGTAGGTAGGTTCACCGTGGGTAGGTAGGTTCACCATGGGTAGGTAGGTTCACAGGGGTAGGTGGGTTCACCATTGGTAGGAGGTAGGTAGGTTCACCATGGGTAGGTAGGTTCACAGGGGTAGGTGGGTTCACCATTGGTAGGATGTAGGTAGGTTCACCATGGGTAGGTAGGTTCACCATGGGTAGGTGGGTTCACCATGGGTAGGAGGTAGGTAGGTCACCATGGGTAGGAGGCAGGTAGGTTCACCGTGGGTAGGTAGGTTCACCATGGGTAGGAGGTAGGTAGGTTCACCATGGGTAGGAGGTAGGTAGGTTCACCTTGGGTAGGAGGTAGGTAGGTTCACCATTGGTAGGAGGTAGGTAGGTTCACCGTGGGTAGGTAGGTCAACATGGGTAGGAGGGTTCACCGTGGGTAGGTAGGTCACCATGGGTAGTAGGTAGGTAGATTCACCATTGGTAGGAGGTAGGTAGGTTCACCGTGGGTACGAGGTAGGTAGGTTCCCCGTGGGTAGGTAGGTCACCATGGGTAGGAGGTAGGCCTCAGTGATGCGCTGCTTTGCCGCCATGGTTGTCAATACCCTTCGTGTCCTCTGATCTCCCCAGGACTACAGGCTCCTCCTCCTCCGCCCCCTGCCCCTCCCGCTCCTCCCGCTCCTCCTTGCTGCCAGCCCCCGCCCTCCTCCAACGGGGTGGCGGGTCGGGGGGCCCTGCTCAGCTCCATCCAGGGCTTCAGTAAGGGCCACCTGAAGAAGACGGAGACCCTGGACCACAGCAGGCCCCTTCTGTGACATCACATCCTCCCATGTACATTTGAGTTTCAATAAAACTAGTAAAAAAAATAAAAAAAATACACTTACGTGAAATTTTATGGAGTTGGAGAAACACATAACGAGAGAAACCAGAACGGAACTACAAAGAAACGGAAATAAGACGGCAGCAGCAGAAATGACCGTAACAAGACAAAGTTGTGGTTTGCATACCGCTCTGTACCACTGTAGGCCTACTGCTGTACCCTGATTCACGCTTTGAGACAATAACTATAACACCATAACCGTAACACACCTGGGCTGAGAGAAGGTCCTTATTATAAAGGGGAGACTAACAGGGAATGGTCAATTTAAGAGGAGGTATTTTAAGTAGGAAAACACGCAGTCCCAATTTAAAGACAAATGTAGCATTGATCTTTTCAACCACAGAAATAGCATCACTAAGCCAAGAGCGATGCTTTAAGTGCTCGCGCGGGATCATATTGATGGATAGAGTGGCAAAAGCAATGGTGTTTTTTTGTCAAAGAAAGGTCATTACTCAGTACTCCAAGGATGGCTATCTCTACCTTTGTTTGTAGAGCTTCACCCCGCCACCCGAGACCCTGCCGGTTTAGACCCAGGCCCAGACTCGTTGACTGAATATGTCACATTGTCTATCGACATTCGACTGTATTTTAGATGTCTGGCCTTGCAGATAAGGATGCAGTGTAGTGAACTGTTTAAAGCTCAGGTGTGCATATATAATGATACCCTTTCACATAAACTTATTAACTTAATTAAACTTATAGCAAAGTATTTACTTTGCTAGCATGTTGGAGCTTGGTCTCCTTGAGAACTGTCCTCATGAGAGTGAGACACACCCTCTGCCTGACAATCATACAGAAGATCTAAATCACTCAAGTCCATCATACATCCCAGATCCACCATGTTCTGGGATCCACCATGTTACAGCCCCACCACAACATCTCTCTAACCTCTGACCTTGCCTCTTTTGCAGACACAGGGGAAGGGTTAGGAGGTAGCGGGTTAGGGGCTAACAGGGTTAGATGGTTGTGGTGGGTGTAGGGTTAGCCTGTTGCCACGATGGTCACGTTTTGAACTGTTGATGTCTCTTCAGTCTGCCCAGCTGCTCTGAGGTTTACTCCCACAAGTCAAATTCAAAGAACACACATTTCAGTATAAACACACTTTGCGTTAAAAAATAATACGAATTTGACATTGATATATTTAAAATATTTATTTGACTAAAGTCAATGGGAAGGAACGTGGTCGGCATACCACCCTCTCATTATTATCACGCCCAGTTCAATTCGAAAAGCTTTATTGGCATGGGAAAAATATATTGATAATGCCAACGCAGTTAAAAAAAAGAAAACAAAGGAAAAATAACACGTTAGGTCAACTAAAATATAAAAATAAAAATATAAAACACTAAAAAATGTTATCGTCCAAATGTTTTACTGCGGGTAGCTTGTCCTTGGGAGCTTTTTGTAGTGCCGGCATTTCTTTCCGCCTTTCACCTCCACAACAATCAGCGATTGGCTGACAGGGAAGGCTAGGCACCCCTGCGTCATCAACGACCGTTGTGATTGGCTGGTATCGCTTGTGACGTTCAAAGCCCCGCCTACAGGGTAACAGAGGACAGTGCAAAGATGGCGTCTCTGAGTTGTGTTCTCCGATCTGGAAGGGTAAATTATTCGTTTTATTGCAGGTTTTATTGTGACAATATCATCATCTTAAGTCACATGGTTAATTTTCATGACATGGGTTTGTCTTCTACAGAATGCTGCGGCGGTTGTCCTGCGGCGGGAGTTCCACAGAAGCGCCCCGGCTTCAGTGCAGGTCTGTCCGCTGTCAGTCCCTCGGCTTATGGGCCGGCTGCTCCGTCCACCGGGCTGGAGAACATCAATGATACTGAATATTATTGACAATGCTGAATATTATACCATATGAACGTGTTAGCAGATGTAGCGTGTCTGTGGAGGTCAATGTAGAAAGAGGGCTGTCACTCACTGTCAGAGCCCAACAGTGTAGCAGACTCGTGTATCTCCACCCAGGATAGGATTTGACTAACCCCAGACTGGAATCAGGAATCATGATTCCACATGGATTTAATTAGCTGTTTATTTGTACAAGAAATACCAGATGTTTATAGCTGGCTCTCTGTATGAGTGAAACTAACTCAATGTCTACAGTATCATCTAAGCAGTAACTGCAGTATTCTATGTAATACTGTTGTTTTTAATTAATATTTCTGTAGTATTGTGTACAATTTTGTATTTAATGTGGTATTATACTGTATGGATGAGTATTTGTGCACTATTGTGTATTGTATTGTACGATGAGTTTTGTTGTGTTCTATGTTTAATTATTATTATTCTTAGTATTCTGCAGTATTGTGTGTACTATTGTATTAATGAGTATTTGTGGGTGCAGGTGACGGTTCGGGATGCCCTGAACCAGGCCATGGACGAGGAGCTGGAGCGGGACGAGAGGGTCTTCCTACTGGGAGAGGAGGTGGCCCAGTACGATGGAGCCTACAAGGTCAGATGTCAACCCTCACAGTAACCTCACCAAACATACACACAGTAACCCACATACACACAGTAACCCACTGTGTGTCACCACGCACAAGAAAAGGTCATAATGTGTGTGTGTGTGTGTGTGTGTGTGTGTGTGTGTGTGTGTGTGTGTGTGTGCGCAGGTGAGCCGAGGTCTCTGGAAGAAGTATGGAGACGCACGCATCATCGACACTCCGATCACTGAGGTTAGTCCATATTGATATATTAATTTAATAATAAACAGATGTGTGTATTATTGTTTATTGGTGTGTGTTATTTTCTACTGAGGTTATTCTGTGATGTCACTTCCTATTGATCAAGCCCAACCAACGCCATTGTGTGTCTTTACAGATGGGGTTCACTGGCATTGCGGTTGGAGCTGCTATGGTAAGCTTCAATCCAACACACCTGTCCCCACACACCCCTGTTCACACCCTCTCTCCACACACCATTCGTCAGGCAACCTGTAGTCACACACAACCTGTAGTCACACACCTGTCCTCACACAGGAAGTGTCATAAGTGTGTGACACTTCATAGTGTCTTCCACACTATGAAGACACGTGTCATCATAAAATAAAATGTATCTCCACGCGGAGGAGTGTACTGGATTCTATAGACCCGTTGCAGTTGCAGCAAGGCTGTTTAATTTCCTTGTTCAACCATTCCCAACCCTTTCCCAACGGACTACGTGTCATACACAGCAGCCTCAAGGAGCCTTGCATACGACTCAGAGTCCAGGCAGGCAGTCCATGTGGATGTGTGGGTCTAGTGGGTCTAGTAACTGTTGTGGTCCAATGTTTCCCTGCAGGCTGGTCTCAGGCCCATCTGTGAGTTCATGACCTTCAACTTCTCCATGCAAGCCATCGACCAGGTCATCAACTCCGCAGCCAAGACGAACTACATGTCCGCCGGCCGCCAGTCCGTCCCCATCGTCTTCAGGGGGCCCAACGGGGCCTCGGCCGGCGTCGCCGCCCAGCACTCCCAGTGTTTCGCTGCATGGTGGGTTAGCCTAGCACGCCAGCTCATCATTCACATGACATGTTAGATTAGGGGTGACTTGTTATTAGCCAAGGCGGGGTCGCTTAGCCTAGATGTTTTAACGTGTCGTTGTGTGTTCAGGTACGGCCACTGTCCGGGTCTGAAGGTCGTGAGTCCGTGGAGTGCTGAGGATGCCAGAGGTCTCCTCAAGGCCGCAATCAGAGACGATAACCCTGGTGAGTCCCCTGCCCTGCTTATGTTAGGCTACATGAGTCAGTTAGCTCAGAGAGGTTCACCCTACATGAGTCTGTTAGTATGAGTCAGTTAGTTCAGAGGTTCACCCTACATGAGTCTGTTAGCTCAGAGGTTCACCCTACATGAGTCTGTTATCATGAGTCTGTTAGCTCAGAGGGTCGCCCTACATGAGTCAGTCAGCTCAGAGGTTCACCCTACATGAGTCAGTCAGCTCAGAGGTTCACCCTACATGAGTCTGTTATCATGAGTCAGTCAGCTCAGAGGGTCGCCCTACATGAGTCTGTTAGCATGAGGCTGTTAGCATGAGAGGTTCACCTTACATTGGTAACTTTAACACAAGTGGTTTCAAACAGAGGTTTGGTTTGCAGCAGAGGACCATGCGTAGTTAAGGGCCGCACTGATCATTGGTTAGTAACGCACCGGTCACCTATCAGATCAGACTTCAATCAATTTCATAACAATAATAATGGTTTACTTATATCTGGAAAAAGGAATAGTGTATTGATGAAGTATATTCATTGATAAATGTTAACTCTCACATGGTAAAGAGGAGGTTTAAAAGGACCTCCTCAGGGGGCTGATGCCAGAGCAGGTGCGGTTGTTTTGGGAGCCCCTGATCTAGAGCACGCTGTCCCCATGTCTCTCCCCGGTTCTCCAGTGGTGTTCCTGGAGAACGAGCTGATGTATGGAGTCCCCTTCGAGATGTCCGAGGAGTCCCTGTCCAAAGACTTCACCATTCCCTTCGGCAAGGCCAAGATCGAGAGGCAAGGTAGGATTCAAACCCGCACCTTGTGGAAGGCCGTCTGGGAGTTGATTGGCTCTCAAAGCGGTAGTATGTTATTTGGTTAGTTGATTATCAAGGGATCTACCTGGGATCTACCAGATGTAGCGTACACATGTAGGTCAATGAGATGTGTGGTGGGCCAATTAGGTAGTTAATTATACATATCTACATATAAGGTTAATTTGCTTTATGGTAAGTTTATAAGGTAGTGGGATTATACAGAGCTCTACATGGTATGGTAATAAGGTATATGCTATGTTTGTAAGGTGGTGCAATGTACAGATGTCCACCAGTTATGTTAATTTGGTACGTTACGTAGGTAGTGGGTTCTACAGATATCTACCTGGTATGTTAATAAGGTATCTGGCATTTTAGGTAGTTAGAGGGTTTTAAAGATATCTACCTGGTATGTTAATGAGGTACCTGGTATGTTAAGTAGGTAGTGGGTTCTACATTGATATTCCTGGTATGTTAATGAGGTAAATTTTATGTTAATTTTGTATCTGGTATGTTAAGTAGGCAGTCGATCTGCAGATTCAACCTGGTATGTCAATTAGGTTATCTGATTAATTATCTGGTTAATTAGGTAGTAGGTTGTTTGTTTTGTAAGGAGGATGTTTGGTAAGGCTCTTCCTGTCCTGCAGGAAGTCACGTGACCCTGGTGACTCACTCTCGCTACGTGAGCTTCTGTCTGGACGCGGCCGCCGTCCTGGCCAAGGAGGGCGTGGAGTGTGAGGTAACGTCCTGTCTCCATGTCCTCATCACCTCCGCTGCGAGGATGCACTCGGCGGTTAACCAACCAGTTGATTAATAGGGAGTGGCCAGGGGCCTTACTATTTGCTGTCGAGCGGGTCCTTACTATTTGCTGTCCTTACTATTTGCTGTCGAGCGACATTTTTGAGTGCTGGTGAGCTAATTACCTTCTGGACATTTAGCAGACGCTTTTGTCCCGAGCGCCTTAAACTGGTTCGTAAACACACATTCCCACACCGATGGCGGAGTCAACCACGCAGGGCGATAGCTCGCCGGGACCATTTGGGTTGAACTAACAATCCTCCGGTTACAAGTCAACCCCCTCTACAACCGTTGCTGAAGCTATATGTACTTCAATTCTGTAAATATTGCCTACAACGCGTGGTTTAACGTCGGGGTCGGGGCTCTACCGTCCGTGTCCGCTGTCGTTAAACGAACGCGGCCGAACAGAACCCAGCGTGGTTGAAGCCAGTGGGCTGGGGGCCCCCCCCCCCTCTGTAGGACCACAGCGCTAACCCCCCCCGACATGACGGCCCACCAGGTGGTGAACCTGCGCAGCATCCGACCCCTCGACGTGGAGACCATCGAGGCCAGCGTGATGAAGACCAACCACCTGGTGACGGTGGAGGGGGGCTGGCCGCAGTTTGGCGTGGGAGCCGAGATCTGCGCCCGCGTCATGGAGGGTATGAATCCACGTCGTCGTCCCCGCACCGATGGGCAACACACGGTCTTATCATTTACCTCCTAATGAAGTTAGTTATCACAGGTCGTCATGGTTACGGCTTAGTGTTTCCATGGTTACAGCCCAGTCAGTCTCTTCTTTTTTTTCACGGTTAGCCCTGTTGAAACCTGTTTCCATGGTTACAGTGTGTTAGCATGGTTTCAGCCAGATCACAGTGGGTCCCATGGTCGCGGTATGGTTGCAGTGTGTCTCCGTTGGTTACAGTGCGTTCCCGTGGTTACAGTGGGGTTTCTTCTTCTCCTCCTCCTCCAGGGCCGGCGTTTAACTTCCTGGACGCTCCGGCCACCAGGGTGACGGGTGTGGACATCCCCATGCCCTACGCCAAGGTCCTCGAGGACAACAGCCTCCCGCAGATCAAAGACATCATCTTCTCCATCAAGAAGACCCTGAACATCTAGAGACCAGACACGCATATACATATACACACACACACACAGACACACACAGCACATATGCTGTGAGTGTGTGCGTGTGTGTGTGTGTTAAGAGAACTGTAATTTTAAGCGCTGTGGCGGCTGGTATCCCAGCGTTGTGTTAACAGATGTTAATTACATCCTCACCCCATCACAGGAGATAACTGGTGCCAAAATGGCCCCTGCAGAAAACAGAGTTGGTTCCTTTATGTCGTTCCTGAAAGAATATTTCACTCCATCCCACGGTATCTGAGGGAGGTTCACCGCGCCCAGCCCCTGTTGATGTTCTCTTAGAGCTGCAGTACTGTACATACTGTCCCCCGGCGATGATGCTGCTGTAAGGGACTCTGTTACAAGAATAAAACCCTCATGTCCCTTTGCTCTCGTCTCGCTCGTCTTTGTGTCGTGGAACCTCGATCCCCCTCCCGTTCGGCCCTTCTCTCTCAAGGTCTCCCGCCTATCTAAAAAGAAAAACATCCTAACCCATGATATTAATGAACCGACAAGCGTGAAGCCTTCCAGTCTGGAGCGATTGGTCACTAGAATGACGTGACCCTCTAGTGACATAATCTCTAGCGACATACCCTGATGACCTCATCGCTAGTGACCTCATCCCTGATGACCTCATCTCCTTATAACCTCACCCTCCAGTGACCTCATCATCTTTAGTGTTTGGGTTATAGAACAGAGGGTATGAGGTCAGGGGTTAAGGTTATAGTTAAGGGTAAGGGTTCAAAGTTAAGGGTCATGATGGGGCTTGCTCTGGGTAAAGGCCGCATTGGCTGTTGCCCAGGAAGCCAACCTTCCATGGGGGGTACCAAGTCAACCAAAGATGTGACATGAGAAGCTCCAGCTCCCCCCCCCCCCCCCATCGACTGGGCGCTTTGGATTTAAAAAAGCGTATTCTCGCCATCTGTGTGATTATAATCATTTAGCTATTTCCTAAAGCAGGGCGGTGACGGTGACCTCCAAGCTGCTCCGGTTGATCAATTGCTTTAAGAATAACAGGGGGTTAGACGTCTGGCAGGAGGAGAATAACTGGGAGAACAGAATGAAGGTGAAACATATATACTGTGGTCCCGTCCACACGGTCGAAAACAATCTTTTCCCCTCAGTTTTCCTTTGATGCCTTTCAGGAAATTCTACGTAAATACGGATTCATTGTGAAAACACATTGAGCTGTAGAAACGCTGAAGTATATGTTAACGGCCACTGTGTGGCGCTGGTTCTCAACAAAAAAAAAAGGAGCACATCAAGCCTGCCCCTTGTATACAAACATACATAGTTGAGGAGGAGGAAGCAGTTGTTAAACCTTCTAGATTGAGCAGGAATACTTTTTAATATGCAGATAGTAATTCAATTTACCAAGGGGCTGTATTTAAAGCTACAAAAATAATACAAATCATGATGACGTCATCGTTTGCGTTTCAGGTGTCCACACGAATCCTAACACGAAAACGCGGAAGTCCATTTTTATCTTATCCACCATGGGACCTGGTTTCAGAAAAGTGCGTTATTTGGCACCGGATCCTCCGGATCAGTCTGGACGCCTGTAAGATAGTTGCTGAATACAGAGGTGGTAAAGAGACAAACAACTCAAGGTTTCCGTTGTTTAGAGACCGACGGAAGCTGCAGAAGCTCACAAAACAGGCAACTCTATGGAATGGTTTAAAAGATTGGGATTTTGTGTTTCATATAATGCCTCATTTGGAGATAGCAAAAGAGGTGGGACTAAAAATTTAATATTTTGTTTTCATTTGACTAAATGATGCAAACTATATGTCGATATATCAATCTCCAACAGTCCCCTGTCCCTCCAAACATCCCAGCCTTCTGAGATGGCCCCAACGAATGGTTATGAAATATAGGAGCGTATCAAGAAACGGTTGGCCGTTTGTCAACACCTGAAACTTTTAACTGCTGTGGTTTCAATGTCTAGTCCCAAGGGAGGGTTGTTAAATGATATCTCACCTGGGAATCCCCAAGCCGTTGGTGGCCCAACAAAAGTTCCTGAATACATGAAAGCCAAGGTCTCCCTAATTTTTTTGCTTTTGCAGATGCGCTTTCGATAAACAATGAGCTCTATATCCCAAAACAAGACAAGACAATGGAGTAATAAATGATCACGTGAGAATTATTAGCAGATTCTTGAATAAGTACAAAGATCTAGGAAGAGACACCATTGGTATTGGCATTGGTACGCCCAACCATAGATAAGGGCAGAATCCTCCACTGTTTTAAAGTTCATTGTGTAGCCAGAAATTATTTTATAAAATCAAACAAGGGGGGAACCGAGGCTCCTGGATTAGAGAGGCACAACAGTGTATCATCTGCATAAAGGCTCACTGGCTTTCCCGGTTTCCTATCTTAATACCGTTGATATTTGGGCGAGTCTTGATTCTTATTGCGAGTTTTTGGTCAGGGTGTATAATTTATTTGATATGCCTCCCACCTATCTATTAGCTAGTATTTTTGTTATAGACTTTTGGTAAAAGTTAATGAGAGCGATAGGGCTGTAACTGATGGGCCTGTAACATCATCCTGAGAAGGAGTGGTGCAAGTGTCGTGTGAAACGCCTTGTAGAATTCCCAACCAAATCTGTCTGGGCTTGCTCAGAGTCAAGTTCTAACCTCACTGACTCATCCAGTTTTGGCAAGAATCGATCTTCCTCAGGCTCAAGTTAAGTGCGTGTTTCCGAACAGACCAATCAGCGTCCTGTGATCTATGTGATGGACAGTGATTGATAGATGGTTCATCCAATCACCTGCCAAGAATTTTAGTTTCCGAGGAAGACTTTCTAGATCGTTCTGTGTAACAAACCGTCTGGCGCGTCTTGTTAAAGTGATTGTTGTGAGTAAGGTCAATTAGAGAGAACAGTAGTAGAATCCTAGGTTTTGTCCTGTCTCTCTCGGTTTTTGAACGTTCCACTCAGCTCAGAACACAAGTCTTGGTGACGTCAGAGGGTTCCCATAATCTTCGCCATCACAACAAATGATCGGTCAGGTTTCTGCCCAACCAATCTCTTAATATAGTCTGCTTGTTTACAAGTTTAAATCAGCTTGACCACAACCAGGGTGACATATCCCCCTGACCCTGGCACTGTCCACTGTGTGCATCTGTGTGTGTGTGTGTGTGTGTGTGTGTGGCTGCATCTGTGGTTGTGTATCTGTATACATGTAACACATCAAAACCACAAAATGGGTCGTCACCATGGGGATACCACGCCCCTTCCCTTCCTAGAACCCTCATGTGTTAGAACTACAGTGGAAACCGGGGGGTACACTCACACTTAAATGTCTTGGGGTTTTACATATGTATCTTTAGATTATCCCTGGGATATTCTGACAATTTGAACTGAATTTAGATTTGAAAAACATACCTCCCATACGACTATCTGAATATTCAGGCTACTAATATTAATATATTCATACTGTTTTGTCCCACTAATTGGCATTTTAGATAGGGGTCCAAAAATAAATGGAAATGGGGCATGTTGGCCCAAGGAGGGGCCTCTCATGTTAATCTCGTCTACGGTCCCAGAAAATCTAGGGCCAGTCCTGGGTTAACGTTACAGTTAAGGGTCTTCTTTTGTGTTTTCAGCCTCTCTCTAACCCCGCCCAAAGCCCCGCCCACCACTCCTCCCAGCGAACCGAACGCCCCGCTCTCTCCGAACACCCGCCCACCGGCTCCTCTCAGCCAACCGAAAGTCTCTCTCTCTTTATCTCTCCCTCTCTCGCTCGCCCCCTCCCTGTGGGGGGGGCCCGCCCCCCCCCCCCCCCCCCCCCCCCCGGGGGGGGGGACCGAGTTTGTGTGGGATTGGGAGCTGGCGGCCCCCGGGGCGGGCA
>JAOPJL010000026.1:3528173-3539519 GCA_027123545.1 Trisopterus esmarkii | reverse complement strand
CCCACCCCTCTCCCAGCGCCGCTGTTGTTGCAGCCATTTTACTGTGAAGCTTCGCTGGAGCGGACCGAGTGAGGCAGACATCGCTCCGGTGAACGGTGAGCTCAGTCCCTTTCAATTTTCACTGTTCCTCCCCTGTGTCGCGTCCGGGCCGAGCTGAGAGGCCAGGATGAGACCTGAAGTGTCCAGGTCACACAGAACATAGCTGGGAACAACACTGGAGCCTCACAGTCAGCCGTTGATCCCGTCCGTTTGATGGGTGGTCACGTATAACGGGTGTTTCGGTAACGAACGAGTGCTCTGCGTGATATCTTCCAAGAAGTTCAAATAGCGAGCGCCGATTGGACGCTCGCCATGTCGGGGGAGGGGGCGCTCGTGTGCAGCGAAAGATCGTAAACGGTCGCGATCGACGCGCGAATCTTTTGACGCTCCGGTTTAACAAAGGCGTACGAACCGCAACGCGAAGTTTGGTTATTTATACCACAGCTCATTTTAGATATATCGTAAAGAGCAATGGTAATTATTGTTCGCAAAGGACGGATTCTTAAATGTCTCTTTTGTTGAGTGTACTGATAAAGCCAAAAGCCCGAAGCACACAGCCTTATCTGGAAATTGCTAACATTTTTTTGATGTTCTTATTAATCGTGCGGAAGAACACAGCCGTGCAACATTCACGTCTGTGTATTTTGTGCTGCTAAAAATGTTTGATTCTGGTTCTTTGTGTTGCTCTTATATGAGGCAAAGTTCAACTTAAAGGGAAACTTCGGTTATCTTTTACCTGGGAAAAAAATCTTCAGATCATTTTGGGTGTTCGGCAGATAAAAAGCGAACCCTTATCTCTTAGCTTCCAGTGAGTTGTCATGGAAAAGATCCCTACAAAGAAATACAAGCTATTTTGTTACCGTGCGCTTGAAGTAGTCTCGTTAAAGTAGAATTCTTGCTCTGAAATCTTGTGAAAGTTGAGTTTTAACAAGAAGTAAGGTGGAAATGTGAGTGAGAGCTGGAGAGTGGAGGTTTTGTTGGATAATAGTTGAGATTGTATGGAAAACTACGACATTGCCCCCTTCAAAGCAGCAACAATATACCAATATATCGGTTGGCTGATTTTATTGGCCGATATTGGCCTATCACAGATATATCGTAACTTTTTAAAGAACACTTCTTCTACGTAACAAACAGTAACCCTATAGCAACCTGTACACACCTAGTCACTCACCAGTAACCATAAGAATAAGTAATCACATAGCAACCTATAAAAACAAAGGAACAAGTAACCACATAGCAACCAGCAAACACCCAGTGACCAGTAAACACATAGCAACCAGTGAACACATAGCAACCAATAAACACATAGGACTCATAACTACAGAAAGCACTGCTACATAGCAACCGATAATTAACGAAAACAAGGTACGTAGTAACCAACAACTATCGGAAACAGTATTTCCATAGCAACTAATAACAACCAAAATCAGACGCTACATGGTCTTCCAATGCAGGTGAAAAAAACATGCACAAGATGTATCATTGCCAAATATTTAGAATCAGCAGCTCAGAAGGTAGAGCGGGTTGGCTGGTAACTGCAAGGTTGCTAGTTCGATCCCCAGCTCCTTCTAGCGTGTGAGTGTCGAGGTGTCCCTGAGCAAGGCACCTAACCCTAACTGCTCCTGAGGAGCTGGCTATCTCCTTGCATGGTGGACTCCGCCGTTGATGTGCGAATGTGTGTGTGAATGTAAGGCAATATTGTAAATCGCTTTGGATAAAAGCAGTATATAAATGCAGTCCATTAGCCATTTAGAATCAAAAACGTAACGTGATTACGGTCCTTCTTGGCACCAGAAACACAAGGAATTCTCCAATGAGTTAGTGGAAAACAGCTAGCTTTATAACGCTTTCAAGAAAACAACGATTCAGTTACCTAATGTCCAGTTCATTTACCACATGAGCTGGACATGAACTGACTGCTATGCTACTCCGTACTTACCATGCACTCACAGATAGACCATTAAGCTAGTAACAGCCTGTTTGCTCATTTTATCTGTTCATTCACTTTACGTCAGCACGTGATTCACCCTGAATGTCTGACATAGGTCAAGTTGAACCGTGCAGCGCCTTGGAAGAGATTCAAGACTCAATTCTCATTGGCTGTCATCATTTTCCCAATTTTAGACAATGTAGACGTAGTTCTGGTTTGACATCAGGTGTATTTTTGTTAAAATCCATGGATTTTTCTGTCTAGATATAACGTTTATTATACTTGTTCGCTTTGGATAAAAGCGCTATATAAATGAGGACCATTTACTTGTAGACTGCAGAGCAATTGTTTTAAATGAAATTTCAGTTTGTGTTTCACCACTGGTCTGTTGGTTACGTTTCCAGCGTACGGTCTCTGATTGGTCACGCTTACGTCAACTAAGACCTCTTACTGAAAAGTAGGCGGTCCTTGATGCAGTTAATCAATGCTGTGTCCCAATCTTTCTGTTTAGAAAGGACACAGATGTCTTCCCAATTTTACTAGCAGTGGGATAACAAAGAGAGAGGGAGGAGCTACGGAACAGAGGAGGAGGGGCTACTGAACAGAAGGTAGGGGCAACAGAACAGAGGGGGAGGTGTTACTGAACAGAGGGGGAGGGGCTACATACGAGGGGGAGGGGCTACCCAACAGAGGGGTAGGGGCTACAGAACAGATGGTAGGGGCTATAGAACAGAAGGGTAGGGGCTGCAGAACAGGGGGGGTGGGGCAACATAACAGTGGGGGGAGGGGCTACTGAACAGAGGGGGAGGGTTTCTTGAACTGAGGAGCCATGGGGCAGAGGAGAGAGGGGCTATGGAGCAGAGAGGGAGATGGAACCGGGTCAGCCATTTCAGACAGTTGCAGACTGAGAGACGAGGGAACAGCTTGTACCCACACGTCTTTAAACACAGGACAGTTCACTTTGGGTCACATTAGACGAAGTATTTGCACGATATGTTGTTGCTTGTGTTAAAGGTGCACTGGGTAGGATTCAGTGGCGAACAGCGGTGAGGTTGCATATTGCAACTAACTGAATACCCCCTCTCACCTCTTCCTTTCCAACAACCTAGGAGAAACGACAGTGGCCTGTGAAGTGCCAGTAGGTTCTTCCAAAAGGCTGTCATTGTCAAATTTAGAAGTTGGAAAAATGCGTTATTTCCATTCCGGGCTACTCTGGAAACATGGCGGTATAATATTGCAGGCTCATTGGATGGGTAGCCCTATGTAGATTAAAAGTTGTTTTTTATTATTATATATATATATAATTAATATTTTAAGCTTACGAAAACACAACAATTCTCATTTTCATGGGAATGTAAATTTCTGCCACGTTTTTCACTTCACCCGTGATGCACATTTTCTGAAGGCTTCACTGCAGCTTTTAATTTAAACATTTTATGAGGCTGTTTTTATTTAAAAAAAATTGGTGTTATTGAAATAATAATGATTGTAATTGTGTGAAGCCCATTTTCTTCACACCATGTGTTTGAAAGTTAAGTCAGTTAAGCATTCTGATCGGTGAACGTGCCACACAGAATGACGTGCTTCACACCTGTTTAGGGCCTACATTGAAAACATGGATGCGGTAGAGGAACTCAACCTATAAGGGAACATTTAGGCTTTGAGCCTGATAAAGAGGGAATGCCGAAGAATTTGGGTGAGGCAGATAGCAGCATTTCCACCAAGAAATTCAATATTCCGTGAGGAAAAGCTACAAATTACTGTAGCTTTTATAGCTACTCTATTTTTATTCCCTAACTATACATTATACTACCAAGTTCTAACTCTTGTATTATCAGCTAGCTAAACCTGATACTCCGTAGTGCTAACTCTAATATTACCCTCTAGCTAAACATGATACTCCGTAGTGCTAACTCTAATATTACCCTCTAGCTAAACATGATACTCCGTAGTACTAACTCTAATATTACCCTCTAGCTAAACATGATACGTAATGCTAACTCTTATTATCAGCTATCTAAACATGATACTACCTAGTTCTAACTCTATTACTATCCTCTAGCTTCATCATGATGCTGCCTAGCACCAACTCCTCTTATTATTTTGTAGCTAAACATCCTGCTACCCCTAGCTCTATTGTTAAATTAGCTAACCTTCTAACCTGGTATTCTGTCCTAAATTTCACATATTTGAACTCACATAACCTAATGGAGACTGCTTGTCCGAATTTACTTGCTTCAGATGAATCAACACCATGTCAAAGAATTTAAAGGTGTGCCAGCAATAAGTTAAAAAGGACAACCAAATGTATGTACTGTAGGCATACCATCTGAATACCAGGCACTAGTAAAACAAACAACGCTTTTTGTTCAACGCTTGGTAGGATTTGAGTGTTAACATATCAGCAAAGACACCTTGGCATGTAACACAGTGCCACCCATTGTAACCCATGATATTAAACACAGAACCAGACTTAAAATTAAGTCTTACAATTCGTGTTGTCTTAGTACCACGCTATGCTGCCTGACGTGGTGCTTCGTGGCTCGTCTTGTGTGTGAACCGCTTGACGGTGAGGCTCACCGAGTGTTGTGGCACTCCTAGTTACCGTAGCCTGACAGGTCTGCAGTACCGTGATGAACCAAGCTCAATGAAGAGATCTCTGAGGAATCTTTGTCAATTTCAGCTGTCAAATCAGCTATTCACTGCTACTGTGCACATAAAACATTTTACTTGTTATTATGAATGCACAATTATTTGCAGATACACGATGGATGGTTGTGAAATTACCTTATTTTTAAAGCAGTGCCACTAGCAGTGAGGCTACCCAATGTTGATTGGTTAGTAACCTCATGAATATTTAACATTAACGGTGCTTTAGGGGGAACTTAAGTGAGTGAGTGTAATCTGGTGGAAATGGCCATCCATCAGTTATTCTTCAGTGAACTGCTTTGTGAGAATATATGTTCAGTTTGACAGACTGCCCCTCGTAACCAATTTTGAATTTAGAGCTAAATATAATGCTACCTAGAGCTAGCTCTACTATTACCCACTAGATTAACATGACACTATGATGCCTCCCTTTTTTCACCACTATGTGGCAATGGCTCGCACCCTGCCCATGTGGATACCCCACGTCCGCCACCTACCCCTACCTGAGTAGCTATTAACTGTTGCTGACCGTCCTTGCTGACATCACTTCCTGCAGGCATTGGAGATTAAACAATATTTCGTATCCCGATTATCACTGTTATCGTATCCAGTATTTAACTACAATCAAGGTGCTTCAAGCCAATGTTTCCTTGCACTGCAGACGTAAATATGGAATGATTCATGACGGTTTGCAGTTGTATCGCAATGTTGGTATCCAACTTTCTCCAAAAGAGTGTTAGCCTACCTTAAGTCATCGAACAGGGGAACAACAGCCTAGTCTCCAAAACATTGAAGTATTAAAGAAGACTCCAAATGCTGATCATAATCCTCTTCATCTGCAAAGACTTAGATAAAAAAGTTATCTAATCCTCTAAATACTTAGATATTTTTGTGAAACGACAGAGCATAAACCCGTCTTCACTAAGCTTTAGGTATATAGGTTGGGGGTATATCCATCTTTCTCCTGCACAATTCTTAATGGAAAAAAGGATTTAGTTTGTCACAGTCAACTGAGATGTTCTCACTTTTTCGTGGCATTTCTTCTGATGAGGTGCCTGATGTAAAAGGACCTTGGGTCCTCTTAGGAGGCTGAATAATATCGCTGGAGCGCCGTCATCCCGCCATGCTTTCAACGACGACATTGGACTTAAAAATAACCATACACTTCCTGTGTTGATCTCCTGGCTGACCTCACTTCCTGTCTCCCCTGTCAGGACCCGGCAGCATGGCTAACCTGCTGACCCGTCCGGCGGTGCTTCGACCCTTGACCTTCGCCACAGAGGAGAAGCAGGCTCTTCACTCATGGAGCCGCGTCTCGTCTGCAGGCCAAAGCGTGGTCCTGGAGGCGCTGAAGATCCTGGGCCCCAAGCTGGGGGCCCCCCACACCACGGCACAACTCGGCACCAAAAGATCCAACAGCACCCAGGACCTGCCCAGCACCAGACCCAACAGCCAGCAGGTGCTGCTGGCTGTTGGGGCGGGAGCGGAGAAGGTCCTGGGTATAGGGGCAAGGCCCCGGGAGCTCCCCAGCACCCAGGAGCTGCTGATCTTCCTGCAGGAGCTGCGGGAGGAGGGCCACCAGGCCACGGTGCTGCGCAGTAAGGACGTCTACGGCTACCGCTCGGCCCTCAGCTGCCCTCTCACCCAGGACAAGCTCCGGACTCTGGAGAAGAGCCAGAGACCCACCGCCAAGCGGAGGGGCCGGAAGCCCCCTGCAAGGAAGAGGGATGTGCATGTGCATCCATCCTGGAGAAAGGCCCAGAGGGGCAGCCCCCGGATCCAGGGCACCTGCCCTCCAGAGGCACCCCTCTGCCCCCCCTTGGCCCCGGTGAGCTGGACTCAGGAGCCCTGTGCTCCTCAGCCTTGCCTCAGACTGACCAACCTCCAGGACCTGCCCGGGGCCCCCACCGCCAGGCTCCAGATCCACACCAGCTGGGAGCCGTCATCGGGACCCCACTCCAAGCAGCATCTCGCCCCTCCCCCGGCCCTCTCGGGGATCCCGCTCCACCCGTCCCAGACCAACGGAGAGGCCCCCACCTCCCTGCTGAGACCCTGGGGCCTCTCCTGCCCCGTCCGCCACGACGGGGCCCTGATCGGAGACTCGGCCCCGGTCCTCTACGGCCCCCAGGCCGAGCTGGGCAGCAACGGGCTCCACGGGGCCCACCCCCAGTGCAGTAGCAGCCGGAGGGTCCTGGCCAGCCTGCGGAGGAAGGTGATCAAGGTGGACCACTCCCGGTCGGTGGCAGACGCCAGGAGGAAAGCCCAGAAGATCCTGCAGCTGGACCTGTCCCCCGTCATCCACATACAGCCCATGCCGATTAAGGACTACCGGCACCTCCAGTGACACTCCCCCGTCCCCCACCTCGGGGCCCTCTCCCCGGGCTGTCCCTGGGCTCTTTTGGGGTTCTTCCGGGTCTCTGGAACCTGGATGTAAGGGTTGGACGAGGCACGCAGCACTTTGGGTCTGACATGTTGACCCTCGCTGCCAAACTCCTCATGGCTGCCCGGGTCATGGTTCCTACTGCTCACGTGACCTAGGGAGTCTTGACATCCTAGCTAGGAAGTAAGCTCCTAGCTGGTCAGGTGACCACCTAGCCTCTGCTGGAAAGTTGGATGGCACTGTCGTCATGGCAACGCTCCATGACCATTCCAAATGATCCAAAAACTTTCTAGTGGGTAGTTTTTTTTTTTACGAGAATATGTTAATTTGTTAATTTAATAAGTTCTGACGTCTCCAGGAAGACTTACCTGGATCTTCGTTTGTTTTCTGTGTATTTCATACTTATTTGAAATAAAAGTTAAATAAAACACATTTTAAACAATGGAAGTTGGTTCGGATGATGTTTTTTTACCAAACCTGTGAGTGATATGCATGTGGAGGCTGAAGTGGTGTTAACGGGAGAACAACCAATCACATTAGAGCTACTAGTAGTGTACTGGTGGTGCATGGACACACTGTATGATGGTGCTTACTGGAAGTAGTTGCTATGACAACGACCCCCCCCCCCCCCATGAAATTAAAGGTTATTATTGAGACCAATCTGACACCAGTGAAGCAGATTAAATCAATGATGGGAAATATAAACCAGTCTAGTAGACTAGATGAAGGACAATACTCAACCCTAAAACCGACTAGTCCAGTAGAGAAGAATACTCAACCCTAGAACTGACTGGTCCAGTAGAGCAGAATACTCAACTCTAGAACCGACTAGTCCAGTAGAGCAGAACACTAACCCTAGAACTGAACTGGTAGGAATGGGCTTTATTCAGATATCCAAGGGGAACGAACATGCACTCAAGTACAAAAATATTCTGCCCGGTATGACATAAATCGACCAATCACAACCTTTTTATCTAACCAAGGCTGCAGAGACCGACCAATCACAAACGTCTATCTAACGGAGGCGGGCTAAATACGAGGAGCGCCGTACAAGACTTTTCGACAACAAAGATGGCTGCCGCAGACGTAGAACGGTCTGTTAATTCGGCCATCTAGACAGTATTAAACTATCTGGACTATATATTTTCACTAAAAGAAGAACAAACAACTGCAGTTAAAGCTTTTGTTGAGACTAAATATGTTTTTTCGTCGCTCAGTTCGTCACCCTACTAATGACATGATTGGTTGTGGGGCTGTCCAATGGCATCCAGAGGCATTCTGGTCTGCGCCCGTTGGTGACGCCCCTTGGAAACGAAAAATCCACTGAGAGGTTACCAGGCTAGACCTGCTGCTAAACCCTAAAGCAGTCATGATTTCTTTGTCCACTTCATACACGACTAACTAATAAATTATATGAATACACGAATCCTGCGTACGCTTCTTTTTATCTTGTAATTCAATTTTGATCATGTGATTTATAATAGAACTTCACAAGCAGAACAACATCATTGTCTCAACGGTCAGCACATCTGACAAAGTTTCACATTATCAGTTCTGGGGAGCAGGGTTCCTGTCTTATGAAACCTGATGTAATTTGGAAATATAGGGATGTCATGTGAACTTTATGGTGCGTTCACATCGCAGGGAATTATGGGGAAAACCTTTTTGGGACACCGGAAAGTTCTTGTGACACTCTGATGATTCTACTTCCATTTGGCAACTGGGGCCAGATTTTGATCAGAGTGGCCCAGTTGGTAACGTATGGTTTACTAGTGACGCGCATGAACATGGCACAACATGAAACTTTTACTCATAAAATAATCAACCATCATATCACAAGCTTTACTATAGATTGATGTTGTAACCGTCTGTTGGCATCAACTTTGCTCACTTTTAAACATTGCGTACTGGTAAACCAGCTCTAGATAAGGGCAAGTGTAGCCTTCCATACAGTGGCAATACAATGTGCTTCTCATCAATAAAAGATCTTTACTTTTGACAGCAGATCACTGCAACCATTACTATAGATTGTCAGATTTTATATTCAACATTATATTCACACAATTACTTTGTTTAGAAAATAACCAACGCAAGCAGGAATTTAACCTTGGTCTCCAGCACTTCAATCAGCAGGTCTTAACCACTGCACCAACAAAACATTAGCCATGCATGGTCTGGTTTTAGGTTAGACATCTTCACACAATGATCGCTTTAAAAACAACCAAAGTAAGCAGGACTTGAACCTGGGTCTCCAGCACTAAGCCATGTTGGAAAGTTTATTTTAAATTGGAAGACTGCCGTTTCAACACAATTTGTGTGACCTTAGACAACCAGTGGTACCATACACCAGTACCATCACCACGTCATGGCCACAGGCTGATAACAACCAGGCGGAGAGCCCCCCAGTCCCCCCCCTCCCTCCCTTCTGTACTGAGGGTAGGCCTGAATATTACCGAGACAAAAAAGGGTTCAGCCGTAGGCACATTATGAAGGGAGTTTTGCATAGTCTGCTGAACCCAAGGTTGCCTACATCAAAACATGGCACCTTTTGCATTCCTGTGGTGACCACTAAGAGAGTAACCAAAGGGCAAGCAGTCTCAGGTCCAGATTCCACAATACCATAGGCCCGCCCAGCTGAGTACGCAGAACATCACCAGATATGGCAGACAACTCTCAGTCCAAGCTGTGGAAAAACACAGCTCCTCCTAGAGGCAGGGCTGAGAGGAGGAGCCACCTGTGTGAACACACACCCTAGATCGGTGGACGTTCAGAGGGGCTCATCAGACAAGTGGCTCAAATCTCCCTGTGCATATAGTCATACCTCCTGTAGTCAGACGCCAGACGCCAGTGCTTTCTGTCTTACTTGAATATGCGGTCAACTCCACTGAAGCCTCATCCTTGAAAATAACACGGCACATTCTCTTTGGCAACACTTTGTGTTCAGTGGTCAGTTTTCCCATTGATACAAATGGTTTTGTCACCATGCAAAATAGCCTAACAAGCAATGAGGCATAACATGCTAGGTAGCCTTACAAGCAATGAGGCATAATATGCAAAGTAGTCTAACAAGCAATGAGGCATAACATGCAAAGTAGCCTAACATTTAACAGCCTTACATAAATATGTCTCCAAGTCTGTTTGCAGAAGTCTGCGAGTCTGAGATCATTGAGAAAGACTACGAGAACAAGATGATTTATTGGTTAAAAATAGATCTTCACATTCAAAGAACTTTTATTTAAAAATACTTTATGACATAATTCTGTCAGCTTTGCATTCTGGGTAAAATCAGTCATGAGAAAAAGCTGTAGCCATTACAGATATCGCCATCAATGTGAAAGGGGTGAGCGGGTCTTCATGTACCCTACGTTATTGTGCCGTTCACGTTCCCTCTGTATGTGAAACCAGATGCTGTTTCCACTCGGCAGAACTGGTCACTTCTGGTTTCTTCTAGTTTCAACTGGTTCTACTGCTGCCTGCCCCCCCCAGTATAAAGGATTCCACGAGGTCGGAGGCCTGTCCTGAGTCCTGGAAGAGGAACACACAATGTATCATAGAACCAAGTGCCATGCACAAACCAACGTTAGGTTAACCCGCTCTCCCTATTCGACAAAAATAGCTAGGAAAAGATGCTACATGATGCTACTACTATAAGTTCTATTTTTAAGTGGTAGGATAAGTACAGTACGTAAAGTAAGTAAGTATAGTACAATAAGTGCGCACATTAAGTGCGCACATTAAGTGCCGGTACGTGCCAAGACAAGGTGTGTGTGTGTGTGTGTGTGTGTGTGTGTGTGTGTGTGTGCGTTTGTGTGTGTACTCACAGTGTTTTCGCTGTACAGAGGGTTGTCAATGGACATCATGGCCGCTGGGACGGCCTCAGTCTCGTTCTGAAACAAAAATACAATGTCTCCTTGTGATGTGGCTTCAATATTCATTAGTACACGTCATTATCACACGCTTCGATCAATACTCTGATCAATACTCTGTCTATACATATATATATATAGGCTACATATATATTATTTTTTCCCCATTTTCTTATTATACATATATATTTATATATACATTAATTAATTAATTAATTTAATATATATTGTATGTGTGTGTGTAACTTTTACTTTGAAGTATTGGAAGTTGTAGGGAGTCTTCTGGCGCCTCCACAGGAAGTAGCCCACTGCTCCCGCCCCCAGGCCACACAACAGAAGAGTTACCAAGATGGCTGACACACCGCTGGAGGGGGCAGGGCTTAGAGCTGTAGCAGCCTTGGCCTTTCACACACACACACACACACACACACACACACACACACACACACACACACACACACACACACACACACACACAC
>JAOPJL010000026.1:3438502-3454595 GCA_027123545.1 Trisopterus esmarkii | reverse complement strand
CACACACACACACACACACACACACACACACACACACACACACACACACACACACACACACACACACACGTACTACTGTCAGTCTATTACAGTCATGTATTACTCGGAAACATTTAATATTCTCTATAACAGAGCTGTACGTGACAGTTTGGCTGAGAAGGAGGCAAATAAAGTGAGTAACGTCTGAGTTTAACATGTAGCATTAGTAAACATGACATGAGACGTGTGCATCCGGATACATATAAAGGGAAGAATGCACATGTAGTCGAGAAATGCGAGTTGAATACATAAGATTGGAGTGAACAGCTATTTACTCACATGTACACGCGGGCGCTACTGATATCTCCACCCTGAATATCTAAAACCGGCGAAGAATAGTTCCGTGCGATAAGGTTCCGCTTTCAGTGTAGCAGCAGACACACTCATGACTTGCTCTCAACACAGCAAATAAAATAAATTGAATGGCACCGGATGACAATATAAAAAGGTTGAATAGGGAGAATAAGACTGAAATAATGAATGTGTATATATTTTATACTTTTGATACTTAAAGATAACTGAAGCGATATTCTTGTTGCCAATAAACAGCGGTGCACGCGTCAAATGAGCTTTCCCATCTTTTTTGGGGGGCGGGGGGTTCTAACATTTATAACGTTTTAAATGTTTTTATTTTAAAGTAACATAACTGAGAATACATATCCACTCAATCACTAAATATGATGTAGGTGTCAAACAAATAGTTTTACAGAAGCTGTGTTCTAATTTCGTTCATTTGTACATTAAGAAAACTCCTCCCGTAAAACGAACAGTGGTAGATTCCAAGCAGCGCGAAAACTTGTTTTTGTTTTGGACCGCGCACGTGAACTGCACCAACCGTCCAAACGTAAGTTAACGTCATTTAACCGCCGTGTAATCTCTCTATTAAAACCTAAAACACTCTGACATATAACACGGTTCAGTACTGTGTCCATACTACGTTTGCTTAAGGCTTATAACGACAGCATCATTATCGAGAGGAGGATAGTGTGTTTTGTGAGCGTTGAACCGGTGCTGTGTTCAGCGGGTCGTGAGGCATGCTGAAGCGGGACACGGAGACGGCCAGGCGGCTGGAGGCCCAGAGCCAGGCCCTGCAGGCGGAGATCGCCGCCCTGCGAGGCCTCCACACGGAGACCGAGGGCTCCATGGCCGTGCAGTTCAAAGGACGGATGCAAGACGCGCTGTAAGGCTTATATCAGGCTTATATCAGGGTTATATGATCTCCATAGACGGTTTAAGTTCAACATATATTACAGTCGCTCCCTCTCTACTGTAACCCTCTCAATTTTTATGGGGCCATTTCTGTCATTGGAGAAATATTGTGGACAAATACTGACAGAAAATGTTCTTAATCATTGACAAGGGAGGAGGTTATCGCATTATTTTAATGGTATGACATGGCCATAGGTTGACTGATGCTGCAAGTTGTCTCTGAGTGGTAACCACGGCGACTGATGCCTTAGGTAGCCTCTTAGTTGTAACTATGGTGAGTGAGGCCCCGGGTAGTCCCTGAAGGTAACCACGACGACTGATGCCAAAGGTAGTCTCTGAGTGGTAACCATGGTGACTGAGGCCTCAGGTAGTCTCTGAGTGGTAACCATGGTGAATGATGCTGCAGGTTGTCCCTGAGTGGGAAGCAGGCAGCAGAGGAGACGGTGTTGAAGTTGAGGGCGGAGGTGGAGGAGATGGAGGAAGATTTGAAGCAACAGACTCAGATGAATGGCATCCGTCTGACCAGATGCACCGCCAAGACACTCCACAAGGGTGAGAAGAGATGCACCTTTAACCGACAAAGTCCTCTGTCTGGTACACACCTATTGGCTCAGATGATGGTTCAGATGATATTTTAATGTACATAATAATTTTATCAGAATCTATCTTAATGGGATGGACATCAAAAATCTTCAAAATACTTTTAACTTTGCTATTACTAGTTATCAGTCTTTCAAAGAGTTTATGACCTGAGGTTGAGATGTATCATATGAATACACGTTTTGGCAGACGACAGACAGGTGGTGCAGCAGTACTTTCTGGCAGGCAACTGTCTGGACCTGGAGTTTCAGGTGGAGTTCCAGCTTTCGGAGGCTCAGGTAACTATTGTGGTGTGAATCTTCCTCAAGATGAAGCGTCATTAATTTGAACCATAAAGAGATGCACTTATGCTGAACACGTGTCTAAGCCTGATACCCATTGATTGTTTTGGCTCAGTGGAAGGAACAAGGGAGGTGTCATCCTCCATACCACCAGTGGTTGATTCAGAAATGTCCATTTTAAATTGTGTGCATCCAGTTGGTTGTGTAATGATAACTGCATACACAAGAGGGCAGCAGATGAACAAATGAAATGTGTGGAGTAGACCCTACACACTACCAGAGTCCTGATTACAGTGGAGTCTGCTAACTGTTCAGAGTCAGGAGAATAAACAGAGAGTGAGGAGCAGAACCAGAGACTGAGGAGCAGAACCAGAGAGTGAGGAGTAGAACAAGAGACTGAGGAGAAGAGAGTGAGGAGCAGAACCAGAGAGTGAGGAGCAGAACCAGAGAGTGAGGAGCAGAACCGGAGAGTGAGGAGCAGAGAGTGAGGAGCAGAGAGTGAGGAGCAGAACCAGAGACTGAGGAGCAGAGAGTGAGGAGCAGAACCAGAGAATGAGGAGCAGAACCAGAGAGTGAGGAGCAGAGAGTGAGGAGCAGAACCAGAGAATGAGGAGCAGAACCAGAGAGTGAGGAGCAGAACCAGAGAGTCAGGAGCAGAGAGTGAGGAGCAGAACCAGAGAGTGAGGAGCAGAGAGTGAGGAGCAGAACCAGAGAATGAGGAGCAGAACCAGAGACTGAGGAGCAGAACTAGAGATTTAGGAGCAAAAGCAGGGGGTGAGGAGCAGAAGCAGGGGTGAGGAGCAGAACCAGAGATTGAGGAGCAGAAGCAGGGGGTGAGGAGCAAAAGCAGGGGGTGAGGAGCAGAACCAGAGAGTGATGAGCAGAACCAGAGGTTTAGGAGCAAAAGCAGGGGGTGAGGAGCAGAAGCAGGTGGTGAGGAGCAGAACCAGAGATTGAGGAGCAGAACCAGAGATTGAGGAGCAGAAGCAGGGGGTGAGGAGCAGAACCAGGGGTAAGGAGCAGAACCAGAGATTGAGGAGCAGAACCAGAGATTGAGGAGCAGAACCAGAGATTGAGGAGCAGAAGCAGGGGATGAGGAGCAGAAGCAGGGGGTGAGGTGCAGAAGCAGGGGGTGAGGTGCAGAACCAGAGCATTAGGACTGGAGAGCTAGGATTGAGGCGGTGCACCCTGCTACCCAGGGTCTGTAGGGACCAGCAGGGAGCAGACGAGAAGAGCCTGGGGTTAGAATAAGAGAGTACCTTCAAGAAGCATCAGCACAAGCACATTGTTCCTTCTTTAGAAGTATCTGATTCATACCAGCACACACAAATACATCTTGTTGTGATCCTTTAATTTCCGGTATTTATTCTCTGGGACACTTTAGTCTTCATTTATTTATTACTTTTGAACAACACGTTTTAAAGGTGAAAGTAGGACTGATGGCACGCGGTTCTCTCGTGGATTTTTTTCAGGGCAAGACGATCACTAAAATGGACATCGTTTTGGACACAGATGACATGCAAATCAGCAACTTCGTATGCAGGTAACACCCCAGTAATGAACAGGTAACACACCAGTACTGAGCAAGTAACACATCAGTACTGAGCAAGTAACACATCAGTAATTAGCAGGTAACACAGTGTGTGTGTTCCTGGAACTTTTAATTCCAGGAACCTTTCAAGGAACTAATAGGTTCCTTCAGTGCGTTATTTGCATTTCCACTGCTTTCTAAAGAACCGTAAAGATTAGCGAATAAAGGTCCTTTTACAACAGTCTCGTAAGAAGATGGGTGCTATGGGCCTGTTGTAAATGCTTTGATGAGACACAAATATGCAGCATTTTCAAGCCAGTGAAAAATTCTTTCAACCCTCCACCTCATGTAGCCTAGCGAGGACGAGCTTAGGCTCTTTGCGGATGAGAGGGGTTATGACGACTGCGTGAGCGTTTCTTAGTACGTCCATGTTTTGAGACATTAGTATTTGAGGTTGCTGTTATGTTGTCGAAATCAACCTCTATTCCCATACCGCAATACAAGGGTTAGAAACTAAAAAATATAAATAAATGTTGGTATACCACAGACTGTTATTGATATTAATTATTCAATACATATAACAGATTATTATAGGTCTATGAATGTAGTTTACGGCTATGGATGCACCAAGAGGACTGTGTGTGATTGATTGCATGACGTTAACATGGAACTTAATTAGACTCTAATTAAGTTCCTCTCTAGTTAGAAGCCGTGTGGAAACGCAGCTTATGGTTAAGTTCCTACTATTTTACCTGACTTCACCTTCCCCTCCTTCCTCAGTAGTGCTGCTGTATCTGACCAGTCTCTCTCGCTCCTTCTCTCTCTCGCTCACTCCAGACGTCCATAGCTCGCTCTACCCTCGGTGTGTACCACTGGTTATGCTCCAGTGTTGGAGGCCTGCCATGTTTCCATCTGCTCTCTATGGAAACTTAACCCTGGGGCCCACAATATGGAAACTATTACACACAGCCTCCCTCTCCGCCTGCGTTTCTGTCTCACCGTCCCTCTGTGAGGGCCAGTCTGTCTGTCTGTCTGTCTGTCTGTCTGTCTGTCTGTCTGTCTGTCTGTCCGTCTGTCTGTCACTACCGGTCTGTTTCTGTGTGTACCCCTTGTAATAAAGAAGACGTAAATATTCCTGCTCTGGTATATGCTTTGCAGTGTTTATCCAACTATTTCTTTGTACCAGCTGAGTCGTGTGAGGCCACTTTGTTGATGTGAATGCTGCCCCCACATTATCCTCATGTGTTTCATATTCTATTGTAGCGGAACGCAATTTTTCCACAATATTTCATAATTGTAACATTTTGCAATCAGACACATGTCTGATTGCAGTGCCGCTATCAACGCTGGTCGTGTGCTAACACTGTATGATACTGTTGTGTAGTAGTGTGTTATAATCCTGTTGTGTGGGATTGTACTATAGTATACTGTATAATCCTGTGTGGGATTGTACTATCATAATGTATAACCCTGTTGTGTTCCAGTGCTGAAGAGAGATGTGAGCTGATCCAGTTCTTCAGAACGCTCCGGAGCTTTTCTGAGGGACGTGAGGAACGACGCAGAACCTTCCATCACTTTCAGGTAACTCCTGTAGTCCCATCCTAATGATCCATCGTTTGCTTTGGTCTGGTCCGAAGCCCTCTTGAAGCGAGCATTCTGAATCTCTCTCCTAAAATCGTGAATGGAAAACGGTGGTGACCTTTGCGATGCAACGAGGTGTTTCCTGCATCTCAACAGGTGGGAACAGTTACGGGAGAGATTAAACAGTTGTCCAAAAGACCTCCGGAGGCAGTGTGCGCTACATTCAATCAAGATGACCTGTGATTGGTTCTTGTCTAGACAGAATCTCTGGCTAAGAATGTGACTCAAGGCTAGCCTGTGATGGCTTGTGTTCACTAGGGACCAAGCAGAATCTTGGGGAGATGCTTTGACCAGCTGACCCGTGTGAGGAACTGCTAGTGAGTAGCTGCTAGTTTGTAGCTGGGTGAGCAGCCAACACAGCTGGCCTGCGTTTGATTAATAGTTAATTTACAGCGCCTCCTTACAAATCAACAACAACCTCCCATTATACGACTCCACAGGGCCCAATATATAACACAGAATATGTCCTCATGTATGAGTCTAAGCACAGTCGAGGGAGCAATTAAGTTAAGCGTTTCACTGCTAGTTGTGCATGTATGACTTGGACGTGACCAATACAAGTTGTACTGGAGTGAAAGTTTTGAGTTGACTCTGGCAACGGCAACGCCCGACGGCTCCAGTGGAACCGAGGAGATGTTAAGGATGCAGAATGCTAAACTTAATGTGTTGAAGCAACATAGAACCCATTCCTCTGTTTACTGGGATAACGTAGCTTTAGAGCTGCCAGTTCGGTTGGGCTGAAGGAATACGATTAACCCACATTTTCCGTAAAGGTCTGTGTTTCGCTAAACATGCACGTATTTGTTTGACTTGCATCCTCTGGTTTTTGTTGACGGTGCCGTGTTTTGCTGTGGGTAGAAGTTTGTGTTGATTTTTGTGGTCTTGCAAACAGGTCCAGTATCAAATCCCAACCCGAAATAAAATCGTGAATTTTTGAACGATTAAAGAAGTCATTTTATCTTGACTTCAGAAACTTCTTCTGTACGCTTAAATTACAAGAAAAACTTTTTTATTTTACCTTTATCTATTGATTTAACTATTGGTTTATTTCTCCAAAACACTCAACAACAAGCATCATTTCATTTTAAAAGGGTAACTTTATTGAATATCTTAAAAAAACATTTGACTGTACATCATTGTCTTATTCACATAGATAATGGCTCCAAGGGTTTCAGTATACTTGTGTGTGTATGTGTGTGTGTGTTTATATATATATAAATATATATATATATAATGTTTTAATATTATGTTATCCTAAACAAGGACACTTTAGGAGATATGAGTGGAGCAATGTTCACATTACCATAGCACCATGATGTATTCTACCTCCTGTTACGCTGTCACCAGGGTTAGGGTATTCTACCTGCTGTAGGGTTAGGGTATTCTACCTGCTTTACGGTCACTACAGGAAGGCTATTCTACCTGCTTTACTGTCCCTACAGGAAGTGTATTTTACCTGTTGTACTGTAACTAGGGTTAGGGTTTTCTACCTGCTGTAGGGTTAGGGTATTGTACCTGCGGTAGAGTTAGGGTATCCTACCTCCCATAAGAGTAGGTAATTGTTCTAGGGTTAGCGTAGTCTTTCTCCCCTTAGGTTTGCGTTATGGTACCTCCTGTAAGTTTTAGGGCTAATGAGGAGCTCCTGGTAGGCTCTGCTCAAGGTTCTTAAATGCTGCTGAGGAACCTCCTAAGGACTTCATAGTAATAACGTGAGTGTAAAGACACATGAGTGAACATGATGGTGGTGACCCTGGAGGATCTGCACTAGCACCAACAACACCAGAACTCACCACCTTACAAGGGTCCTCATCTGCTATTAGCAACTATATATTTTATAAATGAGATAATCTAAATGTCTATCAAAGGTGAGACTATATGCCCCAAACGACCACATAGAATGACTTGACAGTAACACAATGTGAGATGAGATACTTTCTTTACTACATGCCCCACAGTAGCAAAAAAATTCCTGCATTGGCATTGGCTGAGATGTTTATCTTATGCTGGCCTGTGACCAGCATGGACAAAAAAGTGCAGCTATGTCTAAGCTACTTTCTTAGCTTGTTAGCTAACTGTTAGCTTACTTGGAAAAACCAAGAAGTGTGGCTAGACCAACACTAGTCTTTTTTAATTGTGACTAGCTGTGCATGGAGAGAACAACTGATTTCTTGGATGATGCTGAATTGTTGAAGGTATTTGAGACCATGTAACCAGTGCCCAGTAAAGTAACTTCACACAGCTAGTTTCCGGTATGCCCCAGTAAGCTCAGCAGCCTGCCCCAGGAGCATAACTGTAAACTGATGGTGCTCAGTAATAGCGCCCTATAGGCAGGGACTTGAGGCAGATGAAGCTGTTGGGGTACTTAGACAGCACCACAGGGTTTCCATCCAGACGCACCTCGTTGAGGCTGGGCCGGAGGTAGTAGGTGTTGTTGCCCTTGCAGAAGGTGTCTATGCTGATATCTGTGATATTGTTGTTCTGAAATGGCATAAAAACAGTAAATAATACAGAAGTACAAGCTTTGAGGGGGTGCGTATGTTTTGTGTTCAATCAGGGTATGGGTTGAATAATGAGGTAGATGTTGTGTTTTAACCAGGTGGATGTCACTTTTTTAACGAGGTAGAGGTTGTGTTCCAATAAGTTAAGAGGACATTGGTCTTACAAGGTTAGTATCGCTGTTCTAGTGAGGTTTATGTTATTGTTCTAACAAGGATGATGTTGAGGTAGAGGTCCCTATTATCATGAGGTAGAGGCCACTGTTCTCATGAGGTAGAGGTCCCTGTTCTACAGAGGTAGAGGTCAATGTCCTTACAAGGTAGAGGTCCCGGTCTCATGAGGTTGGCACTGCTCTAAAGAGGTTGATGTCAGTTAAGGTGACTGTTCTAACGAGGTTAATGTGACTGTTCTAACGAGTTAGAGGTTAGGGTAGATGTCAGGGTACTGGGAATACAAACAGACCTGTAGATGAACAGTGCGGACGCTCTCTGGGATCTGTGGAACTGCTTCCAGCTGGTTGTCAGCCAAAAACAGGTTCACCAGCCTGGTCAGTTTCTGGGGGATAAAATGTGAGGAAGTGTGTGAAATGTGTACCATGGTATAATGTTTAGAATCACTATTACTTCCAAGATTTCCAAGAGATGAACTCCAAAGTCTTAAGTTGGCACAGCCTGGCTGTTTGGGGAGGCTCATGACCTCCATCTCTGAGTTGGAACAGTTTTGCTTGTTTTTATCAACGTATAAACTAAAATTAAACTGATTAGTTATATGTTCACATGGTTTAAGTCAGAGGTGTATAAAGGTGTGGAAGGGTGTACAAGTTTGGTTCATAGTTGTCATGAAGGGTTAAAAATATAGAAGGCTTTGTGGAAGAGGTTGAAGGTAAGTGGCTGCACAAAACCGTGTAAGTGTTAGGAGAGGTTGTATACCTTGAAGGCAGTAGCTTTGACACCCTTAGTCTTGAGGAGGTTGAAGTTGGCATTGAAGACGGTGAGTTTAGCCGGCAGCATGGGCAGCTTGACCAGGCGGTTCTCCGACAAGCTCAGCTCCTCCAGCAGGGTCAGCTTGGAGAACGCCCCGTCCTCCACCTCAGAAATCAGGTTCCCCGTCAGGTCAATCCTCTTCAGGGTCACTGGAGGAAGCAGAGAACAACACCATTAATCAGGTGGAATCAGCTTCCCTGTCAGGTCGATCCTCTTTAGAGTCACTGGAGGGCCAGAGAACAACACTGTTAATCAGGTGGAATCAGGTTCCTCTTCAGTCACTGGAGAACCAGAGAAAACTGTTAATCAGATGAAATCAGGTTCCCTGTCAGGTCAATCCTCTTCAGAGTCACTGGAGGACCAGAGAACATCATTGTACTCTTAAAAAGCTCTCAACATGTATACATCATGTAACAGCACAACATTTTTACTATATGGAACAACCAAAATACAGGTTTTTAGATTATCCTCTTTCAATGAAGCCTCTCTCAGCCATTATGTTTAAACTGATTTTCTTTCTTTGCCGATTTTTAACATTGCTAGTGTGGCATATTCGACCTGTTTGTACTTGTTGCATAGGATATACAAAAGGCTATACTTTGGAACCGGTGGTGCAACTTTTTTAATACTTTGGACAATAGGAATTAAAGCGTGAAGCGTTTATTTGACTGTTGAAAGACAAAGAAATTGAAGGCAGCAAACAAGCGTTTTTTCTTTTAACAGTGTTACTTAGAAATAAACAAGTAGGCTGTCCTCTCATCAAAATTGCCAAAATGGTGTTCTATAGCCTGATTTACACACGAAGTCAGACAGTAGTGTAGGTCTTGCATTTTTTTTTTTTTTTGCTTGGGTGCAAGAGAAAAACAGATCCACTGCAGTCTTCTCTGTGTATTCGGGACCTAGTAACTGAGGTACTGAATGTTTTCTCTTTTCACTTTCTCTATCAGTTGGCTACTTATAGGTCTACGACGTACCGCCATCCACTGGTCAAAAGGCCGCAATACACCCAAAAGCAGTTAATTCATGCTTTCTCCATTATACTCTGTGGTGGTCTGGTTTTGCCTTGTTGACCCTGAAGAAACCTGATAATGTTTATACCATCTATATATCATCAGGATATATTGTTGTAACCCATGGGCCATTGTAGAGCCAACATTGGAGAACAGTGATTGTCGTGAAGCCAACCAAACTTACAGATATCAGCAAAGTCCTTTGAAGTGATCTTCTTGATCCTGTTGTAGCGGGCGTACAGGTAGGCGGTCTCCTTGGGCAAGGCAGGTACGGAGGTCATGTCCGGAGTCACCTCTTCACAGTACACCGAGCCGGTCAGACACACACACAGCAGGCAGGTAGGGAGATCTGGAACACCGCAAGAAACAAATAAGAAACACTCAAAGTTTGAATAGCCTCCTCAGTCACTGGCGATGCTTTGTGTAATCTAGCGAAAAAGCTGCAGACTTTCATGCACTTTTGAAGTGCTGGGTGGACATAGGAACTCTCTACATTGGAACAGGATGCGGTAAGTTAACATGAACATACAACCAAATGAATAGGCCATGAGGAGAGGGCAGACAAGCTGAGGGTATGAGGATGCTTAGTATGAAGAGTTAGCAGGTCTTACCAGAGGCGTCTCCCCCTGCGTTCGGCCCATCATCTGGTTCATCACCAAGCACGCTATGCTCATGGTTTGCAGGCAGTTCCCTCTGCAGGAAACCACATGGGGGATGTTACTATTGGTTCACCTAAAGCTAGATTAACAGTTTGACTTCCAGTACGTCTGTTAAGGTCCATGCGCAATGAGGAGACATAGCCAGGCTGGGTCAAATGCGGAGGATGAGGACTACGGTACACCCGGTAGGTTGTGTTGTATGTCTGGTTTGTAATTAGTTTGACTGATCTCAGATGAGTGAGGGCGACCAGGTACTGAACCAGGCATGAATTGTCAGAGTCTAAACATTGCAGTTTCTAGAAACATGAGATTGGATTTCTTGCAGTGTTTGTCAGACTTGACCCCTGACCCCTGTCTGTTATCCTCCTGGACTGATGGTTCATACAGCCTGAGATCACCTGACTTGTAGAGCAGTAACCAAACCAACAGACCCTAACCTCTCAGTCCTGGTTGAATACGTTATTCCTAACTGGAGCTGTAGTTGTACTTGTAACAGTTGTAACTAAGTAGTGAGGCCCAACTGTTACTATAACTAAGTGTCACTAGTGTATCCTAGTGTAGTCTCTCTACTATAACGGTTGATCTGGGAGTGTTGCCACTATAGATATATATATGTGTATATGTGAATCACGGAGGACTAGATGCATAAATACAGATGTTGACCTTTAATGAGATGGAGATCAGCTGCACAACAATGCTCAAGTCCAGAATTTCTCTACAAGCTTGTATAGTCTGTTGCCATAGGATCCCTATTAACTACTAGGGGTCATCACATGTGACTGCATGCTGGACATGAGCAATATACAATGATGCTAACAATATTTAAAATACAATAAGGATGCATATACAATGCTTGTATGGGTTAGTGTTTACCATGGTTCTCCATGACTTGTAAGTGTTGCTGCTGGGGGTTATTTGGTTGTTATTAGGTTAGTGTTAAGGGGTTAGTTGGTATTCTGGGGTGAGTGTTCACCTTAATGGTTAGTGTGAAAGGTTAGTGTTTATCTTAAGGTTTAGTGTTGTGGGGTTGGTATTGAGGGGTTAGTGTTTACCATCAAAGTTAGTGTTGAGGGGTTGGTGTTTACCTTTATATTTAGTGTTGAGGGGTTGGTGTTTACCTTAATGGTTAGTTTTGATGGGTTAGTGTTTATCCTAATGGTAGTGTTTACCTTGGTCTTCCTTGACTCAAAGTAGTTCCCAGCTCTGTGCCTCGCTGGAACCCGTCCGAGTATCAGTTGGGTGTTGTGGTCCAAAGAGTTCCCCGACACTGTGGCCAGCCATGGTACCAGCAAACACAAGAATATGACTGTTGTCATCCTGATGAGACCTCCACTTGCGGTGCTCTGCCTGTCTGCTTACGGTCTCTCGCTGCTCAGCCTGTGTGGAAAGGGGGATGTGTCAAAGTAGGGTTTTAAAGACTGCACCACCAGCATCACACTTAACCCTTCCCTCCCTGCAGCCCTACCATACAGCACAAACAGTTAACCCTTCCCTCCCTGCAGCCCTACCATACAGCACAAACAGTTAACCCTTCCCTCCCCGCAGCCCTACCATACAGAACAAACAGTTAACCCTTCCCTCCCTGCAGCCCTACCATACAGCACAAACAGTTAACCCTTCCCTCCCTGCCTTCCCACCATACTGTACAACCATACAGCACAAACCTGAACTGACATACATAAAACTAAGCAGGACTTTGCCTTGTTGCCTAGTTTGAGAGGAAGAGAACTTGGAAGTTCTTAATCCTCAAACTACCTTAAAAACATAAAGGCTCTCGTGGTAGACCTCCATTTGGAGGATCATATAAGGTAATCTTTATTGTCGGCAGCCATGGTCAAATAAAATATCTACTTTCAGGACCTCCTCATGAACATCTGTGTAAATGTAGCAGCAAAACACATGAGATAGGAACCATGTGAGGAACCTACCAGAAGATCAGTGTCTACCAGAAGATCAGAGGGGGTCCATAACAGTATTGGCCAGACTGGGCCTCATGACTGGGGCATTATGCCTGAGGCCTTACAGGTGTGGTAACAATTATGAACACCTTCAAACTTTTCCTTCCCTGGGAAGAGGGCCAGCGCCGAGAGAATGTTTTTACTGTGGCTAATGATCTGTGCCAGGGTCTGCCTGACTGTCAGGGTGGCGTTCCATGGGCTCTGACGGGCCGTTCAGACTGGATTACAGCAGAAACCCACCCACAAGCTGACCACTCGCAATTATCTCTTCCACTTCAGTCTCTCAGAAAGAGCTGGCTGCGAACTCACAGAGGAGAAAACTCAATAAACACATGAGCTCATGGTCATAAGGGGCCCCTGGTAGCCAGGCTCAGCAGAAACATGCTAGTACTCTGGTCATGAGGGCCCCTGGGAGCCAGGCTCAGTAAAACAGACTAGTAGTCTGGTCATGAGGGCCCCTGGGAGCCAGTAAAATATACTAGTACTCTGGTGATAAGGACCCCTGGGAGCCAGTAAAACATACTAGTACTCTGGTGATGAGGGCCTCTGGGAGCCATCCTCCACTAACTGACAGCAGGTGCAAAGTAAGTGACTCATCCAGCTTCTGAAACGCAACACAAGGCTGCCAGTGTTCTGTGTTCTTCCCCTTTGGACACCTTCAACCAGCTATAAATAATGTAGGCACATCCAAAACTGCTGCACCATTCCTTAAAGCTAGGGTAGGCATTTTGGAGGAACCAGCCAGTGTAAGCTAGATTTTGAAAATATCTACCCGAAATAAATCATAGTTTTTTATTTAGTTTGGCAGAGCATTTGATTTTTTTGAATGATTCTTGCCAAGAAATGTTTCTGAAATAAATTGCCAACCTAACCTTGACCGTCTTCAGTCTTTAGTATTTATGTTTTCAATTGTTTGTTTTAATAAAAAAGATTGATTTTCTACTAAATGGTTCTATTTAGTCCTCAATCTTTCAAGTGGCGACTTTAAACCATGTGGTGGCAGAGGAGAGCTTCGTAAATAATATAACAAAGACATTACTATCCTAATATTTATAATAACAAAAATGTGATTGTCCTCATTTTTTGCCATTCCTTCATTACATTAGTATACAATAACAATAGGGTCATGTTGGATGTTTATGTCCATCTCTTGCAAATATCTTCCAGTGTGATGGTGTACCTCAGTAGGTCTCTGTGATGGTGTACCTCAGTAGGTCTCTTTGTGATAGTTTTGTCCTCAGGGTTGAGTGAAGTGATTGTTTTTCCACATGGAGCTGTGAGAGGAGGAATTCAGTCCCAGAGGAGAAGAGAGGAGGAGGCAGAGGAGGCGAGAAGGAGGAGTGTGAGAAGCAGGATAAGCAGGAACCTCTGGTAGTAGACACTGCCCTGTTCACTTCCACCAGAACTATCATTTAATAATGAATAATACAATTAGATACACTCCATACAAATACAAAAAATGTCAATGTGGCAAAACCCAAAGTATGCGCCTGGATGTTTTCATGCTGCTGTACTGGGCTGGCTGTCTGACAATGGGGCCATGCCAGCCCCCTCCTGCTGTTTCTCTGATTCCAGTTCAGGTCAAAGCTGACACGCTGCATACACACTGTGCTTTCATACTGGTACTTTTCATCTCTGGTCCTCTATAGAGCTGTCCTCAGGTCGTCAATCATATCTTTGGTGGTGTACTATGGCTGTCGTCTGGTACATAAAAGACTGTGTGCAATCTGTTGTGCTACCACGTGTAACGATTTGAGTGCTGTGATGTTGACATTTGGAACCATATGGAGCACATTAGTGAGCAACTCCTGTGTTGCAAAATACTTCGGCTTCAGCACTAAAGCACAGAGTTGGAGACTGTTGCCTCCTGCCTATAGGTTATTTTGTTTGTCGGCGACAACTTTCTGCTTTGAGCTGGTCCACTTGATGTTGCTGTTTCTCCTATCCTGTTGCTTTCACTCCTACACTGTTTGTTTCTCTCTTTCTCTGTTACAGTCTCTCCTACTCTTATACTGTCTCCCCATATCTCTAAATGTCTCGAATTCTGTTACATTCTCTTTATTGGTTACTGTCTCTTATTCTGTTACTGTGGGTCTCACCTACTATGTTACTGTCTTTCTTTCTCTATTTGTATCTAATATGTTATGTTCTCTCCTTTGTTAGTGTAGATCTCCTATTTTGTTACTGTCTCACCTTTTCCGTTACTGTCTCCTTCCATCACTGTGTCCCCTACTTTGTTACCCTAGGTCTCTCCTCCTCTGTAAGTATCTCTGCTACTCTTAACTGTCTCTCCTCCTCTGTTAGTATCTCTCCTACTCTGTGACTGTCTCACCTTCTCTGTTATGGACTTCTATATTACTGTTTACCTACTGTTACTGTCTCCTAATCTCGGTAACGGTCAGACTCGCCTACTCTAGGACTCTCTCTCCTCTGCTACTGTCCCTCCTTCTCTGTTACTGTAGGTCTCACCTACTCTGTTACTGTCTCTCCTACTTTGTTTCTGTTCACCCTATTACTGTCTCTGCTAGTCGCTGTTACTGTAGTTCTGTGTTACTGTAGGTCTTTTCTGTATGGGATACTGTAGGTATTTTCTGTTCTGGGCTACTGTAGGTCTGGGTTACTGTAGGTCTGTCCTGTTCTGTGTTACTGTAGGTCTGTCCCGGTCTGGGTTACTGTCTCCTGTATTGCTCAATGTCTGTACAGACAGACGGTTTCTAGGAAGCTCCCATGGTAAACTCATTAGGTGTTTAATAGGACTGTGGTCTGGAATTTTCCCTCTGTACCTCCACGACCATCCACATACTTACACATTCTCCGTCTCTCCCTCTCTCTTTCTCTCTCTCCTCCTCTCTCTCTCCTTCTCCCTCCCTCTCTCTCTCAGTTATGATACATAGTGTGGCAGCCTAAGCCTTTCTTGCTGCTTTTCCACATGTTGTGATTCTCCCTGGAATCCACAGCTTTCAGCGTCTGATCCAAGTTTTCCTGGGGACAAAACTCCCCCATCTCACATTAATCAGAGACCAAAGCAAAAGTGAAGTTTCTCAAGGAGAAGACGGGAACCCAACACAGGCTTATGTAACAATGGGACCCCTGAAACAACTTATTATCCAGGTGGATGTTTGTTTTCTCTGTGTCCCCTTTCTGCCCGTACTCTACGCCCTGGTCCCAAGGGCCCCTGGACTCTAGAGAGTCTCCAGATGTTCTGATCTCTTGGGGGTCCTCAGTAGGTCTCTGTGAGGGTCTGATCATGAAGGGTCTTCTCTATAGGTGGTCTGTTTCCAGGCAATGCTGTCTCTAACGGGTCCGGTCTCTAGAGAGTGTCTAGGGGGTCTGGTCTCCAGGGGTCGGGGTAGTCTCTGCTGTGTGTGTGCATGTGCGTGTGAGAAAGAGAGAGACGTGGCTGAGAGATTCTAGCCAACCAGTAGATGTGTTCCATGTGTTCTGAAAGAAAGCAGAGGGGAGGGGGGAACAGTACAAAGCCCCCCTGCTCCTCATCCATGTTATATTGTAACAGCACGGCTAGCTCCTAACCTTTAGAACCTAGCTCCATCTACTGTTCACACCTAGCTCCATCTGCTGTTAGAGCTGCTCACCATTAGGCGCTTTCGTACCGGCAGTACTTTTTGTAGTTCCTGGAACTAAACGTTCCTAGTACCTTTTTGTTTGCGTTCGCACCAGACGATTGG
>JAOPJL010000026.1:3404533-3419627 GCA_027123545.1 Trisopterus esmarkii | reverse complement strand
ACAGTAAATAACTAACCTCCTCCCCTCCAAGCACATAACTTAATGCTGTGAGAGTTTGGGTGTGTTTTAAGATGAAGAACAAAACAGACAGACAGGCTGATTGACAGAGAGACAGAGAGACAGAAAAACAGGATGATAGACAGACATGCAGACGGACAGATAGACAGACATGCAGGCTGATAGAGAGAAAGTTAGACAGACTGATAGACACAGGCTGGCTGACAGTGTAACAGACAGAGACAGGCAGACAGACAGACAGACAGGCAGACATACAGAGGGGTTTACGTTACCTACGTTCCCAGAAATGTGAAGTTCTTGTGGAACAGTTGTCAGATGTTTTTCTCACAACCGTTAGAGCTGGAAACCGTGTGTGTGTGTGTGTGTGTGTGTGTGTGTGTCTGTCTGTGTGTCTGTCTGTGTGTGAACGTTTGTGTGCGTGCAGATCCGAACCATCTGTCTTGCCGTTTGTGTTGTGAACATGCGCTTGTGTGTGTGTTGTTAATCGTGCCAGGGTGTGTTTGATTAGATAGACAGATAGATAAGTACTTTTATATCCCCTTGGGGAAATCACTTTGATGTAGCAGAACAAGACAGGACAAGATAAAACGTTAAACACAAAGTAGACAACAGAAACATAGTGCAACAAGGTGAAAACATGCTGAACAAGTACCAGTACTTGTGTACTTCAGGAGTGTTTCAAGAGTGCTCAGTAAAACAGTTAAATAGATGAGAATAGAAAGGTATGTATTGGGTAAATGCAATGATTAAAACAAGTCAATCTGCAACTAGTCGCAGAGTGAAGGGGGGAGAGGGGGGCGTGGCCGAGGGAAGGGGGTCGGGGCTGAGTGAGGGGGGGGGGTGGCCCTAGTCCAAGGACACGTAGAACAGTCTGAAGGCAGGAAGGACCTCTGCTGTCGCTCTGTGGGGGCAGAAGGAGTCTCCTGCTGAACGCGCTCCACTGCCTGAGGGTGTCATGGAACAAATGAGAGGTGTTGTCCATTATGGCCAGCAGTGTGGTCACCCTCCTCTGCCCTAGGGGCCCACAGGACAGACCCTGCCTTCCTCAGCAGTGAAGTCACCATCCTCTCACCTAGGGGCCCCCAGGACTGACCCTGCCTCCCTCAGCTGTGTGGTCACCTTCCTCTGACCTAGTGTCGAGGTGTCCCTGAGCAAGGCACCTCACCCTAATTGCTCCCGGCGAGCTGGCTCAGTGTGTGTCGGCATGCCTAAGTGCCAGTAACTAAGCAGTAGTTAGAACATCAAGGTGTAGAAGAAGAGATGGATCACTCAGACGAAGGTTCATGTGACATCTGCTTCTGCCACACTGCTCCGACCACTCTTCCCCCAGCAGAACGCTTCCAGAACACACTCCCAACGTGGCCTGGACCGGCACGATGTCTGCTGCATGTAGTGACCTCTCTACCTCTCGCACTCTACACCTCTCTGTTTCTCTACACCTCTCTCTACCTGTCTCTCTCTCTCTTCCTGTCTTTCTTCACTTGTGTCTCTCCTGTCCTGTTGCTCTACCTGTCTCTTTACCTCTGTCTCTCTACCCGTTTCTCTACCTCTCTCTGTATGTTTCTCTACCTGTCTCTCTCTTAACCTGTTTCTCTCTCTACATTTATTGAACTATACCGGTCTCTCTCTCCAGGAGAAGTACCCGTCTTTGGTGTCTCTTCCAGAAGGTTCGGGGTCGGAGGTCATGAACCTGAGCCATCCAGAGCTTCCTAGGTAAACATCTGTCTGTCTCACCTGTCCGTCTCGTCCGTCGCTCTGCTCTCAGTGGATTCCTGTCTGTCTCTGTCCTCCCTGCCCCCCGTGTCATTCAGATGACTTTATGGATCAGGTGGAAATGATTTGTTAGAGTTGAATGTAAACAACTTATAATATATATAATATAAATATAAAACAAAAACAAACTGTATATGTCACTGAAGCCAAGTAAAGTAGGTAAGTGACTCTGAGATAAAGGCACTATTGCAGGCGTGTTGCCCAGGCCACCTGGACTTGACGAGTCAAATGGCTAGTTTGATAGCCCGGTTTGTCAATCTGAGCTCTGGCTATCTATTGGTTGTTCATATGTACCTGTTTGTCACTCTAGCTGTGTTCTGGCTGTTCACTGGTCAGTGATGGTGTCTAAAGAAGGCGAAGTCATTCCTCAGATCCACCTCCTGCCCAAAGTTCCCCATAAAGGTGAGATCAATTGATACTGTAAGGATCTATTAAGGAAGGTTTTCATGAAAATGGATCTCTGATAAGTCACAATGAGGTAACATAATGGTGGCTGAGCCAACTGATGAAAGGCCTTGCATGTGCAGTATGATGAATGTTAGGAGCCGGGGGCAGCCGGGGCAACCCTGTTGGGATCCTTGGGAACAATTACCGATTACTGCCAAAGGGGTCGCCAGAACCCTTTGGTGAAAAAAAAGTATTTGCGCTTGCCTTAAACACATTATAGTGATGCAAGTAGTGAGGCATTATATGATCTATTAAAACATCATGATAATATAATGATCTTTGAACTCTATAATGGGGATATCATTCTCTAGGGATGCACGTTAATATGACCTATTAACACACCATAGTATAATCTATAAATACATCATGATATGAATACATTAGATATTATCATTATACGTGTGGGGCATTTCATTTAGCTCATAAAAACGCTCACACAAAAACTGTACTAGCTTATGAAGCAGTATCACAAGGTTGCTGTTGGTCGTAACCATGGGGATCACATGTTTTTCCTGTTCAATCTGACCCAGGGAGTTCACTAACACATTAACAATTGATGATATAATTATCTATTAATCTTCTAATGGCATAATACATACTATTATGATATATTAACACATTACATTATAATGGTCCATAAATATTCATATTAAAACAGGATACATTTTGATGTTCGCCAAGAACATCCTGTCTAGACGGGATATATCCCCGCCGGCTATGTGAGAATATTAATTCAGCAATGCTGGCGTGCGTCGGCAATCATGCTCTTCCAGCTCCGGCCATGTGATTGAGGCATGAATTACACCTTGTTCACCCCTTCACCCAGGGCTGAGCTCGCCTGCCGTCAGACCTCAAACCCTTCATCTAGTCTGAGTGAGACTCAACCTGAATATGTGTTCCTCTCCTGGTCTCTGCAGAGCACCTTATGGATTCAGCCGGGACACTAGAGGGCGCTCCTGAGTCCTTCCACAGCCTCCTCACCATCCTGGGGACCGAAGCTGCCCTTGAGAACATCATCCTGGCTCTCAGCACCTAGACCCCAGCACCTCTCCACTGGACCTTTACCTTGCCCTCAGCACCTAGACCCCAGCACCTCTCGGCTCTTCCTTTTACCATAAGTAATACTGTGTCTATATTAATCATGGTATTACTTATACTTATAAGTTAGTAATACTCTGTCTGTACTGTACTTGTCTTAGAATCAGAAAGACGAATTTTCTTTCAGAAACCCTTTATTGAATACAAACATCTTCAGGCTTTACACGTCATTAATGAAAGCGCTAGAAAAATAAATAATTTAAATACAAACAGACTCCCAGTCTCCTTTGTACTGTCAGCTAGTCTGGTCACAGTGAAACTTAACGTCACCAGGACACGCCCCCATGGCTCTGACTGGATGAGTCGTGGTGACGTCACGTGGCACATACGGTTAGCTGCTGCTGATGTCATCAACACGCCACAGCAGAAGTTAATATTTTTAATGTTAAAGACCCCCACCTAATAACCCCCTCCTATGGCACTCAGACCCACACCCACCAACACATGGTCACTCGTGTTCTCATCCTTCAGCAGCGTCGTCATGGAGACGGCAGACCCACACCCACCAACACGTCACTCGGGTTCTCATCCTTCAGCAGCGTTGTCATGGAGACGGCAGACCCACACGTCAATCTCCTGTTCTCATCCTTCAGCAGCGTTGTCATGTAGACGGCAGACCCACCACACACCTGTCACTCGTGTTTTCATCCTTCAGCAGCGTTGTCATGGAGACGGCAGACCCACACCCACGTCACTCGTGTTTTTTTTTTATCCTGCAGCATCGTTGTCATGGAGACGGCGGAATGGGAGCCGTCCGATAAGGCCGATGGGAGTCGCCATGACAACAATCTCAGGAAACTAGTCTGCTTTATTCCCGATAAATAGTACCTGCCGCGGGGTCGCGACCTCGCCGCTCCGTTGCCTAGCAACATCAGATATCAAACAGCCAGCAAGCGACGTCCTCGCACTCGTGGCCGTTGCTTTGGGCGTGCAGGTGCCTCCCAGCCTTCATACGGGGTGAATGAGCAGGGTGCATTCTGGGTAGAGTGGCGGGCTGGGCCCCGGGTCGTCCCTCAGGTAGGCGGAGACGACGCGGTGGTCCAGCCGCTGCTGGCGCCGCACGCCGTCCTGGGGCTTGGGGTCCAGGTCCAGGATGGAGGCGGAGAAGGAGAAGGCGGCGCTGCTGGGAGGACCACACCAGGGGACAGTGAGGACGTTACAGTCAGGGCCCTTAGCAGACTCACAATAAGACATACATTTGTCAGAAGAAAGAGAAACCAGAATATAGCGCTGTCGGGTTAGACAGTAAGGATGTTCATAGAACCAAGTGCCAAGCACCAACAATCACTGGGGTTAACCCATTCCCTGTACACAACAAAGATAGCTAGGATAAGATGCTACACAATGCTAGGTACTATTTTTGTGCCAGGACACACAACATGCATCCCTTTTACTCCGGAACAAGAAAGACCAGTTTTTTGTTGCTAGACCGCAGCCGTATCTCAAATGACGGGCAAAGCTAAAAGAACATGAATTTTCCCGTCGGAGTGAGAACTTTTGATCAAACGGTTGATCAGCAGGGTTCCCCCCATGTGGTTACAGAACGGGAGCGTAGCAGGGCTGCCTTCGATGAGCCCATCTCCTCAAAGCACTGAGACGCAGCAGATAAGCTCTTCGTCCCAGTGCCTTTGTGGAGGAAGTTACCCTGAGGACCCTGAGGGATACCTGCGCAAATTCCCTGTTCGCAGTTGGACGCCAATTCTCCGAGTCGTGAATTTTAGAGCAGTGCTTTCTCTGCAACATGGCCTGTAGAACACTGAAGTGAAGGACCGACCGATTTACAGCAGAGCGAAAACTGGACAAATGTAGACTTTTTACCTCCTGGGAATAACGCAGCCATCGTTTTGTGGACCCAAACCACCGCGTCGTATCGTGGTGTAGGTGTACAGTCGCCTGGCTACTGCCAGACCAAGCTCTGGGGAGGCTGCTGTTGGGCCAGAGCTACCCGGTCTAGGCCTACAGTGGAACACCCACACAAAGCCTCCCACAGTCTTCCTCACCGTTCGCTCCCGTCCTCCTCGTCGCGTCCGGGAACCAGGGTCACCATGATGGAGCAGTCCTTGGCTGTCATGGCAACACGGTACTGCTGTACCTAAAAACACAGTGACCACCACATTCAGACGTCACGCGTTCAAAAGTGCTCAACGCACTTCAACCGCACGTCTTCAAACTCGTGGGGGTGAGTTATGGTTACCTTGGCAACAGCGTATTCTATGGACCCGTCGTCCTCGGCGGGGCACTTCTGTAGTTTCTCCAGGAAGGCCTTGTCGTACGGCCCGTCTATCTGCAGACGACTCCTGTACCGACACGCAAGGGTTACCATGGTTACGGTTGTCTGTACGGGGTTATGGAGCGTTGTACATGTGGTCGCTATGGTTACGTAGTGAAGCGTCTTACATGGGGACGTTGCGGTTACAATAGTGGAGCACTGTACAGGGGGTCGCTATGGTTACTGTAGTGGAGCTTTGTACGTGGGGTCACTTTGGTTACTGAAGTGGGGTGTTGTATGTAGGGTCGCTATGGTTACTAAAGTGGAGTGCTGTATGTAGGGTCACTATGGTTACTGTAGTGGAGTACTGTACGTAGGGTCGCTATGGTTACTGTAGTGGAGCGTTGTACACAGGGTCGCTATGGTTACTGTAGTGGAGCATTGTACACAGGGTCGCTATGGTTGCTGTAGTGGAGCGTTGTACGCAGGGTCGCTATGGTTACCTCTCCTTGGGGAAGTGGTGCAGGTATTGCTCCACCCTGCGGTAGAGGGGGAGCAGCCCCTCGATGTCCAAAGAGTCCAGCAGCTGGACCTGAAGGATCCTACCAAGCACACTGTCCCTGGGCAGGGGCTGAGGGTCTACACACGCACCAACACACACACACACACACACACACACACACTTAGCTGGGGGGCTCTTACTCTGAAAAGCAGCAGGGTGTAGTTGGAAACGTGTGCTACCTGTCCGGAGGAACTCTGTAGAACAGAGGCTGGCCTCACACACCATCCTCCCCTCCAGCCTGCGTTCCACACCTTCATCCCCCTCTTCATCACTACTCAGCAGACTGTCCACCAACACCTGAAACAAACACACACTTAGCCTACACCCTAAACATCTCTACAGGAGACCATAACCCAGAGGTCCTACAGCAGCAGGGGTCTGGTCTACAGCAGTAGGGGTCTGGTAGCTCCTGGTCTACAGCAGAAGGTCTGACCTGAATGAAGTCATGCAGGACCGTCTTGTTGCGTCCGTTTCCACAGGTGAAGTACGGCCGGAGCTTCTGCAGCAAGGAGCTGACAGACAGCATTTCATCCCGGTCGCCATGGATACACTTCCCTCCCTGGTACACACACACACACACAAACATTATAAAACACACATCCCAAACACCACGGTGGGTGTGTCCTGGTGGGTGTGTCCAGGTGTCTCACCTTGAAGATCTTAAAGTTATTCTGAGGCTCTTCTATCAGGTGTTTGATGGCGAAATACATCCTCTGTCTGTTCCTGAAACACACACAAACACACGCAGATATAATACTGCAGCACATGTAGTAGTAGTATGTGTAGCAGTAGTATGTGCGGTAAATGTAGTAGTAGTATGTGCAGTAGTAGTATGTGCAGTAAATGTAGTAGTAGTATGGGTAGCAGTAGTAGTAGTGTGTGCGGTAAATGTAGTAGTAGTATGTGTAGTACTAGTTGTATGTGGTACGTGTAGTAGTATGTGCAGTTCATGTGATCTTACCCTGAAAAAAGGTCGAGAGGGCAATACAGACTTTTCCTCTTCCACTTTCCACTGGCCACCTGGAGACAAACACACCATGTGAACAGTTAACAGACCATGTGACCAGTTAGTCACGCCATGTGACCAGGGACTCTTTGGTAAGCCACTAGCCCTCACCCACTCGCCCTGACATCCATTTATTAATGGTTCTATCTTTTTTTTTTTTGCTTGAAAATTATTTTGGAAAACCTTACGATTATTCAAAGTGTGAGATTATGTTTTATCAGGGCCAGCCGTGACATTCCCAGAACCAGTTCGTACTACACAATAGTCACTGTGCTGACACATGACACTTTATTTCCTCTTTCGGTTACTTTTGTTTCGAGATGTGCCCTGAATCTCAGGCCCCGCCGTTCTTCCAAGCACTGAACGGGTGACATTGAACTTTCAATGATAAGTAGGCAGAGGAAGCGCCCCACCCAAACAAATGGGATGACGCAATCCAGCTTCTTAAGTTAGTAGTATAGTACATATAGTAACGTTATAGTACCTTGTAGCATTGGTGCATACAGTAGTATAGTACCTTGTAGCATTGGTGCATACAGTAGTATAGTACCTTGTAGCATTGGTGCATACAGTGGCGACAGACTTTGGTCTTGATGTCCTTACTGACGTGTTCTGGCGACGGGAGGAAACCACATTTGGGCTGAAAACAGAGAGACAGACACGTTAGAAGGACAGACAAGTTAGAAGGACAGACAAGGGTACAGCGGTTTACATCAACACTGGCCCGGGTTCACCTTTGGGATCTCACACACATGTAGCTACAAAGATTGTATCTCGATTGCTGTGGTCTTTCTGCGATCCCTAGTCAATCCCGGGAAGAGTTAAAGGCGAGTAACATGGAATATGAGGCAGAGTGGGCCAGGAAGGCCCAGGCTCACTGGAGCCCGGAGAGACAACGAGGCGGACCATAACCAAAGGTTTCTTATGCTCCGCTTCATCAATGCCAGCGATGCAGGCTGGTGAGTGGGAAGTTCAGAAAATAAGGTTACCCTAACAACCCGATGATGCTACCAAAGATTTCTGGGTGTTTTTTTCAAAGTAAAAGCCCAATGAAATTCAACTTGAAGGCCTGACAGAGCGTTGGGATAGTTAGGAAACATTTTCAGGGCAGAACAAGTATAGTGTAAGATTAGAGATAATACACAAAAAGCTCTTTGCTGCTGTAAAACTGCAAATTTCCCCACTGTGGGACTAATATAGGATTATCTTATCTTATGAACTAAACTCACAATTATAATAATGAATAATCATCACTGAATAATTGTATTTAAATCATAATTTTCCCATGAGTATAATCTTGAGAGCAGTATAGTTCTAACACTAATATGAACAGTATCATGTCATTGTGGTTTGATCTGGGCAGGCTGATAGACCCCTATAGCTGGGCGCTGTATGACTGGAGGGGTTCACCCCCGTGGGCCAGGCCCCAGACCGCTCCCAGGGTCGGACCCCCACATCAACAGGGCGCCAGATAAGTCTGGGGGCCACCGGGACTGGGGAAACCACCAAATAGTAATAGAGTACCACAAAAACTATCTTGCTTTACAGACTTCTTTAGTCAGCACTTTTCTAACCAGTGGCCACTCAAAGCGCTTCACAACATTGCCTAATATTCACAGATTCATGCACACATTCACACACCGACGGCAGTGTCAACCACGCAAGGCGACAGCCAGCTCGTCAGCAGCAGTTAGGGTGAGGTGTCTCGCTCAGTGACACCTCGACACTCAGCAAGGAGGAGACGGGGATTGAACTAGAAAACTTCCGGTCACAAGCCAACCAGCTCTACCTCCTGAGCCACATGCCACCCATTTGGGTTCCGCTACTGTGTTTTCTGGTACATATTCCTGGGACAGTGGCTCGCTGTAGCCCTGCCTCATCTAATGGAGTCAACAAGACAACTGTAGCAATATAAGAATAAGAAACATAATTTACTTCAAGATCACAAGTTAAATTATTGTGCAGAGTCAAAGTCTAATCAAGAGGGTCCATCAAGTCTTACTTTGCCATTGTTATCTCAGCCATGTATAATCTATCCACCGCACCCAAGAGCGCTAATTAAGTGCCCTGACCTCTGTTCCATATATGGTCATGACCAAATATGGGTGTTAGGACATGCATCGCGTTTAGCAAACACAAACTGCATAGTAATAGGCATTTAATAAGCTGGCAGTAGCTTTATTCACACAGAGGTTTAGGCTACCAAGGGCGGCGCCCAGTGCAAACTTACCCAGATGCTAATTGTGCCGGTAAATGTAATAAGGAAAAACATAAACTTTAAAACATAGACTTTATTATTGCTTGTTGGCTCCAGCCCTCCCCGCTGGTTGAGAACCAATGCCCTCATGTCAACCCCTGATGTAGAAAGACTAGCAGTAGGACGTTTCCTGGAAGCACAACTCTGCAGTTCAAACCGGTTGGTTTCATGGCCTTTCTACATGAAAAAAAGTTATTTAGACCAATAGCAGGTAGGGAGGAATGCTGTTTGGACCAATAGCCGACGAGGACCATGGTTGCCATAGCAAGGGGTGAGTGAAGTTGTGATACTTCTTACTGGCTCAGAAACTCCCCCATTCAACAAAGACACATTCAGAATATCAACTAGTTCTCCTCCTCAGCCAACCCTTCCTCCTGCCCGTATGTCTGGCTCTCAGGACAGCCCGATGTCTAGAGCTGCTCTAACCTGCTGTAGTTCTGCTCCAGGTCTGCTCTAGAGCTGCTCTAGTGCTGCTCCTGCCCTGCTCTGCTCTGACTCTAGCCCTGCTCCAGTCCGGCTCTAGAGCTGCTCCAGCCCTGCTCTAGTGCTGCTCCAGCCCTGCTCTAGTGCTGCCCCAGAGCTGCTCTAGTGCTGCCATATAGCTGACCTATATCTGCTCATGGCCTTTTCTAGTGCTGCTATAGTTCCGCTCTAGTGCTGCTCAAGAGCTGAGTGAGTGGAGAGAAGGGGCGTTAAATATACAGAAATTATAGGAGCTAAGTGCTGTGCTTGTGAAGCACTTTAAAAAAAAACATTGTATATTCACTTGATTCCTGTCGCACTGTGCTGAGGTGTGTGTGAGCATTACCTTTATCTCCACGCAGAGAGGGGGGTTGTGTGTCTGTATGGAGGGGGTGGTCAGGTTGGGCAGACAGAGGGCAGCACCGCTGTAGATATCCATCACCTTATCACACCTCCAGGCTACATACACACACACACACACACATACATACACACGTCAGTATAGATCCAGAAGACACAGAACATATCCACATCAGAATACAGCCTTGTCCCACCCACCTGGTCTGTGGTGTTGAACCTTGATTGACAGCTGTCTGACAAACTCCAGTGGCAGTTTGACAACTTCCTGTTGACAAAAAATGGTCTTTAGTTTGCTTGTTTCCAAGGGCAACACCGCCTCTGCGGGATAGTCATGGTTTCTAGGGTAACATAGCAACAATGACTCGCTGGTCTGCTGCCTCTCAATACCCGACAGCATTAGAGGATTTGTCACGTCAGACAGATGGGTAGAGAGACAGACAGGTAGAGAGAATAAGAATGACAGTGAGCGAGACAGGCAGGCAGAGGGAGGGACAGACAGGTAGACAGACGGAGGCACAGACAGGTGTCTTACCCCACTGTGGACGAACTTGTCTCCCAGTAGAGGACTCATCACGTTGTTACTGAAGTCGACGATGTTCTCCATCTGCCTGAACGTTTCCTCTGTAGTCTACACACAAGACACACAACAGACACGTTTAGGACAGGGTCAGAAGTAGCACGGCACGATAAATCGTAATAAAATCACGGTCTCGATTCATAACTTGGGAGATCTCATTACTTGATGACAGCTATTCTGCTGCATTTGATGAGGAACATCAGCTGCATCGAAACAAGCGCTCCTACTTTCACCCTGCCCAATGTTGTGTAAGTAAGAGCTTAAAAGAGACTGAAGTTGATTGTGTGAATGTTCAGCGTCAGATTCAAGCGGTTGCATTGAAGCTAAAAAGAGGAGTGTTCCCTTTCTATTGTCCATTGTTGATGTGCCAGTCCTATATCAGTTACCGTCATAGTCTCTGTTGAGTGTCCTTGTGTATCATGTAAATTAGTTCAATAAACATTTTTATAGACAATAAACCAATAGCGAATCGCAACCTCAATTTCGAGCAGGAAAATCGAAAATCGTGATTTTAATTTTTACAAGAATTGTACAGCCCTAAACAGTTGTAGTATCGCATTAGTTGTAGTTTCCTCACCTGTGGGGCATTCTCAGCATCTTCTGACGAGTACTTGAGGAGGCGCAGAACCCTGGACATCTGAACACACCCCAGAACAACAGAAAATAAAATGTTGACAACTTATTGACGTTGAATGAAACATAAAACATGCGTCACTACCCATCTCGTACCAACTTCAACTTAAATAACTATCTTTCCGTTAGGACATTGGTGTGACGATAGTAACGGTGCGTTAGGGAATGTGAGTCACACAATGTACAAGACAATAAACAAGGGAATGTACAAAGCCCTGTGCTGCGCCCCAGGCGGGACAGAAACGTAGTCCATTAAGAGGTTAAAAACCTATCACATGAATAAAGTGACTATGGCCACCTAGCTAGTACCGCACCCATCCTGACAGATTATTTACATAGGACAACCGGTTACCAACCTGCCCTTCAACAAACCCTCACCCCCACACATAAACAGAATGTCTTGCCAAACAAGACGGGACGTGTCCCCGCTTCTCCAAAAGTGAAGTTCGCGACCCGCCTCCTGGTCAGCGTCCCTAACCAGACAGCATCCCCACAAACTTATATTAGTTAGTGAAGTTTCTAAATAAGTTGTTCAGAGGAGTTCGCTCGGGCCGTCCGAGGAGCCATGACTCCGTGTCAGCCGACAGAGCCGGGAGCTGAAGTCGTGGGACTGAATTTCTGGGTCCCGACCCCGGCTTCGTTGACTGAACGTCGGGCTCCTTGTGTAGCCTAGCTTAGCCTAGCCTCACCGGTAAACACCCCATCAACAAGCTGCTAGTTAGCCTAGCCTTTCTCACCTGTACGTGTGAAACTACGAGGCTTTTGTTCCCCTCGCCGTGATAGTTCCACTCATTCTCGTCCATTTTGTCCACTAAGTCCATAACAGAACCATAAACCGCACCGAAGCCCCCCGGGCGACCAGCTGAGAAGTACCCTGGCAGAGTTTGAGGACGTGCGGCAGCATGAGCTGCTGAGCTGCCGCTAACTGCGAGACCACCAGGATGTCCCACCCACTCGGCTGCTATTGGCCACAAGCTCTAGTCACGAGAATTGCGTTCCTGTCCTGATTGGTCACATCTTAAATTACGTCTCTTCTTTTCCAAGTTTCAGTGATTCATGAAACGCCTGATAAAAAAGTAAATTTAAAGGACCAGTGTGTAAAATAATATCTTCCGTCACGTTTTGGATACAACCTTCTAAGAAAGACTATGTTACTATGTTTCTCTACTTTTAATGATCCAATACGGAATCAACCTTAGAAGCTAACTAAATATGGATGTATTACCCCCCCCCCTTATTATTAGATTGCTTGTGGTCAGAATATTAAATCGTACATTATATACCATTAATTAAGGCTACTTCTACTTCTGTAGGCCTAATTTTCTAATTTACATAAAAGTCAATTAAACAATTAAGGAATACAGTAGTCCTACCAATAGGGGGAGCTACAAAGTTTGTACTAGATCAAAAGTTCCCAACCTTTACTTCAGGTGTACCACTAAATTGTCACCAAGACCTTTCGCAGGCCACCTCATATGCAAATGTTAAGAAAGATAAATACATGCAGTGACTGAGCAAATAGTGCAAGCATCTTTAACGTACAATTATGACAGCAAGAGGCCGGGAAACAGTGGGAAGAAAAACCCATCAACACTGCTTACGCTCCCAGTGTGTTTATGTAGCTTAATCAAAATGAATTGAAAATATGTGTGTGTGTGTGTGTGTGTGTGTGTGTTTGTTCATTGTATGTACTGTTGGGTATGGACACACTCCGCTGCTCCTCCACATGTGAAGTTCCCAGCGGAAGAATACAATTCTTTGAATTTAAGGAATTTGAATTGAATGATGGAACACACAAAGCAACTCTATTTCCGAAATAATATTCCATAATACCATATTTACTGAACAATATTATAGCAATGTATTCATTTTTTTGTGTACATTTCTTTTCTATTTGGTCTATTTGAAGAATAAAATCCTAGGGAACACCAGAAGTTCCCGCAGGTTCTAAAAGACTGGGAGCTGGAGGAGGTTTTGCTGTTAAAATTATCAGCATGAGGAATTGTTTTTAAAAAGCTCTTGGAGGTGCGACTGAATACCAGAACTGCTATACATGTGAACTGACACTGATAGGGTCTTTATTTATTTAATATAGATAAGATATTATGCTCTAAATTGTATACAACAATTGTTATATATTGAATACAATAATATGCGCTTTATAGATAAGATTCTCTATATTGTCGGCAGGGGGCAGTAAAGAGGCGGACAGCCCTCAGATGAGCAGCTTCTCCTAGAGAAGAAGAACGGAGCGCCGGGATTGGCCAGGGGAGGCTGTGTACTTGCATGCCGAGCGGGTTGTGTTTCCTTCACAATACATGAGTTTAAAACATAAATGTATCCTACTTTTAGCATTATATTAATTTGGTGTTATGTCCACTATAAAGTGATATTGGGTGTGTCGGGTTGTATGTGAAGAGCTGCGGACCTGTTTCAGGACACACATCTCTGTTGTTGGTAAGTTAAATGATGAAGCGGTGAGGGTTTGGTGTCTTACCTCTGGTTGGTTTCATGATGATGATGAGTTGAAGAGGGGGAAAGTTGAAGAGGGGGAAAGCCTGCACAACACAACACAGCAGGGTGTCCAACCCTATTCACCACGTCCTGCCCCCTCATGGACAGGAGCACAGGTGGAGCATTTATATAGTCCATATTCAGAGTAGACCAAAGTGCTGTCCAGCATGTGACTTAACAGCATCAAATATATACAGCCTGACAATAACACAGAGAACCGACATTTAGAAGAGGTGCATAATACACAGACAAAAATAAAGCTTAAGAAGATGATTTAACAGCATGTGAGTTCAAACAGCATCCATGATAACGGACGAATAGCATGGAGAACAGAAGGTAAAAAGGTGTGCATGATGAGCAGAACGATTTTTAATAAGTCAAAGGCCAGGATGAAAAGGTATGTTTTTAGTCTGGTTTTTTTAAGTGTCATAAGAAGGGGCAGACAGGGATATCAGGCTAATTCACACATTTTTGGGTAGCAGCCGAAAAAGCAGGATCCCCACTATGCTTTAGCCGGGCTGACGGGACAGTTAGAAGATGCTTCTACATATTGGAACAGTGGAAAACAACATGGACTAAGTTACACATGGTATATTGCAGTTCACTCCTTCACTTCTTTAATCTTACTTCATGTGTGACAGCTTCCTGTGTGACAGCTTCATCATGCAAGCCCCTCCCCCCAAACGGCTGCGAGGGGACCTGGGCGCAGTGGAATCCTTTGGAGACGACGAGGACTTCACCCAGGACGACCTGGACGAGATAGACGTCATCTCCTCACAGGCCGTCAGACCGCTCCAATTGGCCAGACCCACAGCCAATCACAGCCGAGGAAACCCTGCTGGAAGGCCTGGGGCAGAAGGTGAGTCTGGCTGACTGGAATTCAAATAGAATTATTTGTGCAACGACACTTGACTCTCTCACTCACTCACTCACTCAGGTATACACACTCACTCACTCACTTACACAGGTACACACACTCGCGCGCACACGCTCACACGCTCACACATCTCACAGACATTTCAGACATACACTTTACACACAATCACTCACTCACTCACTCACTCACTCACTCACTCACACAGCTTACAAGTTACTTTATTCTTAAGTGTGTGTGTGTGTGTGTGTGTGTGTGTGTGTGTGTGTGTGTGTGTGTGTGTGTGTGTGTGTGTGTGTGTGTG
>JAOPJL010000026.1:3279740-3289991 GCA_027123545.1 Trisopterus esmarkii | reverse complement strand
TGTGTGTGTGTGTGTGTGTGTGTGTGTGTGTGTGTGTGTGTGTGTGTGTGTGTGTGTGTGCGTGCGTGCGTGTGTGGGTCGTGTGTTCTTTACCTGTTGGAATGTTCCTTCCTGTCCGTCTGTCCTCTGGCAGCCCCTCTCCTGCACACTGCAGCAGTTCAGCGGCAACAGCTCATTAACAGTCCCTTAACGTCCGGCTCGCCTATCGGGGCTACACAGATGCTAACGGAGAGATGCTAACGTGCCATCTTCCTCATCGTCATCTTCCTCGTCGTCATCTTCCTCATCATCTTCTTCCTCGCCGCCTCGCGGGGTCGGTGAGTCACTTTAGATCTCAGGCGGGCATCCCAATCACTGCAGCATCAGCACCGATACATCGCTCCCCCTCGGTTGCCGTGGCAACGAACCCAAGGTGAAAGCAGCCCGTCCGCTGCCGCGCCTTCTGTCCCCCGTGACGAAAACACAAAGTTATTATACGTAACTTGTTTGTCCATTTGTATTTCACGGGCTTATCGGGTTATACACACGCATCTTATGTAAAATTAAGTTCAGGGGACTTTTTGAAGTGCATGAAGTCATTGGATGTAAAATCAGGTGGGTTACCGTGTGTCTTGTTTTGAACAATGAAAGTATATCATATTGTATGGTGTTTTATTTATTTGAATTCAGGATACGTTTAAAAAGGTGCCGCAATCGATGGGAACTTTGTAATAAAGGAGATGGGGGGCGACGGAGCAAATATCCAATTGCACTCCGTCTCCCCTCCGTCACTTCCTGTTATCCGCCCTCCATCATTTCCTGTAACTCTACTTTAAAACCCAGCGGCCCCGTTGGAGCTTCGCGGGTCAATTTTTGAACAATTTTGGCGAAATCCGACTGATATCGGAGCCATCACAGCCGCTAAGATGGTAAGTCTTTGGTTTTCCTGTACATCTATTTGTTTCAGTTGTCTTCTGACGTTCATTTTATTTTACGGATGATTGAATCACGGCCCATTTCGCGCTCTGGTTAAACGTACAGTGAACGATGGCCGCCATTCATTGTCATCGCCTTTCTGTTCTGCAACTTTTCACTACCGGCTTTCGTTTAAATAATCTAAATTATCAACCTTTTAACTGCTTTATTCACCAGAAACCTTTTATAATTCGTATAGTGAGTCTCCAGAACATTGGCGGGAGGGAACGATCTTGTAGCCATCCGTTTGCTAACCCATTGCATTGGATCCTATTGTGTATATAGTCTGCAGCTCTTATTGTGTTAAATGGGAGAACTGTTATCATGGTTCCAGATATCCCTTTGTGTTTAGGAGTCTCACATATCTCCATGTCTTGTGTTTCCAAATGTACACCTCGTATGAAGAACACATGCATTCAACAGCTAATATTTCTTGCGGTTGTTAGTTTATATTCGTGTGTAGTCCTTACGACTGTAGTCGTGTGTAGTAAAGTAGTAGTCATCCCCACCCCTGTGATTTCTTAGTCCTACATACTCCTGTATACCAGCACAGGCTTTCATTCCCATCTAAATCGATAGGAAACAGTCTAATCTCTCAGTCAACATGCAAAGTCTACATGTTAAGCTGAGTTTCGTGTCTCTTCCACGCCTCACCAGGGCATGGCTGGATATGATCAGTTTTCTTAAAATCTTTATTTTTTACAAGCTAGACTCCAACAACTCTGTATAAATCCTTGGACTGAAACAAACATGGAATCCGACTTCCTGCTCCATCTTCTTCCGTTTCCGTTTTATGCATGCATGCATGCACATGCGTGCATACATATGCACATGCATTCACAATTATGCATTTATACATTTGTCTGAAATATGTAGATTAAACCACTTGGACTGTTTCCTATGGAGTGGGCTCGGACTCTGCACCGCTGGCTTAGATAGTAGTTGGCACTACCCAAATCCGAGATGCAATAAAAGTTTTTCGGTTTTATTGTCCAGTTACCATGTCTGTTTAATCATCAATCGGTCGACTGCCCCTATCCTAACCATGATCTTGTAAGTTGGGAAATAGAAGTTCCACTTTCGCCATGTCACCCCATGTTGACTTGAGGCGTCATTGTTTGTCTGTAGACGGTGGGAAAGAGCAGCAAGATGCTGCAGCACATCGACTTCAGGATGAGGTGCATCCTGCAGGACGGCCGGATCTTCATCGGGACGTTCAAGGCCTTCGACAAACACATGAACCTCATCCTCTGTGACTGCGACGAGTTCAGGAAGATCAAGTAAGACCCCGGCCATATCTTATCGTCTGCATGATATCTCTAGTGTGTAACATCACCTTCTCCACCTAATGGGTCCGACTATATTTACTCCAGTGTGATGTATATTATACGCGCACACATCTTATCGGAGGCGTTTCGAGACATGAGTTTACAAAATCTCCCAATGTTCTTGCCATGGCCATTCTATTGGTTCTCATCATGCGCCTAGACCACGCTTACCTGGCCTCGCGCCTCGAGACAGACGCCGGCCTGCGCTGAGCTACGGCCTCCGCGCTTCACGTCCCTGCTGCATATAGGCAGCAATACGTTGATGAATGACAAATGTGTGTAAATATATCCATGTCCAATGTCTCTTCATGACAGACATGTTTTTTTAATATATATATTTGTTGTCCTGAGACAGCTTGTTGTTGCTTATGTGGTTGTATTGAAATCTTGCTGTTTGTGGGGTTGTGTTGACATATTGTTGTACTGTGTTGGTGGCTTGTGTAGTGGTGTTGACACCTTGCTGTTTGTGTGCAGGCCAAAGAACTCTAAGCAGCCGGAGCGTGAGGAGAAGAGGGTGCTGGGTCTGGTCCTGCTGAGGGGGGAGAACCTGGTCTCCATGACTGTGGAAGGACCACCCCCAAAAGACGTAAGAACCTCCAAAACCTGTGACGGCATCACTGAACTCCTGTGCCCCCCCTGGCTGATTCCACATCTGACCTTTGACCTCTTGTGTTCCAGACGGGCATCGCCAGGGTTCCGCTTGCGGGCGTGGCCGGTGGCCCCGGGGTCGGGCGTGCCGCAGGGCGTGGCGTGCCAGCAGGGGCTCCCATGCCCCAGGCCCCCGCGGGTCTGGCTGGACCAGTCAGAGGAGTGGGCGGGCCATCGCAACAGGTAACCCTGATGACCACTTGATTGGAGCCTGTGACATGTATAGTGTTATGGGCGCATTAGGGCTGAAACGGTTACCGGTTGTCCACCAAACCACGTTTTTTAAAAGCGTAGTCAGACTGTTTTGAATTGTAATAATACAAATGGCATTTGATGACCGCGGTTCAACTTAAGTTGGCAAAAGCCTCCCAAGTTCCGCATGGGAGGCTGTTGAAAACGTGGCACGATGCAGGGACTGCAGCAGAGATTATTATTATTATTCAGCCTCCTAAGAGGCCTCGAGGTCCTCTCACCATGAATAAAATAGATATTGAGAAAGAAATCAGAATCGTGTCAACTATCAGTTACTGTATGACTATGCAGAGTTTCCAATAATAATAATAATCTGAGTGATGGAATTCATCCCACAGCCTACTGGTCTGTGTGAGTGGGAGCGTCTAGGGTGGCTACTGTAGTGGGTTCTGTGTGTCAAATGGCTCATGTACCGTGTGTTCTGTGTCTCCCAGGTGATGACCCCCCAGGGCCGTGGAACGGTTGCCGCGGCAGCAGCAGGCGCCAGCATTGCAGGAGCGCCGACGCAGTACCCTCCGGGTCGCGGAGCCCCTCCCCCAATGGGCCGTGGCGCCCCGCCCCCTGGTGAGTGAAGCTCTGGTGGTGGACTGGTCATGGTTTGGGGGGGGCTGGTGATGTTGTGGGGAAACTGGTGTTGATTTTGAAGGTTTTTAACACCCAACGTTTTGGCTTCACAGGAATGATGGGCCCACCACCCGGCATGAGGCCCCCCATGGGCCCACCAATGGGAATGCCTCCTGGCCGTGGAGCACCAATGGGAATGCCCCCTCCTGGCATGAGGCCACCACCCCCTGGCATGAGAGGTAATGAGTCATCTAGTGCTTCGGTAATGGTTGACTAGTTAGGCTTGGGTGGTATCGAGGTGTGTGTGTGTATATAGACACAAATAAAGAGGCTCCTTTCTGTGTGTTTGGAAAAACCACACAATCTCACTCATGGTGCCGTTTTTGCATATTTTCACGCTTTCTGCCTGGTCATATTGTTGCTTGTATACATTGAACTGTCAATCACGGCAGAGTTTGAAACATTAACTTTTAACAATGCCCCCCACTCAATTTGTTATTTGGTGTGCAACACGATCTGTAAACACGGAATCAAAACTTCCCAAGAGAAATTGGTGGATGCATCATCGTTGATTTACCAGAACATTCAACGGAATCATGAAAGTCTTACCACTATAACTTCCTTGAGATAACTCTGTCCAGCTCCTAAAGCAGTTTGTAAGCCATTAGATTTTTTTTTTTATTACCTGGCAAGTCGTTCACTGCCAAAATCGTCTCCCTACTGCCCAGTGATTGGTCAGATCTGCAGATTCTGGTATTTTACCAAGTATCTAAACCCAGCAAATGGCCTTGTCCGAGTAGGTTAATTGCATATTGGACAGAATTGTAGGCTTGACATATGCATGATAAAGTTCTATTAGCATTGGTTCAGCTTTTGGTTTTTGTAACTTCCACAAATGCCATATACCCGGATGCTGAGGAAGCCTACCTTTGAGACCATTTGTTATGTGACCTCTGTACTAATCTGAACTCTCTCCCTCTCTCTAGGCCCCCCTCCCCCAGGTATGCGCCCACCCAGACCCTGAACGACGCCATCCCCCTCTCCCCCCACCCTCGTCCGGCTAGTTGTATAGTTTCAACTTTTGTGTTTTATGTTTTTTTTAATAAAGAGTCCTTGGGACATTTTGACTTACTACTTTGTGTCTGCTCCCTTTGTAACTTGTTCTCACTCACTATTATACAGATGGTAAAATGCTCTTGCTACTATAGATATTTTCACTCTTGCAGAGATGGTTAAATGCGCTAATAAAATGGAGATGGGTAAATTCACAATCACTGCTATAGAGCTGGTTAAATACACTGAGCTATGGATGGTGAAAACACTCACTAATAGAGATGGTTATGTGCACTAACTGCTATAGAGATGGTGCTCTTTAACTGCATCGCAGTGATAAAGTGTCTAAAAAGGCCAATTCATTATCTTGTTATAGAGCTGCTAAAATACATCCATGTATCCATACTAAACATCCTATGTCGTTTTTAATTTGAGACCAACTAAAGGATTTCATGAAATTTCAGTTAAGCATTTATTCCTCCGACCGCTAGGGCGGACCTAGCGTCCTCCCTCCACTTCCTCCCCCGGTGCGTCACTTCCGCCAACACATTCCCCGTACCCACACGTGAGCGCCGTGGACACGAGCGCAGGGAAACGAATTGTTTTGATCAGTTTCCGAACTGATCTGGAAACGAAGTGATCGTTTCCACCAGACGTCACCATGTTGAGTGAACTGGACCTGATCGGAACCATCCTGGACGATGACGAGGTTCTGGAAGAACCGGAGACCGACTCTGAGGATGGAGAAGTAAGTTTATGTTGTGGGCTACACGCTGCTAGCCTAGTGGTAAGAGTATCATAGCCACAGAGTAACGTTAGAGTACAGGCTTATAGTCATGGTGAAAGGTAAAGACTCCTAGGTTAGTGATTGAGAATGGTAGAGACTCCTAGCCATGGAGTAACGTAAGGGGACAGACTTATAGTCATGGTGAAAGGTAAAGACTCACAGCCTGCCAATAGATAAAGGTACAGACTCAGAGTCAGAGATATAGATCAGGTTCAGAATCATAGCTCTAGAGAAAGGTACAGACTCATATATATAGATAAGGTACCGACTAATAGCTCAATATAAAGGTACAGACTCATAGCTCAAGATAAAGGTACAGACTCATAGCTCAACCTGAAGGTACAGACTCATAGCTCAAGATAAAGGTACAGACTCAAAGATGTAGATAAGGTACAGACTCATAGCCATAGATAAAGGTACAGACTCTGTGCTGTGTGTTGGTACATGCAGTAGGCTCCCCGGTACAACAGTCCGCAGTGTGACCAAAGGTGTTGTGCTGTGTGACAGGCGGACGAGCCCATCGTGCTCAACAGGAAGAAGAAGGAGGCTCGGCAGGGCCGCGGCGCCGGAGACTTCAACAGCAGCTTCGAGTTCGGCGCGCGAGACGCCCCCGACAACCAGGACTGGGCGCTGGCCGACGTGATGTCACAGCTCAAGAAGAGGGTGAGCGTCCGCCTCTCTGAGCGCTGACTAACTGTAGTTTTGGGGTAGTATACCCGGGTGTCTAACTGTAGTTTTGGGGTAGTATACCCGGGTGTTTAACTGTAGTTTTTGGGAACTACACTCGGGAGTCTAACAGTAATTTTGGGGTACTATACCCTGAGGTCTTACTGTAGTTTGGGGGGTCTTACTGTAGTTTTGGGGTACTGTATCCCGGGGTCTAACTGTAGTTTTGGGGTACTGTATCCGGGGGTCTAACTTTATTTTTGGGGTACTATACCCTGGTGTCTAACTGTATTTTTCTTTCTTCAGAGCGCTCCGACCACGCTAGACGAGAAGATCGACAAAGTGAGGAAGAGGAGGAAAATGGAGGTGAGTGCTGAGGAAATCCGCTTAGTCGCTGCTGCTGATGCTGCTAGTTGCCATGGTGATCACTAACAGGAATGCTCTTCGCAGGAGAAGTCTGGCACAGGGGCCAAGCAGGAGGACGAGGAGGTGGAAGGGGAGGAGGAGGGAGGTGACGACGACGATGAGGAGGAGGAGGAGGACGACGGCGACGAGGAGGACGGTGATGATGGAGACGTGAAACCGGCCCCAGCGGTGCCAGGAGAGAGTGAGGATGATGAGGATGAGTTTGACTCTGCTGACGAAGAGGTTCTCACCAAAGCCGGTAACTACATGCACACCAACAACTAAATATGTCGTCGTACGCGGTTGAATACACGTCTAACCTCTGTGTGTGTGTGTGTCTGTGTGCAGACACTCTGAGGGATAAGTCGGGAAAGAAGAGGAAAAGAGATGAGGTATGTCCTGTTGTCATGGTTTTTAGTCTTTTTTTAGTTTGGTCCCTTTAGTGTTTTCTGTCTGTAACTGTGTTTTGAGGTTGCTGTCTGCCTGCCTGTCCGGTCAGGTCGCCTATGAAAAAGAAACACTTCATCTCAATGTGACTTTACTGGTTTACAATGGTGACTTCGTTATACTATAGGATCCACAGTTTCTTACTGTGTGTGTTTGTGTGTGTGTGTACGTGTGCCTGCGTGTGCGTGTGTTAGGCTCCGGAGTGTTTCTACGAGGACGCCTCTAACTACGATGACAAGCTGATGTTTCAGGACATGAACCTGTCCCGACCCCTGCTCAAGGTGAACTTTGACCCCTCGCTCATATTAAGAGTGTGTGTGTGTGTGTGTGTGTAGATATTTATCTAACTATATAGATTTTTGTTGTTTTATCTGTGTGTGTGTAACAGGCCATCAGCACCATGGGGTTCAAGGAGCCCACCCCGGTGCAGAAGGCCTGTATTCCTCTGGCTCTGCTGGGTCGTGACCTCTGCGCCTGCGCCGCCACTGGCACAGGTACCGACCAATCACATCACACAGTCTCTCTCACTGTCTGCTCTCTGATTGGCTGGCTGACCCCCTGTCTGCTCTCTTGATTGGCTGACCCTGTGCTCTTCCCCCCCAGGTAAGACGGCGGCGTTCATGCTGCCCGTGCTGGAGCGGCTGCTCTACAAGCCCAAGGAGACGCAGGTGACCCGGGTCCTGGTGCTGGTCCCCACCAGGGAGCTGGGCATCCAGGTCCACTCGGTGGCCCGGCAGCTGGCCCAGTTCACCCCCATCTCCACCTGCCTGGCTGTCGGTACGTCAACCCTCTAACCCCTCACCCTCTCACCCAGAAAAGACTAACCACCCCCCCCCACCACCCTCTATCCAGACTACTTAAACCCCCTGTCTGTCTGTCTCTCCTCATCCTGTCTGTCTCTCCTCACCTTGTCTGTCTATCCTCACCCTGTCTGTCTGTCTCTCCTCACCTTGTCTGTCTGTCTGTCTCTCCTCATCCTGTCTGTCTGTCTGTCTCTCCTCACCTTGTCTGTCTGTCTGTCTCTCCTCATCCTGTCTGTCTGTCTTTCTCTCCTCACCTTGTCTGTCTGTCCTCACCCTGTCTGTCTGTCTCTTCAGGTGGTCTGGATGTAAAGTCCCAGGAGGCGGCGCTGCGCTGTGGTCCAGACGTATTGATCGCCACCCCGGGGCGTCTGATCGATCACCTCCACAACACGCCCTCCTTCCAGCTCACCAGCATAGAGATCCTGATCCTGGACGAGGCTGACCGGTAAGATACAGCAGCCACCTGATGCACTGTATACTAGGGCTTCAGCCATGCAGCCGCTGGTAAGATACATGGTCTATTGTACTGTATACTAGGGCTATGGCCATTCACCATCGCTGGTAAGATACATGGTCTATTGTACTGTATACTAGGGCTATGGCCATGCACCATCACTGGTAAGATACATGGTCTATTGTACTGTATACTAGGGGGTTTAGCCTGCATCGGGACAAACTGCTCAGACATATAACGTTGGTGGGCCTGTTGGGCTGTATAACTGAGTTTAATGTGTTCTACTGTGAGTTTAATGTGTTCTACTGTGTGTTTATTGTGTTCTACTGTGTGTTTAATGTGTTCTGCTGTGTGTTTAATGTGTTCTACTGTGTGTTTAATGTGTTCTACTGTGTGTTTAATGTGTTCAGGATGCTGGATGAGTACTTTGAGGAGCAGATGAAGGAGATCATCAGGATGTGCGCCTACCAGAGACAGACCATGTTGTTCTCCGCTACTATGAGTGACGAGGTAGGACTGCGACTAGGCTGACGTAGTTCTACTACTACTTCTACTTCTGCTGCTACTAGTAGCAGTGTCTGTGTAGTGTAGTGTGTGTGGTGTGTATCTAGGTGATGTAGTATCTATGTGTTGTGGATCTAGGTCAAGGACCTGGCCTCAGTGTCCCTGAAGCAGCCCATCAGGATCTTCGTGAACAGCAACACGGACGTAGCTCCGTTCCTCCGTCAGGAGTTTGTCAGGATCCGACCCAACCGGGAGGGAGACCGTGAGGCCATCGTAGCAGGTTAGCATTTGCTCCACATTAGCCTACCTTTAGCTTTAGCTCCACGTTATCCTACCGTTAGCTTTAGCTCCAAATATGCTTACCGTTAGCATTAGCTCAACATTAGCATACCTTTAGTATTAGCTCGACATTAGCATACGTTGTGCAGTGTGTGTGTGTGCGTGTGTGTGTGTAATAGTCTCTTGGTTCCAGCCCTGGTGACCAGGACCTTCCAGGACCACGTGATGCTCTTCACCCAGACCAAGAAGCAGGCCCACCGCCTGCACATCCTGCTGGGCCTGCTGGGCGTCAAGGCGGCCGAGCTCCATGGCAACCTCAGCCAGACACAGCGGTTGGAGAACCTGAGGTACACAACGTACTCAATGCATACATTTACATACAGCTTTTATTTGAAACCTTTTTGTATATACATTTATTGATTGATGCGTAGACCAGCAGCAATACGACAACGATAACCCTAACCGGTCAGGTGATGTTGTGTCTCCAGGCGCTTTAAAGACGAGCAGATCGACATCTTGGTCGCTACGGACGTGGCCGCGAGAGGTCTGGACATCGATGGAGTCAAAACGGTAACGGGCTGCACCTTGACTACACTGGACCAGATCTAGACTACACTAGACCAGATCTAGAATACACTGGACCAGATCTAGACTACACTGGACCAGATCTAGACTACACTAGACCAGATCTAGACTACACTGGACCAGATCTAGACTACACTGGACCAGATCTAGACTACACTTGACCAGATCTAGACTACACTGGACCAGATCTAGACTACACTGGAACAGATCTAGACTACACTGGACCAGATCTAGACTACACTGGACTACACTTGACTAGATTAGATCTACCAGATCTAGACTACACTAGATCTAGACCACCACCAGACTAGATCTAGACCAGATCTTGCATGTCACTAACCTGTCTGTGTGCGGGTCACTTACCCGTCTGTGTGTACCCCGTCTCGGTGCAGGTCATTAACTTCACCATGCCCAACACTAACCCGTCTGTGTGTAACCCGTCTGTGTGCAGGTCATTAACTTCACCATGCCCAACACTAACCCGTCTGTGTGTAACCCGTCTGTGTGCAGGTCATTAACTTC
>JAOPJL010000026.1:3216704-3232469 GCA_027123545.1 Trisopterus esmarkii | reverse complement strand
GGGGGGGGTGGGGTGTGTTGGAGTTGGGCTGGGTTTGTGGAGCTGGGTTTGGGATGGGGTTCATGTCAAGCTCGTTTGTGGAAGTGGTCGTGGGTCTGCAGACTCCTGGGGGTCTGTCGTCGTGTTCGTTGACTTTGTTCAAAGTTTGCCTTGGTGCGATGTTTTGTGCATGAATGGTCAGGATCCGGTCAGGATCCGCTATAACAGGCAGTAGGACTACTGCCTACTACTGCCAGTAGGACTACTACAGCCTACTAGGACTACTGTCTACTACTGCCAGTAGGACTGCTGCCTACTATAGCAGCACGTCTAGGTGACGCCGTAGGGAAAGCTCAGGGACTTATTTTCTTCAACAGCAGTTCAACGACCCTCAGTGTTAAAGGCGTAGCGTTAATGTTATTGATGCCAACCAATCATCCGTCAGTTGTGAGTTAAAAAGTACGGTTGGTGGCAGGTTGAAGGTCACACACAGGAGCTGTAGTGTGAGACGGGTGGGTTGGGGTTGGTTAAGGCTAGTCGCTTAAGGTGAGAGGGTTAGTTACAGCTTGTTATTGGGTTCTGGCTGGTTAGGTGTAAAGGGTTATCTTTAGTAAGGGTTATTTAGGCTGAGGTTCATGGGTTAGGGAAAGCTAGTGGGCCAGATTTAGTTGGTAAGTGGGTTAGAATGAATTCCTTGGCTTGGGATAGTTGGGTATTTGGTTAGCTAGTGTTAAGGTTTGGGTGGGTTAGTTAATTAGGATTAGTTATGATTATTTGGTTAGTTAGGAAGAGTTATTTGGATAGTTAGGGTTATTGGGGTCGATTGTCAGGGTTATTATGTAAGGCTTATGGGGTTTGTTAGTGCGAGTTAGTGGGCTAGTTAAGGTTAAAGCGTTGGTAAGAGTAAGTTTGCTGGCTAGTGGTTTAGGTAGTTAGGGTAATTGGGTTGGTTAGGGTGAGTTAGTTAGGGTTAGTTTGGTGACTAAGCCATGTGACTCCCTGTCTGCTTCAGGGCCCTCAGGAGACCCAGCCACACCGCTGAAGACGGCCCCCCCCCCTCTGCCGGAGCTCCAAGCTGGGCCGCAGCCTAAACTCTAGCCTGGGGACCGACTCTGGGCCTTAGTCACTAGACATGACCAGACTATGACAGCCACCACCCCTCCCATCCCCCCTGACTTTTAAGAGACCCAACCTCTAAAAGAACATTGTTGACTACAACTGATTAAATTATGTCTATATTCTCTTCCCCCACCCTGACAACGTTGCGTCGGTTCGCCCTCATCCTGTTCTCTCGACCTGCAGGAAGAGCCCAAGAACATCATCTCCCCAAGACATGAAGAACACAGCAAGAAGTAAGCCTTTGACCTGTCTCTCTGTCTCTCTTTTCCGGTCTCTCTGCTCCTCTCTCTCTCTCTCCTCCTCCTCTCTGTTCTGGACTCTCTACTCCTCTCTGTTCCAACTACATAAATAGTTGTTCTTGATGTTGGAGTAATTTAATACACCATCTCAGCAGTGCTATACATTTCACTTTCAGGGACGGCCACTAAACATCTGAGAACAAACCTTTTAAATAGCAAAGGCTTTATTTAGGACTTATTCATTATATATCCTGTTTCATACCTATGCATCAATACACATCAAAATATGTGCATGCCACTGAGCATTACAGGGTTACTCTGAGTTTTTCTAAGACTTAGATAAACCTAAATGAAGTTAAGTGTTCATCTGGGCTGCATGCCGCTCCCGCCAAGTGAACGCGTCTTTCGACTTGACAGACAAAATCTCAAAATGTGCCACTCCGGGCAATGTTACTACTTTCCTTCACAACACAGCCGTACAGGCAGGGGAATGGCGATGTGACTAGATCTTGAGCAGGCAAAGTGCCGTTGCAGATTTCCCTGGAACATCGATCTCTGTTCCTATGCTCTCATGAACGATGACCCCATGCAGGTAATCTCCTGGTACTTTGCATGGTAAGAACGCATGTGTAAAAGGGCCTTCTATACCTAACCCAGAGCCCACTGTTGGCACTGTGGCCAACAAGGGGTTCAGGGGGGGGCTTTCTGTGTGGGGTTACCCCTCCTCCGCTGCCTTGCCCGTAACCAGTGCAGGGGCACCACACCTGGCGTGGGTTCCCTCACTACCCTGTGGGAGCCCACCACTCCTAGCCAGGATGAGTGCATTTCAGACTGATACATTTCCCCGGGGATTAATAAGTATATCAAATCAAAGCGTCGTAGCGTTCTGATCGGCTGTCATCTGCTCCCACAGGAAAAAGCGCAGTCGGAGTCGCGAGAAGAAGAGGAGCAAGAGCCGCGAGAGGAAGAAGAGCCATGACAGGAAGCGACGCCGCAGCAGCCGCGAACACAAGCGCAGTCGGTCCAGGAGCCGCGAGCGCAGCGGCCGCTACCGGGACCACCACAAGACCAGCGTGTACGTACCTCCCCCCCTCCTAGCTCGTTACCCCGACCACCACCAGACCAGCGTGTACGTACCTCCCCCCCTCCTAGCTCGTTAACCCGACCACCACCAGACCAGCGTGTACGTACCTCCCTCAGCCTAGCTTTGACCAGCCACCAGCCATGTAGCTTAGCGTGTTCGCAGCTTCCGGGCAACGTAGATTAACTTGTCAGTAGCATCCTGATGTGTGGGTTAGCTTGTAACAAGCGTCCTGCTGCGGGGATGACTGAACTGTACTATTGTTGAGTTACTACAGGTTTCACTCTGGATCAACAATCAATTAATTCATATCATTAGTACCCTCTTAATTAACTCTTGTCTCTGTCTGTCTCCATGTCTAACGTCATGCCTGTCTCTTTCTTGTCTCTTCGGTGACAGGCGAAAGAGGTCCAAGAGTAAGAGTCCTGTGAAGAAGGAGAGGTCCAGTCCAGTCAGGTAAAACCCGCTCCACATGTTTATTATGATGCCATCTATCTTCACTGTTCATACAATGTGAGTGTATATATGTGTGTGTGTGTGTGTGTAGGCAGCCCATAGACAACCTGACCCCAGAGGAGCGGGACTCCAGGACCGTGTTTTGTATGCAGCTGGCTGCCAGGATACGACCCCGCGACCTGGAAGAGTTCTTCTCTGCTGTGGGCAAGGTAACCATGGCCACCAAACAGCAGGGCAGCATCACACACACAAGCTAGGGGTCCACAATGGGGATTTCACTAAGCCTGACTGATTATTACCTTTAACAGAAATTTGATGTTGATAATAATAAAGTTGATAATGAGTTGGCGTTATAGTAAATATTTAAAGAAACCATTGGAAACTAGTTAAAACGACCAGTAATAACACTCAGTTTCTTCCATTAAGGGAACTTAATGCAAAAAATTCAAATAAATATAAAAAGAAAAACAGAATAAAGATATCATTATTAGGAATCCACCTGCATTAAAAAATGTGAAATACGGGTTAGATCAAGTCATAAGATACTAACTCCTTGCTTGTTCTTCTCTCGTCCTCAGGTACGAGATGTGCGGATGATCTCTGACAGGAACTCCCGCCGGTCAAAGGGCATCGCCTACATAGAGTTTGTGGAGGCCAACTCCGTTCCTCTGGCCATCGGCCTCTCGGGTCAAAGACTGCTGGGAGTTCCCATCATAGTGCAGGCCTCCCAGGTAATAAGATCTCCACTCTCTAACCCTAGCCCTCCCAGGTAATAAGATCTCGACTATCTAACCCTAGCCCTCCCAGGTATATATCTCCACTATCTAACACCAGTTAATTAGATATCAACTATCTAGCCCCAGGTAATATCAAATCTATCCAATCGTAGCCACCCAGATAATTTGATATCCACTATCCAACCCTACCCTCCCAGGTAATTAGTTATCCCCTTTCTCAGCGTAAACCACAGTAATTCTACACCCACTGTCTAACCCTAGCCCCTAGTAAAGATACAGTTGCATGAAGTCTGTTGACACACGTGTGTGTGATTTGCTCCCTGTGTAGGCGGAGAAGAACCGCGCCGCGGCGCTGGCTAACAACCTGCAGAAGGGCAACGCTGGGCCCATGCGGCTCTACGTCGGCTCGCTGCACTTCAACATCACAGAGGAGATGCTGCGCGGCATCTTCGAGCCTTTTGGACGGGTAAGCATGCACCGCCACCCTGCTAGCGCCAGTTAGCATACGCCACCCTGCTAGCGCCTGTTAGCATACGCCACCCTGCTAGCACCAGTTAGCATACACCACCCTGCTAGCGCCAGTTAGCATACACCACCCTGCTAGCATACACCACCCTGCTAGCGCCGGTTAGCATACGCCACCCTGCTAGAGCCGATTAGCATACGCCACCCTGCTAGCACCAGTTAGCATACACCACCCTGCTAGCACGAGTTAGCATACACCACCCTGCTAGCACCAGTTAGCATACACCACCCTGCTAGCGCCAGTTAGCATACACCACCCTGCTAGCACAAGTTAGCATACACCACCCTGCAGAAAAACACAATTTGAGGTTCACTTAGTACTTAATATAAAATTATCATAAATGTACTATGTATTATATTAATAAATGTTAATTTATCACCTGTGTTTGTGTGTAGATTGAAAGCATTCAGCTGATGATGGACAGCGAAACGGCACGCTCGAAAGGCTATGGCTTCATTACGGTAAGACAACTACCTCCACTGCCTCGTCTCATCCTCCTTTCAACTCTGCTCTCCATCATCTTAATTTCTCCTCATTTGAAAAGTTAATCAAGGTGTGTGTGTGTGTGTGTGTGTGTGTGTTAGTTTGCAGACGCAGAGTGTGCCAAGAAGGCCCTGGAGCAGCTGAACGGGTTCGAGCTGGCCGGCCGGCCCATGAAGGTGGGTCATGTGACTGAGAGGAGCGACTCCTCCAGCGCCTCCTCCTTCCTGGACTCTGATGAGCTGGAGCGCACCGGCATCGACCTCGGAACCACGGGACGCCTGCAGCTCATGGCCCGTCTGGCAGAAGGTAAGGGTCAATATATATATATAATATATATTGTTTTGTATTATAGCATAGTATCATCCAGCACAATGTCTCATGTTATAGCACATTATAAACATGTATCATCAAGCTTCATGTGTTCTAACAGTATCAATCAACATGTATGGTCGCATAGTATAGCACTAACTGTGTTATAACATGGTGTGTGTGGTAGGTACCGGTATGCAGATACCCCCCGCGGCTCAGCAGGCCCTACAGATGAGTGGAGCCATCGCTATCGGCGCCATGGCTGCCGTCTCAGGTACGCGCCTCTCTGTCCGCCAGGTGTCCGACGATTCGCTGTTTGAACCTTGCCGTGATGGCGTCATTTCCGGCTATACGTTTGAATACACCTACTGTTCAGCCACTTGCACACCGCCCCAACATGCACCACCATCCAACAGCAGACTTGTCGTTCGAACCCACCAGCCCAGGTTCCACGAGTTCAGCAGCAGAATACTTTAACCGTAAACCGCTGCAAATGGTTTGGCACGTTGGTAAGACGTAGGCGTCTGTTGGATCAGTGTGCAATCATCTGAAGGTTACAGTGAGGTGCTCTCGGCACCAACGCCAATGAGGCTGGCCAACGAGGCTCCAGGCCTCGGGGAGCGAGTGGTGGAGTCACTCTTGACTTTTGGAACAGCAGAGCGTGACGATGCGTGTCCTCTGTTTTTCAGCGGCCATGAACCCAGGGATGAACCACGGCATGAACCAGCAGATGAACCACGGCATGAACCAACAGATGAACCACGGCATGAACCAGCAGATGAACCACGGGATGAACCAACAGATGAACCACGCGATGAACATGAACGCGGCCACGATGAACCTGCCCTCCCAGCCTCTGGCCACACACTGCTTCCAGCTGTCCAACATGTTCAACGGCAGCACGTAGGTTCCATCGGCACCCTCTCCCCACTGATGTGTGTGACGTGAACGTCAGTCCAAACACAACAGCTCTGACTACGGCGCTGACCTCGATTGCATTGTTGTTGTTGTTGTGCTCACTAGTGTTGTTATTTGTGTTTAGTGAGGAGGCGCCGGGGTGGGACATGGACATCCAGCATGATGTCATCGAGGAGTGTAACAAACATGGCGGAGTCATCCACATCTACGTCGATAAAAACTCTCCTGAGGTAACTAACTCTAGACATCTAAACCTAGATGACTAAACCTATCCCTATATACAGGGGTTAGGGTTAGCTGGTCTATGGGCCTTTTTAAAAAAAAATATTTTGAAGGTAGATCTTGATTCGTCAGCGGTTCACCATGGCGATTTATTCCACTTGCCCATGAGAAATCCGATATAGCACTAGGGGGTGGTTAGTGGTATTAGCTCATCAGTATAGTATTAGTTTATCTAATGAGAATAGTCCTATTATGATCTGTACAATACAAGTATTATCTTATCCAACCACTGATCATGTTCTATCTGTTTCCAGGGAAATGTCTACGTCAAATGTCCCACCATTCCTTCTGCCATGGCTGCTGTCAACGCTCTTCATGGGAGATACTTCGCAGGTAAAGAATCCCATAATATACGGTCACACCACCATGTGGTTCAGAGCACCTGATCAGCTTCTGGAAGGGTCCCACCGTCACCCTAGGCTCACCCTATCTGATAATAGGCTAAGCTAAACCCGTCTGATCTTTTGTTTTTAGGGAAGATGATCACGGCAGCCTACGTTCCTCTGCCAACCTATCACAACCTGTTTCCCGACTCGGTCACCGCCAGCCAGCTGCTAATCCCACCTCCACGCCGGTGATTTCAGCTGCCAATCATCCCACTTCTATCGACTGATTGGACACTGGAGCGATTATCCCAGTTATTTTTCTCCTCTTATTGGTTTAGGTGTTGATGGACGTTCCCTGGATGGTTTCTGGTTGAATTGACTGAATCCTTTGTCCTCTATTTTTATAATGTCAACGAGCCATTAGCTGGAGCAGATGCTAGCAGGGGAGGGGCGGGGTCTCATGTTAGGGGAGGGGTTAAATGCGATGGGGGCTGTGCTTCTCCTTGACGAGGCTCCAGGATTGGATGCCGTCTCATGGAATAGTTTGTGATTGGTTGAAGCCATTTGGTATTTACAGTTTTTCTAATCAAGATTTGATTTTGTAAAGTTCTTGATTAAATTTTCTTTTCAATTTTGTCTGTGTTATAATAAAAGATAAAAGTACTGATTGTGAGCTGTTATAACGGAGCTTTCACTCCCTAAAGCTGTAGGCGGAAGAAGAGTAGCAAGTATTCAAAGAACCACCTCAAGCAACAAAAAGAGTGCTACACATATGTTTACCTAATGTCTAGCTATCGTGAAAGTAAAGTGATCAGCATAACTCATTTTAATGATCACTAAAATGAGTTATAATTGATCAGCCCCGTTTGTATCGGTATTTATAATGATCTTTCGTGGACTATAATTTAGGAAGGAGGTGGTGGACTCTTGGTAGGATATAGAGAGGACTCTTAATTTAATGCAGAACATTTAGGTAGGTTAAAGAGCAGGGACCGATTTATGACTTAAGTTAATGATTAAATACAAAATCTAAACACTTAATTTTAACCTGGAATTTGAGTTAATTTAAACGGTAGCGAGAACGACCTTCAATTAATAAACTATTTTAATGATGGTAGGTAATTACTTGGTTAATTAATTTAAAAACTTGAATTGAATATAAGCTATATCAAAGTTTCATAACACTGATCTGACTAAACCACGCCTCCGGAGTCAGGCTTGACGTTAAAGGATATTTTTTTTATTTTGCACTGTAAGCGCCCTTGGTTGTTAAGGATGAAATGTAAGTGTTTGACACCGAAATGTTGACGATTGGTCCTGTCTCGGGTATGTGGCTCATTTAGAATCGACCCTGCCTGCTTCAGATTGGATGGCCTCGGGCGTGCACTGATTGGTTTCTGCTGAAGAACAAGTTCCGCCGGTGTTTGTTGGTAGCGCCGTTAAAGTAGCATTAATAATCGTGTAGGGCCTACTACTTTAACGGCATCGACAATCCAAAAACCCGGTCGAAGCTATATGGGAAAAGTGTGTAGTTCAAAACGTGACGCAGCTTTTATTTCTTCGCCACCTACAGAGTTTGTGATGTATGATCATTCAAAAACCCCATCATTTGACCGAGGGAACCGGCAGCCTCGGAGGCGGGACTTGTTCTTCATAGGTCTATACCGGACACGGGGGTTGTTTACGTTTGATTGTAGTGTTTTCGCCCGGTTCCCCGTCGCAACAGAACCATGAGCAGAGCAGCTTCTGTGCTCTCCGAGTAGCGAAAAGTACAGAGAAAAACATTGCAAAGACTGAAAATGGATTATGAAAGGTGGATACTGGAGGAGGACCCACCCTATATTGAGTTTGACGGTCGAGGATACAGTTTTGAACCAGAATACACCGATGAGGAGCTTCGTCAAATGGAGATGGAGGCTAGGGCTCCGGAGGCGCCGTGTGCATGTGGACAGTGCAGGCAGATGCAAACGGAGGAAGAAAGTAGGTGCTGCTGCACGGAGTGGGACCTTGTCGTCACGGCTGGTATGGCCAGCCGGAATGTATCGCCGGCGGTCTGCATCACCGAGAATGTGCGCCAGCTAATTAACAAATCCGTGCTGGAGACTTTCTTCTGGGCCATCAACTGGAAGAAACGCCCCACACCAGAGGGACCGAATGGCCAACTGTCAGAAAGGTAAGCTACGGTTGATGTTATTAATTTCGTATTCCGATGCCAAATTGTATAATTTGCTTGTAGCTAGACTATAATGCCACCATCTCATTTACTGACGCAGTCTTTGCTCTACCCATGTTTTGAAATCCTCAGGCAATACCGATTTGTGGCGTATCGAGTTATTCTGGAGTGGGCCCTCAAAGGTCAACCACTGCCACTGGGACGAGGAAATCACGTTGGATTACCCAGTTGCGTGGTGTGGGCTGTTAGGGATGCGTTCCCGTCCCCCACTGGACAGTATGCGGGGGTTGAACCCAGTCAGATAGAGGACTTATTCTGACCTTCTTACCGTACAATTCGTACCCTTCTGTTCCTACCTACCTGCACTGTAAACTTTGCATTCAGCTTGTGGACAATTTTCTCAATAAAAAGCTATTTTTCAAACATCTTTTCAGTCTTCTTTATAAAGTGCACACCACAGTCTGTAGGCCTAAACATGTTTTCACATAGAATGGGTGAAAGTAGACATAGGCCTACTGTATTTACAACAACATACAAATTTACAATCTGGATCTTTGGTTTCTCAGTGTGACAAGGGAATCTGGATTGATGTTTCCTGATTCCGTCTTCTTTGGGGGATCTCTCCTTAGTGGCAATGTTTGGAGGCCACTGGACATTTGGTATGTCTTCTGGTGTTCTTTCCTCCCTTCTCGTCAACTCCCTTCGCATCGGGACATGATGCCCACCTGCCCGGATGATTATTCAAACATGTCCATTCAATCTTCATTTGGCTGCCTGTAATAGTCACTGTTTTATCAGTGAGGGGTAGGGCACATGTATGGCACGTTCTAAACAGTGTCATGAGGCTAGACTTGGTCACAATCCATTTTCTTTCATCCCACTCCCCTTGCTTTTCTGAGACACTTGAACTGGAGGTTGTGCTGGAACTTGACTGTTGACTGAGGCTGAAGCTCAGGTCATCCTCAATGACTGCGGACATGCGGTTGTCTAATTGCAGCATCTCAGCTTCACAATCGCCCCGCTGTTGAAAAGTGAAACAAAGGAATCCTTAGAATTACAGTGATAATAAACATTGTATCAGCACAAGTAAGACAAACAATATACAAACTTACAGATAGTGACCGCCTCTCCCTGATCACAGGGAAAGCATGGTAAACGTCAGATAAGGACTTCGTTGGGGATTTCGAGGATTGGCGAGGCCGTGGCTGTGGACTGGTGAGGACCAAGGAGATGCAGGAGGTAGAAGGCTGGTCCTTGACAGGAGTTGACTGGGGATCTTTGAAGTGTTCCCCGCCACCACCAGCCTGCAACAAGTTGCCAAACACGACATCTCAGTTTTGGGGCCCAGTCTGTGTAACCTTCAGGTTCGAGTCAGATGTTCAACCTAAACTAGTCCTAAAAATAACATTAAACATGTCGTCTAGCTTACCCCAAGGTCATCGTCTTCTTCCTCAGCTTTGAAAACGAAGGGTTCCTCACCACCTCCAGCCTGTAACAGGTTGCAAAACACGTCATCTCATCAAGATATATTACTTATTAATACAGAGTATAGTAGTATTACTGACACAAGTACGGTTGTTATGATGGCTCAGACTGTCATTTGGACGGTGTTTTGAATGGTTACTGGAAAAATAGACATTTAGGCTGATCAATAACGTTGTGCATAGCTTACCCCAAGGTCTTCTTCTTCAGCTTTGAAAACGAAGGCTTCTACACCACCTGCCTGTAACAAGTTGCAAAACACAACATCTCATCAATATTACTGACACAAGTACTGTTGTAATGATGGCTCAGACTGTGCCATTTTAACGGTGGTTTGAAAGGTTACTGGAAAAATATGGTGGATTTGCTACATCTCCTTGGTGATCTGATAAGACCTTTAGACCCCGTCCACACGGGCTCAAACTATATTTTCCCCTCCGTTTTCCTATGATGCGTTTCAGGAATACCTCCGTAAAGACGGACTCCTTGCGAGAACGCATCGAGCTGTAGTACATATTAAAAGCCACTGTATGCCGCTGGTTCTACACCAAAAAAGTGGCGCGCATCAAGCCTGCGCGTTGTATACAAACATACAGTCGAGGAGGAGAAAGCAGTTGTCTGCGTTTCATCTTATATACCCTGGGTTTCAGAAAAGTGTTATTTATCTAATTATCTAACCTCTGTGGCTACCCAGGAATGTGTTGGAGGCTACTTGGCTACTTGCCTACCCCCCACCCCTACTTTAGCTTACCCCAATTTCTTCTTCTTCCTCTTCCTCAGATTTGATAAAGAAGGGTTCCACACCACCACCAGCCTGCAACAGGTTGCAGAACAACGACATCTGATCAAGATATATTACTTATTATCACTGACACAAGTTCTGTTATGATGGCTCAGAATGTGCCATTTGAAACAGTGGTTTGAATGGTTACTTGAAAAACATGGTGGATTTGCTACATCTCCTTGGTGATCCGATAAGACATTTTAGGCTGATCAATCGGTAAGGTCATTATCCAGATAGTGGGGGAATGTGGCTACCCAGGAAAGTGTTCAACCTAAACCAGTGATAAAAAAATAACGTTGTACGTGTTGTCCAGCTTACCCCAAGGTCTTGTTCGTCTGGCGTTGGTCCACAGAGCGTCGGTACAGCGGTCCTCTGCAGATGCAGCCTCGTCGGACACTTCGTTCGAAGACCTGTTGACTGAATGTAGTCCTCGTGCTGAAAGTGCAAGGCGCAGACGCGATGGTCGGCTTCCCGAAGAGCATTCACAGGGGTGTTGATCAATGTGTCCAACCCCAGGAATGAAAGCCACAACTTTAGTCTTTCGGGGTCGTGGAAAGGAAGCCGATGGCAACTCCTTTTTCCAGGGATTTTCCCGCAGTTTCTGACCGCACACATTCTTCCCATAATCGATAGCTCGGTTACCAGTGTTGATACCTTGGGTTTGAACTCGACAACAATGAATGAACGTCTTCTTCTGTTTGTTTACTATGTCCCGCGACAGGCCTAGAGTAATGGGACATTGTCGCCATCAAGTGGTCTGGAGTGTGAGACGCGTCCGATTCTGAGGTATCTGAAAGAAGTTCCATAATTGCAAATAACACGGATGGCAACCATATATTGCGCCTATATATATATATATATATATATAAAAAAAATAAAAAAAACATCAACGAACGACACTAACCATGTGCACCTGCCTGGCCTTGAGCACCCCGGCCGGGCTGTGGCCGAATGTTATCAGCAGACTGACTCCTATTCTTGCGAATGAGTGTGTCCATTGTGTGAGCATCGAACGGCTCCTATCGTTGGGACATGTGGCCTTCGGTTCGGGCCTTAACATGAAAAAGGTTGACCATATTTGTACTGTAGATGTGGTGTGTTTGTTAGGTTATTTTGCCCGTCAACCACTTGGTGAGTTGCCCATTTCTGAAAACGAACGTTTAGGGTTGTTTTAAGGACAGGTTTGTGAATGCCAGCCATTCTGAAGCAGGCAGGGCGATTTTAAGTGATACAGGACCAATCGTCAACATTTCGGTGTCAACCACTCTTATTTCATCCCAGACAAAGGGGGCTCAAAGTGCAAATTACTGGAATTATCCTGTAAAAACCAAAACAGTCGGCTTTTTATTTTGAAGGGAGGAGTATAACTTCCGTAACTTCCGGTTTAGTATCCACGCGCTCGCCGTCGTCTGCGTCACCCGCTCCCCTTGACCCCGCAGAAACACAAACCCTGCTCACTTGTTTTGCAGCCATATCTTGAGTCGCTCGCCTGAAGCCTTTCATCGCGTTAGCTCCGCCGTCATCCCGCTGTTTGCCGGTTCCGTCGGGTCTGGTCGACTGAACTCAGAAGATTGAAGATGCTGTCACCGGGCAGGACCGCGGCGGCCAGGCTGCTGTCGGCCGGGAGAGGCTTCCCCCTGGGCCGGTGGAGCTCCGGGCTGAGTGTTGGGGAGCAAGGTGATCCAGATCTAGAAGTTATACAAGTTAATGGTTTATCTGTGTGGTTATACTGGTAGCTGCTCGTCGTGGACCTCATGATTCGTACCGTTCGTACCGTCGAAAGAAGAGGGTTTAAGGAGTAACATGTTGTTTTCAGAACAGTATTTGAAGGCATAACGTTGTTCCATCACATAACGTTAACGTTACATCACATCACAGTGGAGGTGAGGGGGGGGAGCATGTTGTAGAAAGGCAGGATCCGGCTCCAAGAACCGACACAATAAATAAGTCAGTCAAGTGTTGTGGAAAGCTAGGAAGTAACATACGTAACAAGTGTCATAGAGCTTGCACTAGTCTGATGCTTGTTTTGTACTGGCAACTTCCACTAGCTCCCTGCTAACTAACCCCATGCCGATGACGCAGTTGGTTGGTTTTATAATACTTGACCAGGAATTATTTAAAAGCATTGTTTCTTTGTAAAATAAGTGATGAACATTATTATGACTTCGAGCGGAATGGACTTGGAAGAAATGGTGTATAATATATTAAAAAGTGTGTATTTTAATTACTGTGTAATCCCACGAAGGTAGGAATCGTTGTGTTTAAATGATGTTAGAATGAGCCCTTCACCTCTACAGAGGGAGCTGGTCCTCTTCCACGGCTCTTGAGGCTACATTCAATTCAACCCGATCTATCTTAAAGTGTCAGTGTTTCAGCTTGAATGCAAACACTGATGAGATTGTAACACAATTATGCGTTTTGGGGTTGCCTCCTTCGTTCTCAGCAGAGTAGAGTGGGCCAAAAATAGTTGTCAGAGATGGGCAAAAACACGATTTTACTACTGTTTTTTTTTTTCTCTATCTTATTTTAGTTACCTTGACAAAATGGCATAAATACTATTTTGATGATCAAATATGACATAATATTCTCCTCAAAAGGGGAAGGTGACTTTTAAATATGGTTATATGTCATATTGGAACATTAAATATTTGAACACGAACATGCTCAAAACAAAGATACTCTAGTCATGATGATGGGACTTGGGATGATGGGATCCAGCCCCTGGTTAACCCCGGACCATTCTGATGCAACCAAGAGATCGAGCAAGGGGGATGACTTGCAGTATTTTTGACATCTCAGAATGAATGCATTGCCCAAATAAGGAAAGCCAAGACCAACCATTGTTTGACCTCCTTGTGGTCGTGATCCTTCCACATTCTTCGAGTTCTGTCCCCTCACTGCTATTAAAACAAACGTGTATTCTGGTCATATTAATGCCGAATTAAACTGCTGAGTCATAACAAACAGTTGTAGGTTAGGTTTAAAGATGCTACTTGAAACGGACCAATGACGCGCTGAGCCATAAGCTTTGTCACTAAAGCTTCAAATCTGCATTCATCCCTTCACTAGGAGAAGCGGGCGCAGTGCCTTGCTGTAGGGCACTGGCAGGACCATTAAACCCTAACTCCTCATTGAATAGTCGCTGGGTGTGAACCAAAAAGGGTTCTGATTAAGCCTTCGCAGTTGGCCACCGGTCCCCCACCACTGACCTGTTGAAACTCCTCACAAAATGGTCACACACACACACAGACAGACAGACAGACAGACAGACAGACAGACAGACACACTAACATGTATTCTGGGTTGTGGGGGGAACCCGAGGAGAACCTCCAAACACTGTGGCCACCCTGCTCACCAAGGCCAGCCGAACCTAAAGCTGAGGTCAAACCAATGAATTAAAGAAGTTCTTGTGCTTGTGTCCGCAGCTACGATCCAGCCCCGGGTGCTGGATCAGGAGGAGCTCAGACCGCTGTACATGGACTTCCAGGCCACCACCCCCATGGTGAGAGAGACCTGAAGGATGTCCGGGATATTCAACCTTAGATGTGGTGTAGTGTAGTGATGATCATTATGGTAGCAATACTATAATGTCATAATACTATAGGCTGCTGCATATAAAGGCACTATTATATCATTAATGTTATAATAATGCTATTATATACAGTGATATTATAATATGTTAATTATGCAATAATGTTCTAATAATGCTGTTATATCCAATGATACTATAACTGTGTGCCTGTGTGTGTGTGTGTGTAGGACCCCAGGGTGCTGGATGCGATGCTGCCCTACCAGGTGAACTACTACGGTAACCCTCACTCCAGGACCCACGCCTTCGGCTGGGAGAGTGAGAGGGCCATGGAGCTAGCCAGAGAGGTACACACACGTGCTGATTCACACCTACCAAACTCCTTCACATTCTATACCGAAAACCTCTCACACAAACAATTGAGATACACACGTAAACGCACACACTAGGGCTGGGCAATTAATTGAATTTTGATCAATTTTAGCATGAAACGATCACCAAACTAATATAATCGAGTTGAAACGATATATATATTATTTTTAAATATACATACATATCTGGACATCTTTTTGTATTTGACCATTTAGTGTATTTTTTCAAGGGGACATTTCAAAGTTCTCGTTTACAAGGTGTTTTTTTTGATAGAGAAATTATGAATAAATGCATGTTTTCAAACTCAAAAATATTCGAGATTTCAATATTGACCAAAATAATCGTGATTTAGAATTTTTCCATAATCGAGCAGCCCTAGCGCACACGCCTATATACATGCACATACACACGCACGTATGCACACACATACACCTAGTATACATGCACACACACGTATACCTATAGATGCACACTCACATCTTTATCCACTCACTCATTTGATTGTATTTGTGTTTGTGTCTCTGCATGGTTTGTGTGTGTGTGTTTTTAGCAAGTGGCCAATCTGATTGGCGCGGACCCCAGAGAGATCGTCTTCACCAGCGGCGCCACAGAGTCCAATAACATGTCAATCAAAGTAAGTCCCGCCCCCACTGCTTGATCCAGATATGATGATGTGTATACAGTATTATTATTATTGGGGAGTAGTGGGGACGCATTGAGTGTTCGTTTCCTGTGGGCAGGGTGTGGCTCGGTTCTACAAGGCCAAGAAGCGTCATGTGATCACCACCCAGACGGAGCACAAGTGTGTCCTGGACTCGTGCAGAGTGCTGGAGGCGGAGGGCTTCTCTGTTACCTACCTGCCTGTTAAAGCCAATGGACTGGTGGACCTCGAGGTAGAGAGACACACACACACACACACACACACACACACACACACACACACACACACACACACACACACACACACACA
>JAOPJL010000026.1:3069934-3080148 GCA_027123545.1 Trisopterus esmarkii | reverse complement strand
CACACACACACACACACACACACACACACACACACACACACACACACACACACACACACACACACACAAACATGCTGCATGTGCACAGAGCGAGGGGCAGCGGTGGGGACCCCCTGCTGGCTGCTTGTGTGAAAAGCACAAAGGTTTCTCATCACAGCCGAGCAGAATGGATATTGATCCCTGACTGCGACCAACCGCATTACCTCTGCGGTAGCAGCGTCGCTTCACCGACAGGGTGGAAGAAACACAAAGAAAACGGCGAGAGATAAAGGCAAGAACAAAAACATTGAATAGTTGAAAGCAATTTAACAACTGAGGCAATTATAAATCGCTGTTAAACCGTCATGGGATTCGAACCCCGGCTAAGAGCGAACTTTCTCTGCGTCGTATCTGCACCCGGCTCGCTTACATAAGATGTGGGTTATTATTAAGCGATTGGCCATAGGGAATACGGCTCTAGTCATTGTCATTCATCCCCCTCTACTGCCACGGCCTGTCGGCCAGTGTGAGTGTTTCAAACAGCAACGAGCCGTTCTGCTCCGGGAAGCCCTTTCAATCAAGATAAAGGGCAGTGGATGGAAATAAACCTGACGTGAACCCGGCCGGCCGCGGGTCCGATGGGGAGGGCGCGTCTGACGGGCCTGCGGACGCAGTCGGCCGGTCTCTGATCAGTCGGTGATGCAGCAAGTGTGTGTACAGAGTGTGAGAGGAAAGGTGTAGAGGACTCAATCCTCAGCTCCTTTCCTTTACTCTTGTCTTGAACATAAGAGCTAAGGAAAGTATCTGAGGAATTAGGGAGCCTAGCCTAGGCACCCTCAATCCTTCCTTTACTCTCTGTGTCTTGTGCACAGAGAGTTAAGAGAGTGAATGATGGCCCAAGAGTGTGTTGTACACAGAGTGTCAAGGAAGGGAGCTGAGGATTTAGGGAGCCATTACATCGTTCCTTTGCTCTCTGTGTACCACACACTGATGAGCCATGGAGGGAGCAGGTCCTGGAACTCATTCATGGCCGTTCGTTTTAGTAGATCTGGAAATATTTGACCAACATGGTCGACATTCAGTTGAAGTGATGTTTTCTGTCTTTAGAGGATAGAAAATGTGTCCACTCTTGATGAAAGGGTTAGTTATATCTCAAAGGTATTTCATACGGGAGGCTTTTCTGATGCAAGATAAGAGTTGCGCAGACCTGCACTAGCAGGTAACTTTCTCCCTGCTTACAGCGGGCATCACATTCATTCAGACTGAGTTTAATCAACCCCTGGATTTTCAGTTTCTCTCGAATCAATATGCTTCCCGGGGACCATGGAAGCACATCTTGATGCCAGCTAAACTAATCTGTCTTATGTCTATTTATATATACCTCAATTATAAATAATTCAGTACTCTAAAGATGTCAAGGGGGGGCCCATGCTAGCTACTCTTCCTTGGGCCCAGAGATCCTACGTGCGGCCCTGTGTACTTGGAGAAAACACTTTTGACTGCCTCTCAGGATGGCTCTTAGAGTTTGGTATCAGGGGCATTAATGCAAGTCAGTGGCATGAAAGGAATATCAAAGAGGTAGATGTTGAGCAGCGCGTCGCCGTGGCAGCCAGCACAAGACGATGACTCTGCTCTTTACTTCCATGCCCTGACGGACATCTGCCTTTTGTTCTGCGGAGAGGAGGCTTCAATCAAGCGAGACACGGATTAGGAGGATCATAAAGGCCCGTGTACACCCAGCGAGTTCAAGTACATCCGAACAACGTACTCCTTCATTTAGCGTCTGAAGTTTGAGCTTCGCTTTCCCCTTTCACCCACTTTGAAGATGAATACATCCCATAATGAAATGCATGCATGACCCCGTTCCCGTTTGCTCTTATCGGAGAGACGATGTACGCTTTGCATTCGTCACTTCGACGACCATTTTAACCCCTTTACCTCCTCAGCTCCTTGTGCGGCTGCGTTCCCCTCCAGGCAGCGATCCACTTAATGTCCATATGGAATATTCATAAAGAGCTCCTGAGATTCTCCACTGGCACGTGGACATCATCACGGAGCGACGTAGAGCATAAAATGTGCATTAGCATGGTCTTATTCTTGTCCGACAGATGGGGCGGATGTTGGGAGTAGGAAACGCTTCCACTCTCGTTAAAGCGAGTGATTTACGGAGTCCTCCTCCGAGGTTAGACCGGGGACGCCTCCACTTGGGCGCTGCGTGTTTGGAAGCTGAGCTCTGGACAACGTCCAGAGTCGGCACCAGAAAACGGTTCGGGTTTCGTCTTGAAACGTGGACCGTTACCGTTACGGCAGTATAGAGCATTAAACCAATCTGTAGTCACGTGTTGCTGTGTGCAAGCTTTTCATTGAATTAAATCAGTTAATGTAGATGTGAATATAATTGACAATACATAGAAGACTCGCTAGTATTAAAGGTTCCCAGTTGTGATTGAAAAACATTTTAAAATCAAACCCTTTAGTGACATGTGTCCTTTTGATAAGAGTAAACATCCAAAAGTTTTGCATAGCCCAAAGAGCCTTACAATAGGTATTTATCAGTGCAGCTCCAACCTAAAAAGTGCAAGAATTCTTAACACAAAAAACTAATAAGCAAACTACTATTACCGTAATATAGATCAAAGAGGTAATTGTATACAAGTGTTCATCACAAGTGGGAGCGTCTACCCAGGAGAATGATGGATGGTTCAGCGAATCCAGAGGACATTACCAACCTCTAAACTCATCTATCAAACCCTAAAACAGCGGGCCTTTAATTGACTCACAGGTCCTACTGCACTGGGCCTCTAGTGCCCTCTAGTGGGCACAACAGCATGTGCTGCAGAGAAGCAATCCATCAACACAGCTGACCAGGATAACGTTGTGGCCACACTTTAGCTGCACCCACTCTATTGAGCGCAATATTTTTCAAATAGTTATGATTTGGCCATTCAACAGAATCTTTTGTCGAAGGCAGCCAATGTTTAGGAGAGGTAGGGGTTAGGTAGCCTATAGGTAAAGGACATTGAACCTTCGGAACCGACTACAACCTTCCAAATGCATTGAAAATACTGAAACCGTTGATCCATTTATCAACCCAAGGATTGGATATCCACCCACAGACATTTATAATAAATAAAACATTTAAATATATATTAAAAACCATGCATTAGCAGTCGTATGTTACAAGCAAGCTTTAACGTCAGGAGAAAATCCCACTGAACATTGTATGCCGAGGCAACATTGGCCTCAATGTACGAAATCACAATTCAGAGATGTTCAAAAACTATTGTTTATTTGTCAAAACAATACAAATGAACACAATCTTAAAAACATAAAAAAAAAAAAGGTACTCAAAATCGACGGTTTACAAATTGTAGCTATAAACAAAAGGACAGGTGTGGCGTTTTATTTAACAAAGATCAACTCCAACAACCCAAATCACAACTGCTTTTCCAATCAGGTGACATCGCAATAAATACAGTGACGGAAAAAGGGGTGTCCGGATTGGAATTAAAATGTTGAAAAATAAACCAAACACTGAAAAACACGACAAGTCCATAGCAGAAGCATGTCGCAATGCTTCCTCACAAGAATAACCTCAGAAGGAAAGGGGGGGAAAAAAAGGCATTTAAAAACATTAAAAGAAAAAATGTTTTTTATCTGTCTGGTCGCATCATTCCTGGGCGCACCGGCATCATCATGGGTCGGGGGGGCCGCATCATGTGGGGGGGCCCCGGCATCATCTGCATGTGTCCGCCCATCGGGGGCCTCATGCCTGGGAGGACAGCATGTTGTGGGTTACATCACCGTGTACTACTGCTGCTCCTCACGCACTTACTGGAACGTTCTCAACCATATTTTAGACCCTATTATCACATTGATCAGCCACTTCAGAATCTACACCTTTGTGGTCTCTGATTCAACAGCGCTACATCCCATAATGTTACAGCAGAACCTCTGGCGGAGACACTTAAGTTTTGTGTCCGGAAAATAGGATTTTGCTCGTCTTTGTACTGGGAAAGGTTTACTAATGCTGGCCAAAGTCCAAATAAGTGCTTACAAATCCCCAGCCATTAAGCTGAAGAAAGTGAAACGTCCCATCCCCCCCATGTGATCAATTTGAGGGACAATCCCGGTTGTGACATCACAAGTGTGCGTGTCCACCTAGATGTATGATTTATAGATTAACTCCCGCCCATCAGCCAGAACATCCAACTGGGGGAGAGATTGGAGAGTTCATCTCTTCAACACACCCCCACTTGTGACATTTTGAAAAAAGTCATGACATCACCACCACAGAGAGTGGTAAAACAGGGGCTCTTGTGTAGAGAAATAAACCGAACAGAAGTGTCTGTAGACATACCCATTCCTGGTCCGCCGGGCATCATTCCGTGGGGAGGGGGGCCCATCATTGGCATCATGGGGGGGCCTCCCATGGGGGGTGTGGGAAGCATGCCTGGCCGTGGGGGGCCACCTGGGGGACAAACGTAAAGCGTGAGGTTAGTTTAGGTGAGGGCTCAAACTCTTTTGAGTCATTTTTCATAACATTTCTGTGATCATTGAGGTTCACGTTTCACTCTCTCTTTGTTGAATGAATTTCATAAAAAGGTGTATCCATTTTTATTGTATGAAGGAAGCACCACATCCTGCATTCATTCAGAACATAAAAGATATTTAGCTCTCTATTTAGCTCTTTAGCCTTGATCAACAGAACGCTGCTTATGAAGGCAGCGGGTAGCCAGACCTGCTGGTAAGACGTTAGCTAATCCTGTGTGTTGAAGTCAACATGAACGCTGCTAGTATTGTCCAAATAAAGATTACAATCAAAGCTTACGACCATGTGTTGAGTAATGTAAAGAAGGTCTTCAATCTGACCAACATTTCATTTGAATATAGCCACTCCATTTTTCCACAAGTACCATAGCCCGCACAAACTTCAAACATGTTTTGTGGCATGACTTAGATTTCCAGGACATTCTCCATTCTAACCCATCTCTGGAAAGCTATTTTCTTTTTATCCCAGGTTTTTCAGGCTGTGTTTGAACCCTGTTGAACTCCATCCAGAAAGAGGAGCTAGGTTTGACTCATACTCAGGAACTCTACAAGCCTGGTGTGGTCAGATATAATTTGGGGTTTCAACCCATTAGGTTTTACGGGGTAATTTCATGTCTGCCCTCAGACTCATTCACACTGTAAATGTTTGTTAGGTTTAAGTTTAGCATGTTCCGTAGGGATTCGTTCAGTGAATCCAGCGCCAAGAATAGAGTAGTCCTTTGTACACCGTCAGTCCTTGTGTTATGTCATCTGTACTGTGCACACATACACGTCTGCATAGTCACCTTCATCAATAGTGGCCTCACCAGCTGAACAACCTATTCCTTAATACATTTGTTAGTCTAGAACCTTTTTTGCGGGGCTTTCTAAAAATGAGCTACTAGTTTACAATGTACTATGGCATATGTATGACGTTAGTATTAAAGGTTGCCAGTTGTGATTGATGGCAATATGGCATATGTATGAATACTGTATCTGCATGCCCACTATAGTCAGTCGAATGACAATTGACAGTGGTTTGTCGGTCAAAAGCTGTGAACGCACCTGGGGGAGGGCCTCCAGGGAACGGTGTCGGAGGAATCTTTCCCTGTTGGAACGCAGCCGCTGAGGAAGTCAAAAGAAAGGAGACGATTAACGTTCAAGTCCAAGTAGGCATTCACTCGAGAACCAAAAAAGTGTGGTCCATTCCAATCCAAAGAGGTCTCCACAGACGGTGCTGCCATTGTTGTCCCATTACTAGGAATTACAATTTCATTTACAAGATTAGAGGAGGGTTGTTCGTCTTAAAATGATCAATAATAACCAACCACATACTCGTTTTATCGATGAGGCTCTGGGCCTGCTCCTCCATCCACTTCTGGTAGTAGTCCTTCACATTCTCTTTGTGTTTTCGACCACTACAGTGGGTTTTCCTCACCGACGGCTGCGAGGGAGAACAAATACAAACGTGAGTGGGGACGGATATCGACATAACTGAGATTTATAAAAAAAAAAAAAAGGAGATCACCCAAATCTCACCGAGTCATGTGTGAGGTAGGTGTCACAGTAGTCACAGTAAAACCTGAGGACACGTAAAGGAGAATGGACAGGGTTAGTGACCAACACATACACAATGAATCAGGCACAGGAATATACTGACCCCAAATATTATATAAAATGCAACGAAAATCATGATTGCATGCAGTCCACAAGAGAGCTTCGTGATGAACACCACTAGAAGTATAGAACACATCTAGAGGTACTTGTGTGTTTTGAATGAGCGATGCTTAGCTTAGCAACATTAGCCTAGCTAAAACGTCGCGCCAATCCACGGAAAGACCGAAGCATACAAATAACCAGGACACTCTCAAAAAACCCACGTAACATCGATTGTTATATTGTAATACAGTTAAAGATTATGTGAGTCAATATCATGTTTTAACCGCGCACAAAGTCTCAACACGTTAACTTACTTCGGCATGCTTCCCGGTTAGCTTCACCGAGCGACGATCCGGTGTAGCCGATAAAACCCGCCGTGTCGCTCACGGAGCTGAGGATGATTGGTTCCGCCCGCGGAGACTAGAAAAGAACCGTAGCCGGGAACACGCATGCGCACATTTAACCCCGAAGCTCTGCGGTATCAACAGTGGACGTTTTTTCGCCTATTGGATAGACATTAATTCGCTGATTTTATAATGTATCAAATTAAAACAGTGATTAAAATAAACTGTACAGGACTATTCCCTCCCATTTGTCCGGAAGATAACCTGTAATCGAAATAAAAAAAACTATATTATTTTCAATACATTCACATCAGGTTATATATTTAATTATATTTTTATATTGTATTATTACTATTTTCAGATTTATTTCAACAACCGAATCGATTCCAACTTTGATGAATCAACCAGCCAATCAAAAGCTCGGTTTCGAATAGCAACAGATGACGTCAGAGTCCCGGGCGATTCACGATTGCTGACGTACGACCATTGGCGTAGTAGCGTCAAAACGTCCCTCACAGATAGTGTTGCCAGATTGGGTCAGATTTCTCGCCCAATATGGCAACAGGCTGGGTGCAGCCAGATTTGGCAGGGAATCTGGCCCAATCTGGCAACACTGTCCCTCACACAACGCGCCGCCACCATGCGTACTGACGTTGTTGTTGTTGCTCCGGTTGTTATGGCTGAGGAGAGAGGCCTCGGACTAGACTAGAGTGCGGAGGATCCCCGCCGGACCCCCCGGACCCTCGGACCCCCTCGGCTCGGCTCCCCCGGACCTCGTCCCCCGCCATGGACGGCATGGACATGGACGTGGACGCGGAGCTCATGCAGCGGTTCAGCTGCATGGGCACCACGGACAAGGACGTCCTCATCTCCGAGTTCCAGAGGCTGCTGGGCTTCCAGCTGAACCCGGCAGGCTGCGCCTTCTTCCTGGACATGACCAACTGGTGAGTCCGCGGATCCCACCACGGCCCTGGCTCCCGGACCAGTGCTGGGTGCTGGGTCGCTTCCCCCCCCCCCCACTCCCAGTCTGTGCGTAATTGATGCATGTGTTTTAAATGCGGTGTGATGCGTAAACTCAGTGGGAGGTCACCGCCAGTCACTCCTTTCTCGTTCCTTTTTGTTGCATAACAACTTCATGCAGGAAATTAGATGTGTTTGAATGGAGAGTGATTAGTTTGTCTTGTAACTTGTTTTAAAGGTGACAACCACAACCATAAGAGAACTTGGCCCTATGATTCACATCGTCCAACATATTGCACAACTTGGGAATACAGTAATTTTCCACCTCTAAGTTTGTTCACTTGTGGTCTCATGGGGATTCGATCCACAACTCATGCATGGCAACGCCGTGATGTTAGGTAACCAGGGATCGTGATGCTCCACGCAGGGCTGGTAACAAGTGGTTGTCACCTCACGGTTGTTCTCCATCGCTGTTCATTTTACAATCATCGATCTGCACCAGAAGAAAAAAAATCTGATATGGAAAATATTAGAGTGCAAATACATGAATATGTTTTTAATTTAATTTTTCCTCGATGATGTTGCTTGTCTGTGGAATAGAGGGTGATTTCAACTAATTATTAAATCATCAAAAAAAAAAAAATGCAAAATTCTGTGGTTCTCTATAAAGTCGAGCAAACGTCTCAAACAAACATTTTTTAACACACGGCAAACAAACCTTAAATCTGCGGCCTGATGAAGCGATAAACCCCAGAAGCTAACGGGAGTTCAACGTTTGCCCTGTGCCGGTACTTAACCCTTTTCACTGTACCTCCGTTCTGGTGAACCCCGTCCGTCCCCACCAGGAACCTGCAGGCGGCCATCGGCGCCTACTACGACTTTGAGAGCCCCAACGTCAACGCCCCGGCCATGTCCTTCGTGGAGGACGTGACCATCGGCGAGGGGGAGTCCGTCCCCCCGGACACGCCCTTCACCAAGACCTGGAGGATACAGAACACGGGTGGGTGAGGGTCACACACCGACAGGGGGGGGGGTTCACTGATTAAACCACGGAATCAAAGGGCGGCCATGTCCCCATTCATAAACATCTTCTCAACATGACCCCCAGCCTCTGGATCCTTTCTGTCTTATGGATCCTTTCTCACAGACAGCCTATCTGTCTGTGGTGGACCTGTCTGTGACTGGTCTGTCTGATGTCTGTGGTGGACCTGTCTGTGGTGGACCTGTCTGTGGTGAACCTGTCTGTGGTGGATCTGTCTGTGGTGGACCTGTCTGTTGTCTGTGGTGGATCTGTCTGTGGTGAACCTGTCTGTGGTCGATCTGTCTGTGGTGGACCTGTCTGTGGTGGACCTGTCTGTGACTGGTCTGTCTGATGTCTGTGGTGGATCTGTCTGTGGTGGATCTGTCTGTGGTGAACCTGTCTGTGGTGGACCTGTCTGTGGTGGATCTGTCTGTGGTGAACCTGTCTGTGGTGAACCTGTCTGTGCTGGCTGTGGTGAATCCGTCTCAGACGTCGGTGTCTTCTCCCTCCAGGCACAGAGTCGTGGCCGCCCGGCGTGTGTCTGAAGTACATTGGCGGGGACCAGTTCGGCCACGTGAACATGGTGCTGGTCAAGTCCCTGGACCCCCAGGAGATGTTTGACGTCAGCGTGCAGATGCACAGCCCCACCGCCCCGGGCATGTACCAGGGCCAGTGGAGGATGTGCACTGCAACCGGACTCTTCTACGGAGGTAGGACATACCAGGGACTCTTCTGTTGAGGTAGGACATACCAGGGACTCTTCTGTTGAGGTAGGACATACCAGGGACTCTTCTATGGAGGTAGGACATACCAGGGACTCTTCTATGGAGGTAGGATGTACCGTGTAAAAATGGACACCCACTTAATTCAGTCATGAATTAAATTGGCAATTTAATTTGTGTATATATTCTGAATTGTTGATGCGGGTTTAAAGAGGCTGAGGGCCCTCAGAGGTGTGATAAAGGCTGATGTAGAGCTCTGTGTGAAGCATCTAATCCTTTCAATGGTACCTCGGCTGCATTTATACAGCGCGTTTCTAACCAGCGGCCACTCAAAGCGCTTTAAACGTATTGCCTGACATTCACCCATTCATACACACATTCACACACTGACGGTGGTGGCCACCGCGCAAGGCAACAGCCAGCTGGTCGGGAGCGGTGAGGGTGAGGGTGAGGGTGAGGGTGAGGTGCCTTGCTCAGGGACACCTCGACACTCCGCTAGGAGGAACCGTGGAATCGAACCAGCAACCCTCCGTCTACCTAGTTGACCCCCCTCTACCTCCTGAGCCACACGCCACACCACAGATCTCTGTGTGAAGAGTCCACCACGTTGTGTCCTCTGGCTTATAAGATGGTCCCCCCCCCCCTCCCCCCCCCCTGCAGACGTGATCTGGGTGATCCTGAGCGTGGAGGTGGGCGGTCTGCTGGGCGTCACCCAGCAGCTGTCCTCCTTCGAGACGGAGTTCAACACGCAGCCACAGCGGCACCCGCAGGGCGACTTCAACCCCTTCGCCTCGCCACAGAAGAACAAGCACCAGGACGGGGGCGGCGGCGTGGGCGGCGGCGGCGGGGGGGAGAGGACCGGGCTGAAGGACGGCGGGGGAGGAGGGGGCCCCTGGGAGACGGGGCCGGAGCCCATCGGGACAGAGCCCAACGGGGTGGGCCTCCAGAGCAGCCTGCTCACGGGCGTCACCTACGGACCGGTGAGAGACCAGGGGGACT
>JAOPJL010000026.1:2780822-2796705 GCA_027123545.1 Trisopterus esmarkii | reverse complement strand
GAGAGAGAGAGAGAGAGAGAGAGAGAGAGAGAGAGAGAGAGAGAGAGAGAGAGAGAGAGAGAGAGAGAGAGGGGGCGAGACTTTGAGGGCGAGACTTTGTTGACAACACACACACACACACCGAGTACCGAGGCAGGCCGGGGACCTGCAGGGTATGGCGTTCTGTCCTATGGAGCGGTGGCGGCGGCGGCGGGCTGCCAGCTCGAATTCTGAGGCCGTGTAACGATGATATGAAAACATAGCGGCGCGGATCTGAAGCCCTTAATACGGCCGCTCGTCTGCTAAATCTCTGGAATGGTGACGAGGCCTCCGCCGTTTTATAAGCGGTTCTCATGGACGCGTACCAGAGGAGCCTTGGCGAGATGTTGCCACTATAATTATGTCGAGGAGATTACCGGTTCGCCCGACTGAAACGAGAGAGAATACAACAGATTATATAAAACAGGGGGGCAGAGGGGGGCTTTTAATGTGAAGGAGCCCTTTGGACACACAGCCCGTGTTGAAGCTTGGTCTCCACTCTCCACTACCATATGTGACGGTTAGTCTTATCGTTAGCCTTATCGGTGGCTCAACAGAAACACATTCAGTGGGAGAGCGAGGAAAGATGAAAGATGAGAGGCGCAGGGGTCTTTTAATGTGAAGCAGCTCGCGGGCTTCCAACACCATTTGAAAGGGGATTGGATTAATTATCTCACTAAGTGCGTTGATACAACTACTGCTTCTTGATAGAGGCGATTTGAGTTTCGGGGCACGGGGGCTTTTAATGTGGAGGAGCCTCTGGCCAGACGTCTCTGGGTGCAGACAGGGTCTGTTGAACCATATGCGTGAGGGTAGCTCATAGCCACGCGCTCACAGGAGCCAGCGACGCCGCGTGAACACACTTCTATTCAGGGCGTCAGCACGAACACGGCTAAAAATAAAAGCCTTGCCTGAACACGTCTGCCGAGAGAGGACACACACGCTGCAGATTAGGGGGTGTTTTCAGAGGGAAAGAGGAGGCTTTCTGGCATAAAATGATTAATTGAAATGGCGCTGAGTTAGAGAAGAGTCTGGGTGCTACCGTCTGCATTGAAATATGAGATCTATAATGTCAAGACAAGAGGAAACATTAAATATGTAGACTGGAACTTGACACTTTGACATCAAAAGTTACTGACTCTGATCAACCGAATAAAAACATTGAAATAAAGGTTTGGATAAAGAAATAAAAGTCCCCACAAAACATACTAGCAAGAAAGAGCTGACTATTCATCATGTGGTGGATGATTTTCAAAGTCATAAGTCATAGGCAAAGAAATTGTATCTTTAGAGTATCCTGTTAAGTATGCAAACATCATGCCGTGATTAATTACAGTAATAATTATCACAGTAATAGAACTGAGTAATAATATGAATAACCATCATATTAGGTACCATCTTTATATAGTTATTACTCACAGCTTGGACAACACAACATACAACATAATGATTCATCTAAAATAGGATTCAAATTTTCCTGTCACGTCTTCGCGGAGATCAATTCTAAATAAGTTTCACTGAACACAAACACCTTAAACACATTTAACCCCGCCCACATCCTCTTCAACCAATCAGAGTTTAAGACCTTACGATCAAAGTTGATCAGAAAGAACCGAGAATAGTGACGGACATATAAAAGGACCCCTTCCAAAGCAGTGGTTTAAGGCAAGCTCATATTTGACTACCAATATAGGCTACTACTATTTATGAATATTATTAACATACCATTAGAAACACATTTATACCAACACATCGTTTACTATTCAGAACAAGCTGGCCATAACACTGCTTGAATATCCCAAAGCAGTGTACACACACAGACACAGACACACACACAGACACAGACACACACACACACACACACACACACACACACCATCCTTTATAATAGATTGGGGGTGGGAGCGGTGGATTTACGAGTAGAAGTCAGAGCAGTAGTATATCAGTATCAATAATTCCTGAAGTATTATCGGGACTCTGGCTGAGGTGCAGGGGTGGATAAATCCCCACAGTTTCCACGTGTGCTGTTGGCTTTTTTTCCCTGCCTCTTTTTTTGATATTTATTCAGCACATCCCCGGGTGATCCGACAGAGGCCCGGACATTCAATAGTGTAATCACAGCTTGTCAGCGCAGCAGCACTCTCAGAATAGATGGCGATAGGGTTGCAGGGTGGCGGGGGTGGAGGGGTCACCAGGCCAGGGGAGAAACCAGGACTGGGTGCTGCCCCTCGCTGTACGTCGGTGGTAATAGCAGGAAGGACGCTCCTTTCATTCCCACAGCACACGTCACATCATTATGAGTTCTGCTGAAGGTCTCAGTATGTTACCTAATTTTTTGGGCGTCATTAATTTACGTTTCTATAAATAAAGAGGTGGATAGTGTCCCAGACAATAATACTGGGCTGGTTCAAGATTCAAAATGATTTATTGTTACATTTTGTATACATATGTAGATTATAAGTCTCCTTGGCCCAGAAGCACCAACAAGTTATAATACAACTATAAACCACAATATGATCGAAACAACAGAACTCTTAAAAAGGGGCTTCACACGTCCACAGCCCACCTGTAGGTACGCTGGGCAGGGCACAAATGACGGGGACTGGTGAATGACAAAAGCCTAGTGCCTAGTGAAAGCTTTGTTTGTGAAATAGCTTTGCTGTATACAGGGAATGGGTTAACCACACAATTGTTAGTGCTTGGCACTTACTGTACCGACAGCGATATATATTGTTTCTCTTTCTTCTGACATGTGTACTCACTGTAATGATATAAAATGTGGTAAAAGCAGAACCAAAACTAATCCCCTGTATGTTCTGTGTTTTTCCGTTTCCTCCAGCGCCTTCTTGAGTGGGGTACACTCCTGTACGACGAAGATGTTTAAGAAGTCCAAAATTGCAGACCAAACTGCCGCCGGGCAGGGGGGTGAGTAAAGGCCAGAGGTCGTCCTCTCTGGTTGCCATGGCTGTCAATCAAAAGGTCAGGGAGCACAGCCCTTACACCTGGCTGAGCCACCGCGTCGGCTATCGATCCCGTCGCTATGTCAGCACGCAAGCAAAAAGAGATGCCTGAACGGGAGGCGTCCGAAGGTTGAAGACACGGAGCTCGGAAGACGAGGGCGGCCATGAGCGAACGTAGGATCGTGCTTTTTTACGACGTTAGCAACGCCCCGTCTGGTGTTTCTTTCTCCGTATTTTAATAACTGAAGTGAAGAAACCACCGGAATTAATCCTTCCATAATCCTTCCAAGTATAATCGAGCCGAAGTCTTCTGAATGATACGCCATAGTGTGTGAAGATGTACAAATCCATAGTAACAATGGCTGAGAATACCCTAGTTATTATGCCATCTTTAGATGACGGAAGGAGCACATGATTGGTTTATTCAACAAGTCACTCAAACAAGCAAGAATAGAATAATTGAAGAATGAACGGGGTGTTGAACAACCTCGAATTAGAATTCTGGTATAAAACCGTTGAAACAGAAAAACAAAGGAAGAGCTGACTATGAAGAATGATTACGGAGCAAAACAACAACAACAACAGAAACAACGCGGGTGTCTCATCTCCGAACGTGAAGATCATCTTCAAGATGATTGAGACAAGCTGGCTGCCTCGTCATCAGAGACGGAATCAGGCGGCAGGAGACCGAAGCGATGATTAGAGATGACACATCTTCAAGACCCCCCATCCAGTGGAAGCAGTTTTCTAGCGACACATTCCACACAACAGCAGATCCAAGCAGAAGATTCTCTCAAGGGGATGATCTCACCGTCCAGCAAACCAGTCCAACAATGAAATCAACTACCATCAATCATTTCTAACATTTTCTACGACTCACAACTTATCCATCCATTTTCATACGATTTGTCTAAGTTGTTTTTCCATTGCTTTGGCCTGTAGCAGATGTGTCCCTTTGTGTTCCCCCCACGCCCCCAACCCCCCACCTCCCATCGTCATTGTGTTGAACCCACCTGTCCTTGTACACTGAATGTGTCTTCGTATCACGACTCTCCTCTCTCAGGATCCGTCTCATTGTGGTTGTGTCCTATCTTACTGTCCTATTTCCCCTCCCCCCCCCCGCTGTTGTGTTGCCTGTTAAGTCGACGTTTCCGATGACGCTCAGCCCGGGGAAAGAGGTATGCAAAGTGATGGAAAAACATTAACTAACTCAAAAGCACATCCATACCACTCAAACATCTTGAATCCACCAGCACCACCTTCTCACATCGGCATGACGGTGCACTGGCTGGGCTGCGGTGGCATGTGTGTTGGGGGGCTCCCAGTATCTCCCAGCGGGCCAGAAGACGGAGGTAGGGCCAGAGTAGAGGCCTGGCTCGTAGTGTCACGACAGATACAGAACATCTGGTACCGGGGAGACCAAAAATAGACCAAAGCCATCCTTGCTTCTCATGCTGCGGGCTGAGGAGCAAAGACCTCACTAAAACAAGATAATGTAATCCCCTGCAATCCTGCTGGTGGTAATGTTAATCTTAATGTACTTTCCGCTTCAGAACTAAGCATAATACTGCTTTTATCAGCCATTTCAAGAGCACAGTTCTGTCCGTGTTTGTGAACTTGATCTCAGGCTGAAACGCCACTGAACTAAATTCATGTTTGACAAATATTACTATTGTCGCCTTTAAACAAGTTAGCAACTGAAATATTTTCAGACAAGCTAGGAGTCATGACAACAGGAAGAGGGTACCAAACAAAACTGCTTCACATAGAACGCTAATATCTTCTGTACAAAGTGGCCGGGTTTACAAATCTAAACTGAACTGTGTTAGTGTGATTAGAGTGATAGCAGAAGCATATGAAATATGGTAATCAAGATCTGTAAATGTGTATTCAAACTAAAGATCATATTCATATACATCATATTATTACATAAGTATTACCAAATAAATGTTCAAAGGGAATAACAAAAATACATATTTTCATTATTATATATATATATATATATAATTTATTATTTCAGATAGGGTTAGGCTTCATTGAAATAGGTATATTGATTGTACATTGTAATAAATCCACAAATATTGGTTCAGAGTTGCAAATACATTAGCAATCCAATATAAACCACAGAAAACTATCAAAAAGATTTTTTTTAACTGCAGAAAACAAAGAAAGAAAACCACAGTATTACCTTTTGGAATGCTGTGGTTATATGGTCAATATAATTTTATTTATTATATTTATTATGTACTTAAATTTTTTTATAATTGGCAATAAAAAATAAGAAAAAATAAAATAATAAAATAATAAAAATAAAAAGGTATGAATCCATGAACTTCAGGGTAAACTTCAGTTTGAAGACTTCAGTAAAGGTAAACAACCAAAAATATGACTATTAACATACAGGAATAACCAAATCTTTGTTCCAGAATGTATACTTTAATCATATTTATATTTCCTAATATGAATAATTTTCTTATGTACTAAACATGATAATTTGTATTAACATTGAGGGCAACAGAAAAGAAACAATGAAGAATATTAACAAACAGGAATAATTAAAACTTCCTTTAAGAATTGATATTCTAATCATATTCATATTAATAATGATTATAAGGATTATGTATATCATAATCTAAATAATTTTCTTACTAAACATGTTAGTCTGTATTAACATGAGGCTACAGTAGCGGTGAGCCTCCCTAACCCTCACTGTGGACGGCAGCCTGGTTCTACTGCGATGGCCTGTCTGCGTTCCCTGTGCTTTACTCTGTACCCCCTTCCCGGCGTTCCCTGTAGCGTGTCCTCCTGTTCCCAGGAATCAAGAAGAAGTCCAAGGTGCCCGGGGTGATGATCACCCAGTTCCTGGAGGAGCTTCCCGAGGACGCCTCCACCCCGGACTTCACACGCAAGCCCATCGCCCTGACAATTCAGGAGGGTAGGTACCCCAACTCACGACTACCCCGATCCCAACTCACTACTACCCTGAACATACAGGGTACATACCCCAACTCGCTACTACCCTGACCATACAGGGTAACTACCCCAACTCACTACTACCCTGAACATACAGGGTACATACCCCAACTCACTGCTACCCTGACCATACAGGGTACATACCCCAACTCGCTACTGCCCTGACCATACAGGGTACATACCCCAACTCGCTACTGCCCTGACCATACAGGGTAACTACCCCAACCCACTACTACCCTGACCATACAGGGTAGGTACCCTGACCATACCGGGTAAGTACCCCAACTCACTACTACCCTGGCCATACAGGGTAGGTACCCTGACCATACAGGAGGGTTCGTACCCCAACCCACTACTACCCTGACCATACCGGGTAGGTACCCTGACCATACCGGGTAGGTACCCCAACCCACTACTACCCTGACCATACAGGGTAGGTACCCTGACCATACCGGGTAGGTACCCCAACCCACTACGACCATGACCATACAGGGCAACTACCCCGACTCACTACTACCCTGACCATACAGGGTAGGTACCCTGACCATACCGGGTAGCTACCCCAACTCACTACTACCCTGACCATACCGGGTAGGTACCCCAACTCACTACTACCCTGACCATACAGGGTAGGTACCCTGACCATACCGGGTAGGTACCCCAACCCACTACTACCCTGACCATACAGGAGGGTTCGTACCCCAACCCACTACTACCCTGATCATACAGGGTAGGTACCCCAACCCACTACTACCCTGACCCTACAGGGTTCCTTGACTTGTTATTCCCCTCCCCAGGTAAATTGGCTGTGTTCAAAGCCAAGGTGGTGGGTAACCCGTGCCCCAAGATCACCTGGAGCAGGGCCAACGGCGAGATCTTCTACCTCCCGGAGATCTGTCAGCAGAAGTACGACGAAGTGTCTGGGGAGCACACCATCGAGGTGAGCCTGCACGTACAAACACACCCTATAGAAGCTGACCCATTGATAAATCGGCCGACAAAGATGTAGAAACATCACTTTCTGTGTGTGTTGTGTATTGCGTCTTTCTAAAATGCATTGAACTTGACTCTTTAATGTCTTTGTATTTTAGATAGGATAATAAATCAATGTACATTTTACTTTAAGGGGAGGTGGTGTGCTATGATCACAGGGGAATGTAGATGTCTCTGTATGAATATAACATGCGCTCTGAAGTGAAGGTATTCTGATTAGGGTTAGGGTTAACCTCACACGTTGCACTGTGCTCAGTTTGCCAAGGTGCACCCGGACGATGCAGACACCTACAAGTGTTTTGCCACCAACGACCACGGCAGGGCGGTGTGCACTGTGGTGCTGAACGTCATTGAGGGTAGGAACTCGTTCATCTCTCTGAATCCTTTAGAATTAGCACGGGAAAGACTTGATCCTTTTACAATTAAATATTATTATTATTGTATGTTGCACGTCTTTGGTTGTATGAAGGGAAGGGGTTAACCTCGTGGTTGTTGGGGCTCGGAACTTGGTTCTATGAACATCCTTAATGTACTGACAGGGATATATTGTTGTTTCTCTTTGTTCTGACAAATCTAATCATTGAAAGTTACAGTTAGGGCTTAATGCCCTAAATGTAAAATGTAAATATTACATATATTCATTTATTCATTTTTTTTTATGTGTGAAGTTGTATACAAATACAGACTTTACTGTGTTGATTCAATAGGTCTTTTACAATTTTGCTGACTGTAGAAATTGTTAAACTTGAAATGTATATACTGTTCTTATCCAGTTGGATTCCGTAAGAACAAGGAACTTCAAAAAGAAAAAGTAGAAGGTGAGCTTGTTTTTAAATCAAAAAATAATAGAAAAGATGATATTAATTATTTTTCCTCAAAAATAATTACCTCTACCCCATGGTTACTACAATCTTTTAATGTGTGCTCTGAGATCATAGACAATATACTTTTTATTACAAGAAAACAATTAACATGAACTATGTGACGTGCATGAACACATAACCCACCTTTCTTTTCTGTTTGCATGATTCCTCAGAGCCCTTAGAACTAAGAAAACTACTGAAGAAACGGTAGGCAAAAACACAGTACCTCAAAGTGTTGTGATGATTTTAACCAGGGCCTTAAACACCTACACTAAAATAAAGCCTAAAATACAAAGTTGGCAGCAGTTAAAATGTATAATGTGAACGAAAAAGGCTTAGTTTTAACAAAAAAAGATTTTAAATTGCTCAGAGCCATAAAAAGCACAGCCCAATGCGTTCCGAAGTGAGAGGCGTTAAAGACGCCGTCTGGTTCCGCAGGAAGCCCGATGGGTCCCGCGAGAACAAGCCCATGGATAGCGACGAGAAGGTGTGGGAGATCCTGCTCAGCGCTGATAAGAAAGACTACGAGCGCATCTGCGTGGAGTACGGCATCACCAACTTCCGCGGCATGCTGACGAGGCTGAGCGAGATGAAGAAGGAGAAGGAGGCGGAGGTGGCGCAGGTAGGGCTGTGTTCCCCTAACACGTCCTCGTACTGGAGCACGGTGGATAGGTGGAGAACAGATACAGGTGTGCGTACACTACGGAGAATGCTCTCCTGACCGTCCCTGGAAGGAGGGACGCCCCCCCCACTCTGCGTTCCTTCTAAAGATTACTCTCTTGCTAATTAAGGGAGTTTTTTCTTGCCGTCTGGGGGGCTAGGGCCAGGGGGTGTCATAAAGATATGGCCTGTTAAGCCCTTTTAGACTGTACCTGGCTCTACACATACAATTGAATTGAAATTGAATTGAATAGGACAGGACACTGCATAGGACAGGACACTGCATGAAACTACATGACTGCATGAAATGGATTATCCATGAAAATTGACAAAATGACAGAACTGACGCTTGTATTGAGGATCAATACAAAAGTCATCCCATTTATGGGTCTGGTTTCACACACGTGAACAACGTACACTGATGTGTTTTGTAAAGCATGTGCAAATGTTTGAAGAGTTATTTATCAGAAGATAAAGTACATAAAAGTACAAAATACATTTCTATCTCTGACTCTTTTCTCAAAGGAGTGAATTATATTCTATGGTCCATTTGCGATAAATACCAACTATCACAAATAGTGTGATACCGGAATGCAAAGGGAATGTTTACCGCCACGTTCAAAGGAACAGTGGCTGGTATGTACGACAACCACAGAGAGACCGTTTTTGTTTGATTACGGCTTTGTCTGAAGACGTTTCCTTCTTCTTTTGCAATCTCTCATCTCATCTCTGCTGGTATTTGCAGTTTGTGTCGCACATCAGCACTCTGAAACACATTGACGTCAAGGACAACGACTGTGCCACCATCGAGATTGACATGGACCTCAAAGACCCCAACAGCAAGGTCTTCCTCTACAAGGTAAGAACCAACAATAAGTATGTTTTCCATGTGTCTGATGGTCTTCATGGGGCGATGGCTCTCTCGTCGGTGTGTCTGATAACAAGGTGTTCCCTTTCCTGCAGGATGGAATCATGGTTCCCTTCACCCAGGAACTTGGGGATGAGCTGAAGCACAGTTTGAAACGGATTGGAAAGAAGTATGTGTTCTCCATAAAGAAACTGGGAGCAGAAGATGCTGGACTTTACTCAGTGGACGTCGGGGGTGTCAACATTTTCTCCACTGAATTTAAAGGTGAGTCACCTCAGGTGTGATAGGTTTGCTTAGCGGCAGTAGTTCAGGAGGTAGAGTGGGGCTGACATTTAACCGGAAGGTTGCCAGTTCGATCCCCGGTTCCTGCAAGCTCCGAGGGTCGATGTGTCTCTGAGCAAGACACCTTAACCCCTTACTGCTCCCGACAAGCTGGCTGTTGCTTTGCGTGGTTGCAAAATTTGCTAAATGTAAACGTTTGCTATATTCTGGGGATTCACATGTGCTCTATTCATGGTTTTCCTTCATCTTCTTCTACGGCCCTTCACCCTGCCAGTCCCCGATGTCGAGTTTGCGGTCAAAATCCAAGAGGTGAAGGCCATGGAGAGGGAGAACGCTCAGTTCCAGTGCGTCCTGACCGCTCCCATGGCCGAGGTCAAATGGTTCGGGAAGTCCGCCCCGCTCGAAGACGGGGAGAAGTTCCAGATCCTAGTGTCGGAGGACAAGCTCATCCACAAGCTGATCGTGAAGGACGTATTGGCGCTGGACGGAGGCATCTATGCAGCGGTGGCAGGGATCAAATCCTGCAACACCTGGCTTATCGTGGAGGGTGAGTTCCAGCCCGTGCTCTGGTTCACGTTCACTGCAGTGGTGGAATGAGCTCCCGGCCGAGGTCAGGGCCGCAGGGCTGCTCACCAGCTTCCGCAAAAGTCAAACTCAAGACTCACTTTTTCAGAGTTCACATTTCTCTCCCCTTAACAAGAACACTTGCTTTAAGTGCCCTTAGCTGGCTAGCGTTCAAGGGTTGATTTTAAAGTATAAACAGCACTCCCCTTTGCTTCCTTAGGGTTAAGGTATTGGGACATCATACCCCTTCACGGGAACGCGCTAAATTAGGGATAGGGCTGAAATCTAAGGAAGGGGGGGAATTGGGACAGGGCATTAGACACTGCATAGTCTACCCCCTTACCCCCCCACATCTCTCTTACGCACTTATTGTATGTGGTACATCCTTGCACTTTAAAAATAGTGATTTTGATGCATTGGCTAGTGCTTGGCACCTGGTTCTTTGAATATCCTTGCCGTACGGAAAGCAATATGTTGTTTCTCTTTCTTCTGACAAATGTACTTATTGTAAGTCGCTTTGGATAAAAGCATCTGCTAAATGCTCTAAATGTGTACATAAAAGTGTAACGTTCATGTTGCTCTTCCCCATAGTGGGAGACTTTGGGGGAAATGAAACTAAGATTGTCAGAGCAAAACATTGACCACCGCGGTTTTGCTCTGGTCCGTCCGTGTAGCCGATAAAGATCCGACCGGCAAGGGGAAGAAGGGCGCCCGCAAGGACACGGTGGCGGGCGGCGGCAACGACGATGAGCTGATGAGGATTGCCAAGGAACAGCAGGCCAAGTACGAGAAGGAGATGGAGCTGAAGCTGGCGGCCGCAAAGAAGGCCAAAGAGGAACTGGAGGCCCAGCAAGCGGAGGCCAAAGCCGCCGCCGCCGCCGCCGCCGCCGCCGCCAAGGCCAGGGGGGAGGCTGGTGGTGCTGGTGGAGCTGGTGGTGATGGTGCTGTTGACGCTACTGGAGGAGCTGGAGCTGGGGGTGGTGGAGCTGGAGGTGGAACTGGAGTTGGTGCTGGAGGTGGAGCTGGAGGTGGAGCTGGGGGTGGTGGTGCTGGAGGTGGAGCTGGGGGTGGAGCTGGAGGTGGAGCTGGTGGAGCTGGAGGTGGAGCTGGGGGTGGTGGAGCTGGAGGTGGAGCTGGAGGCGGAGCTGGGGGTGGAGCTGGAGGAGCCGGGGGTGGAGCTGGAGGTGGAGCGGGAGGTGGTGCTGGAGGAGGAGCTGGAGGTGGTGCTGGAGGAGAAGGTGGAGGTGGAGGAGCAGGAGGCGGAGCTGGAGGAGCAGGAGGGGGAGCTGGAGGAGCAGGAGGTGGAGCAGGTGGAGATGGAGGAGCAGGAGGAGGTGGAGAAGGAGGCGACGGAAAGGGAGGCGATGGAGGTGGTGAAGACGGAGATAACGACGGGGCGGAGGGGGAAGGAGGGAAGCGTAAGAAGCGTGTCAGAGAGGGCCCTCTGATCCCGGAGACCGTCGTGGGTAAGGAGTTCATTCTGCACCATCGATTGGAGATCGATTGTTTGATTTTGGCGATGTAGAGGGTGCAACAGCAACTACCAGCCAAAATACACCCCCCCCCCGCACTGTTAGCTGCACAAAACAAACACCTATTAAAAATAAAAACATTCAAGAAACCAACTTCACAATTTCCCCAAAATGCACTAGAGAAGATTGCCTCCATCTAATTGTCCTCACTTTCGCATCCTTAATGGTAAGGCGGTCCAGTAGTATTCATATCTTCATATCGACAGCAGCCGCGGAAAAAACTGCCATCAATGAGTGTGTGATATTAATTAGTTCATCAAGACTCTGCATAGCCACATCCTTTCTGTACCCACAGCATTATATTGTTGTTTCTCTTTCTTCTGACAAATGTACTTCTCGTAAGTCGCTTTGGATAGACGCGTGTGCTAAATGCCCTAAATGTAATTATGAATATAAAATGTAAATGTCATTACGATGGCAGCAAGCCATGGAAACCAAAAGATGGTGGTTGTCCACGGTAACAGGTAATCAGGCTACGGGGGACGGAGACGGATCTCCTGGGGGGGGAAAGGCCTCCCGTAGGGGGAAGCAATCTGCGGGGGACCAGCAGGACCCATTGATCCCAGAGACAGTGGTCGGTAAGGCCCAGGGCAGGGCACCAGGCCCCGCATGGGAGGCTCTTGGGCCCGCAGCAAAGTCATCTGATCAAACGGATGACTTTCTGCGCCGTTTGAAGGCGTGAGCTTCCCCCTGTGCTAGATAGACCACAAGGAGAAAACATTTGATCTCTGGAGGAGATTAAATGGAGCTTTTTTATTTTTTTTGCAGAGATTACTGATATGAGCCAAGCTTTGCTTTAAGGTTGATATTACCTTTAGGGAATGTTGATGAAAACCATATGCGCATATGTATCAAAAAATAATATATATATATATATATATATATATTTAGCAAAATAAAAAAGTACATAGGCACTTTTGTACTTTTTTTATTTTGCTCCTGCTTTTGCGATTCCAGTTGCCTATTAAGTGGATATTTTCAAAATGTTACAATAAGTACAGAGATATCTAAGAAGTTTGAAGGGGAATACATTCATGCATTTACAAAGCAAAATGAATCCCTCCATTGTATTAAGATTAAAAGGAGGTTAATTAAGAAAAGGCTTGTTATCGAGTGTTGAGTAAGTAAATGAATGGACAAATGTTGGTAGATCAGGCAAGATGAGGTACAATATGAACCCTGACAAGGTGAGGTGTATTAAGGGATACAGGGACAGGGAATCACTTGTGGAGGAAATAACTAGAAGTTCATAAAGTACGACTTGTGTCAATTATTGAAGAGCATTCAAACATCAACTTTGAAGTATTACTTCAAACGGCTCTCAATTATTGAAGAGCATTCAAACATCTACTTTGACCTTCAACATGCATTTATAAACACACACAGCATGGATACAGCAAGAAATGTCAAGGCTGATGTTTGATCGATTTTTGAGTTGAGGGAAGCTGATATACGTATTTACTCCCATACGTACATCACATGCAGCTGTGTATACCATGCAGCAATGTATAAAGTTAACATGCATTTACTCACTCTCACTTTGCCAAGCTGCGAATCCACTAACCCACCGTTGGTTTACTCACAGATCCAGGTGTTCACTTCCACGCTGGGCTTTCCGACGTCAAAGCAATCGTCGGAGAACCAGCGGAAATCGAGTGCAAAGTGAGCAGCGAAGAATGTGAAGGATTCTGGTACAAGGACGGAGAAGAGGTGAGCCCTTGGTATCATAGTCAACATAAAGATGGAGCCCCAGGTCGGACTGTTACAACACAGTGTTAACAGGGTTAGTGAGTAGTGGGCAGGCTGGACTCGTGGTTAGGGTGTTATCAGCTGAAAGGTTCTTGGTTTCGAAGCCCAATGTCCACAGTCTCCTTCTGGCTTTCCTTGAGCAACAACCCCTACCTACCCCTAAATAACATGTCAAAACCAAACTGCTTTGTGTTAAACTATCTACTCAATAGTATGGTATCATTCATCATTAACATAACATTTACACTAATGATTGAAACACACTTCCTCATTAAAGTTTTCCAAACTGACTTCCACACTGCATCACAATGTCTTATAATCTGTCAACCTTTCTCCCTTTCTAGATTAAATCGAATGAGGATTTCGCCATCTCTAAAGACGGAAGTTTCCACCGCCTGAAGATCAGTAAGGTCACTGAGGAGACGAGCGGGACGTATCGCTTTGAGGCCGACGGCCGCAAGACTGAAGCGGTCATCAGTGTTGAAGGTAAATAAGCGGACCTTTTAAAGCTGGAAAATTACTACAATACTATTTTTCTGATATTTCAGTTTAGAGTTTATAGTTTTCCTTTGCACCCCAAATCAGAATTTCCTGTAAATCGACTTGGGAAAAAAAAAAAAACGACAAAACAAAAATAGCGATCCCAACCATATTCGCAAAAAAAAACAACACAAATCCTCCTCTGTTAAACCGACCTGCCTGATGCATTGCCCTCAGATCCGCCCAGATTCAGTGCGGAGGACATCGAGGCCTTCAAAGCCCCCGTCACTGTGAAGAAGGGGCAGAAGGCCACCTTCAAGCTGCCCTACCTGGGCCGCGAGCCCGTGAAGATCCAGTGGTACCTGGACGGGGAGGAACTCTCCGAGCAGTCCCACATCCGCATTGACAACAGCGAGGGCGAGTGCCGCTTGCTCCTCAACAAGCTCCAGCGAAAGGACACTGGCGAGATCAAGCTCAAGCTCAAGAACGAGTTCGGGAGCGTCGAGGCGTACAGCCAGCTGGTGGTTCTGGGTGAGTGTGCCAAATGCCATTTCTACCACATACAGAGATTCATAGTATTGGTCTTCAAAAGTCTACTTAAAATTGATTTCAATTCAATTGTATTTGTAAAGCCCTTAATCGCAGGTACCGTCTCAAAGGGCTTAAGGGCAAAGTAACCTTAATAACCCCTTAATTAGCAAGGAAGACATCTAGAGAAGGGATGAGTGGGGGATCCCTCGATCCAGGGATGATCAGGAGTGCAATGGGGACCGTAATTGGCCCGCATTGCATACATACAGGCAAAACATTTTAAATTGGTGATGGGGTGCTGGTCGGTTAACCGTCAGGAGAGTCCTGGCATTCAGTTACAGTCACTGAGATATGCCAGGCATCCAGTCACAGTCACCGCAACACAGCACATCCACATATCTAAAGTTTGTCATTAACTAATCACTGGGCTGATGGAACGTAAAGGACGAGCGACAGAGGAGAACGTGTTGAAGAACGTGTTTCTGACCCACAGACAGGCCCATGCCGCCCATGGGCCCGCTGGAGATCGTGGAGGCCTCGTCCTCCGCCATCGAGATCAAGTGGAGGTCGCCCAAGGACGCCGGCGGCTGCAAGATAGACAACTACATCATGGAGCGCCAGCAGGTGGGGCGCAACACCTGGAAGAAGCTGGGCCTGATCGGACCCGAGGCCAAGTACCGGGACATCGACGTGGACCACGGCCGCCGCTACTGCTACCGCATCCGCGTGGAGACGGAGATGGGCATCAGCGAGCAGATGGAGAGCGAGGACGTCCAGGCCGGCACCAAAGGTACCGTGCGGAGTCTTACTTTGACGTGGTTCAGTGTTTTACCTTTGTTTTGACTAAACATACGCACACACACACACACATACCTGTCTGGATCCATTACAGCGATCTTTTAGGCTCTATCAGTGGAAGAAAAGATGGATGTAAATTCAAAAATTATTAATTGGTTAATAATTAATTAATTGATTGATCTTTATATTGTATAATCGTTTTTTTATCGTACTTATTACTTTTAATACAATTATTATCATTGCTTATTACATTAAGTGTGATTTTACTTGGTTATCCCAGCCCAAGGTGAAAATGTCCAAGTCCCTGCCAGTGAACCAAGCCTTACTAGAAGTTAGGGTTGTGGTTAGCATCATTCTTTTCAACCATCATTTAACACAAATTCCAATATCCCAGCATACCCTGGGGCTCCCTCGCCCCCGAAAGTGGCCAGCGCCTTCAAGGACTGCATCAACCTGACCTGGGTCGCCCCGGGCAACACGGGGGGAACCAGCATCCTGGGGTACAACGTGGAGAAGCGCAAGAAGGGGAGCAACCTATGGGCCGCCGTGAACCCCCCGGAGCAGCTGGTCAAAGGTCCGTGGCTGGCACCTCTGACAGTAGACCACGGGGGG
>JAOPJL010000026.1:2759571-2771675 GCA_027123545.1 Trisopterus esmarkii | reverse complement strand
TCTGCATGGTCCCTCAATGAGCGGACATCAGACCCTCTGCATGGTCCCTCACTCAGACATCAGACCCTCTGCATGGTCCCTCACTCAGACATCAGACCCTCTGCATGGTCCCTCAATGAGCGGACATCAGACCCTCTGCATGGTCCCTCACTCAGACATCAGACCCTCTGCATGGTTGCTTAATCAGACATCTGACCAGCTTTCCTCAAAAGTAGCAAGTATTTAACGTACCATTTAAAAGGTGCATTTATAGAATGTTAAATGTTGTTATCGTTGTTATTATTAAATATATGGAGGAGCAAAAGCGGTCTGGCGATGAATAAGGATGTTGATTTTGTGTTTGGTTTTCTAGGGAAATTGGCCATATTCAGATCGATCATTATTGGAAACCCGACACCTACGGTGACATGGATCAGGAACAACGGCGAACTAGACGATCCAGAAGTGTACCGAATCAATTTTGATGCCAATTCGGGGGAACACCAGCTGCAGGTGAGCAGGTTTGTCCAGTGACGACCGCGCTCTGGCCGTTTCAGAGCAGCACTCTCTAATCTTCAGTCATAGCGGTTTCTAAAATGTTGTTTTCCTGCCTTTTGCTTCAATTGAAAAAAATTCTTGAGAGAGAAAGATGAAACAAATGTCCTGGTTGAATGAGCTGGGGCTTAAAGTATTTCTATACTTCAACCAATGGGTAGTTGATAGTGGCATGTTGAAAGTAAGACATGTATGGTACATTTAAAAATAAATACTGCTTTGAATTAATCCCTGCCTCACGGATAATAATCATCCTCATTTCGGTCCATTTAAGTAGATACCGGACGTTTCAGGGGATCACTCAGACACCTACAAATGTCTTGCCACAAACGAATATGGAAGAGCGGTTGTCACTGCTACCCTCAACGTGATAGAAGGTAAAACGCTTCAAAATCACCTCCAGGCAGTAGTCTTGTATGAAGAGCCTTCTTTCCTCTTTCTAGTATAATCAGGTGTTTATTCTGTTCATTCTCCTATTAGTTGGGTACAAGAAGACCAAAGCCCTGCAACAATCCAGGACAGGTACACAGTCCTAAAGTACGCTCAGTTGTAATCAGAAACAGATAATGGTATGATTTCATAACAACGCTTTTTATCTTGTTGTAGCCGTCCGGGAGATGCCAGAAGATTTCAAAAAGAATTTGAAAACCAGGTTAGTACCGACCTAGTTCTCTTAGTTCTATGAACATCCTTACTGTATCAACAGCAATATTTTGTTGTTTCTCTTTCTACTGACAAATGCACTTATTGTAAGTCACTTTGGATAAAAGCGTCTGCTAAATGCCCTAAATGTAAATGTGAATGTACTACAATGGGCAAAGCCATTCATGCGATTCATATCAGGCGTTTTGCTTGATAGGGTGGACGTAGAGCCAAAGGAGGTGAAGAAGGAGATAGATGAGACGTTCTGGGAACTGCTGATGAGTGCAGACAAGAAGGATTATGAGAGCATCTGCTTCCAGTACGGAGTGACCGACTTCCGTAGGATGTTGAACAAACTGAGCGAGAAGAAGATAGAGCGCGAGGAAGAGCAGTCTAAGGTATGGGGGTTTTGTGACATTGTTTTGACCAGTTCTTCTCAAACTTTATTGGCCTGGGACTGGGAGTTGATATCAACGTAATAATATGCAATGTTTGGACCCAAAGAATCTGTTATATATTATTTATTTATGATATATGCATCATCAAATATCTCTGGCCTAAGGCAGACACACCAGAGATGAATGAGAGACACAAATCATGAGTTCATGCCATGTGTGCCGAAGCATTTCATTTGGGTTTTCATTTCTACATGTCAGGTAGTTGAAAGACTCTGCAACCTCAAACCCATAGCGATGAAAGATGACGGAGGGGCAGAGTTTGAACTTGAAATGTCCCTGAAAGACCCATCCCATAAGATCTTCCTGTTCAAGGTGAGGAACTCCTGGTTGGGATCAATCCATTATATTATGCACACGGTGCCATACAACTGCACGCACTCAATAATTTTCAGATTAATGATTATGATCATGATGCTTATTTATGAATGATGATGATTGTGATAATAACAACTTCATAAAACAATGATTATAAAACAGATTATAAACACATTTTTGCGCAGGATGGAGTCATGATCCCCTTTAACGCTGAAACAGAAGTCAAACACGGGTTGAAGCAAGTAGGGAAGAAGTTTGTATTCAGCATCAACGGTGTTGATCCCGAAGATGCTGGAATGTACCAAGTCGAGGTGAATGGTGTCAAGATCTTCTCAACGGACCTCAAAAGTAAGGCCCTCATTTGAACTCTCCATTGTGGCTCCACCTTCACATTGCAGCATATGCTAAATACAACCAACCAGGACTGCTTACCTCCCCTCCCCGGCAGTGCCCAACGTGGATTTCCTGGTGAAGATCCAGGAGGTCACGGCGATAGAGAGAGAGGACGCGGTCTTCGAGTGCGTCGTCTCACAGCCCATGACAACCCTCAAATGGACGATGAAGAACGCACCACTGGAGCAAGGAGAGAAGTACGACATCGAGGTGTCTGAGGACATGCTGATCCACACACTGGTGGTGAAGGACTGCAAGCAGCTGGACAAGGGCATCTATGCTGCGGCGGCCGGCATGAACTCCTGCTGCGCCTGGCTGATTGTGGAAGGTAACCGTCGCTTTCCGATGCAGTCTGACTGGAAGCACTCAATACGGAGTAGGATTACCTGGTGGCTAAGAGGGTTTGACTCACCTTGCATGGATGATTCTGCTGTCCGTGTGTGAATGTACTTACGAACCGTTGCAAGACGCGGTCAAAGCGTCTGCTAAACGCCCTAAATGTAAATGTTGATCATCTTCCTAGCGGACACCGACGGGACCGGTAAGAAAAAGGCCCGCAAGACCACCCGGGCAGGCGGAGGTAATGCAGACCTGCAGAAGATCGCCGCGGAGCAGAACGCCATTGTTCTGAAGGAGCGAGAGGAAATGATCGCCAGGGCAACTGCTGCAGCCGAGGCGGCGGCCGCAATCGAGGCGGAGGCGGCGGCGCTGAGGGAGGCGGAGGCGGCGGAGAAGGCCGCCCGACAGGCGGAGGCCATGGCTGCAAAGAAGGCGGCGGCGCTGGCCGCCAAGAAGGAACGGGATGCGGCTGCGAAGGCGGCCGGGAAGACGGAGCCCAAGAAGAAAGATGCCGCGAAGAAGAAGGTGAAAAAGGAGGGATCTGAGGCGACGGCGGATGGGGAAGAAGATAAAGAGGAAGATGATGAAGAAGAAGAAGAAATGGAGGAGGGAGAAGAGGAAGAAGGAGATGAGGAGGATGCTGAAGGGACGGTTGCTAAGGAGCCAGTGGAGGGAGAGGAAGGGGAAGAGACCCCTGTGAAGAAGAAGAAGAGAGTGAGGAAAGGCCCTCTGGTTCCTGAAGCCGTCATTGGTGAGATGCCGGGTAGAAAGATTGAAAACGATGACGATTGATGCCGGGCAACAATGGAGGAATGAGAGAATGTGAGGGATTTGGAAGTCCAGCTGATAACAATGGTGTGTTATGTTTAGACCCAGGCGTGTACTTCACCCAAGGTCTCTCGGATGTGAGCCCTGTGATTGGCACGGAGGCTGAACTGGTCTGCAAGCTGAGCGCAGACTGCGATGGCGTCTGGTACAAAGAAGCGGTGGACACTTTGGAGATGGAAGAGGTGAGGAATGGCTGTTGGTAGAGAGATAGAGGTCGGATAGTTGGGTGGAAAGGGTGTTTTACTCTAAGGTGGTGGGTTTGATCCCAAAGTCGACAGTCTGGCTGCAGTCGTCCTTGAGCAAGGTGCCTGACCCCGCCATAACATTTTCTACACATTAATAATGAAGAAAGCATCTAAGAAATACTTAGTAGTAATCGTGAATTAGCTACATGGAAATAACCCAATGGTATCAGTGAAGTAAGTGTTAAAGCAACATTCAAAATTTAGGAGAGTTTAGGAGAGTTTGGGAATGTAAGCATTTGTCTTTTTCTGGGTGATTTCAGTTAACATCAACAGAAGATGTCTGCATCAGCAAAGATGGGGTCTTTCACAAACTCACAATCAAAAAGTGCAAGGAAGAACACTCTGGAAAATATAGATTTGAAGCTGATGGACGTAAAACAGAGGCTGCAATAACTGTTGAAGGTAACTACATGTTCCTATACATGTGTATCTAAAGTGAATAGCTAACTATAAGGAAACATTACAGCAGCATTCTTGATAACATGCTGAATATAAGGTGGCATAAAGGGGTATCGTGTCTAGAATGATACCAGTCCCCATCCTACCCTTACCCATAGCGTAAATAACTAACATCTCCTATATGATCTAAAGGTTGAATATATCCGTAAATCAATCTGACGACTTTACCCTAAGATCCACCCAGATTCAAGAGCGAGGATGTGGAAGAGTTCTCCAAGCCATCGGTCATCAAGGTGGGACAGAACGTGGCCTTCGAGATCCCCTTCGAGGGCCGAGAGCCCATGAAGATCCAGTGGTACATCGAGGACGAGGAGGTGCTGGAGGACAGCCACGTGAAGATCGAGAAGTCCTCCACCCGCACCCGCCTGGTGCTCACCAAGTGCCAGCGCAAGATCTCCGGGGAGGTGAAGCTCAAGCTAAGGAACGAGTTTGGAACCTTTGAGGCCATCACCCAGCTTAACGTATTGGGTACGGCTTGCGGATGTAAACCAATGATTCAAACTGGTAGCAGGAAAGAGTTTTGAACTACAGTAACAAATCGACGGCACTGTCTCTATTCACAGATAAACCAACACCACCTCTAGGGCCTGTGGAGGTCATTGAAAGCTCCGCCAGTGCCATTGAGTTCAAGTGGAGGCCTCCCAGGGACGGCGGTGGCTCTCCCATCACAGACTACATCCTGGAGCGCCAGCAGATTGGACGGAACAGCTGGAAGAAACTAGGCAAGATCGGCCCGGAGGCCAAGTACAGAGACGTGGACGTGGACCACGGAAGGAAGTACTGCTACCACATCAAGGCTGAAACCTCACAGGGCACCAGTGAGATGATCGAGACCGATGACCTTCAGGCTGGAACCAAAGGTGAGTGTCAGCACGGTACTATGGAGACGTGTGACGGCCAACACCACATCACCGATTTAAAATGCTTTGCCTGCATGTATGTATGAATGTATGTCTGTCAACTATGGCACCCATTGCACTCCTGATCATCCCTGGAAGGAGGGATCCCCCACTCTGAAGGAGGGATCCTCCACTCTGTGTTACAGAGTGGAGGAACTTCCTTGTAAGGGGTATTTCTTTTTTTTCCGGCCTCTGCGGGGCTAGGGTTAAGCAGTGTCATAAATATATGGCCTGTTAAGACCATTGAGACTGTACCTGTGATCAAGGGCTATACAAATACAATTGACTAGATGATTGTACTGATCAATAGATATGTATGATATTTAATATCAGGACTTCTGTTGTTTTTCAGCCTATCCTGGTCCTCCTTCTACGCCGAAGGTGGTCAGTGCCTTCAAGGACTGCATAAACCTGGCCTGGAGCTCGCCGTCCAACACAGGAGGGACCAACCTTCTGGGATACAACATTGAGAAGCGCAAGAACGGGAGCAACCTGTGGGGTCAAGTGAACCCACCGGAGGAGCCCATCAAGGGTAGGACACCCAGTTCAAGTTTCATCCTTAACAGTCATTTCGGCTTTGATTATGCTACCTCTATATTTACATTTACATGTAGGGCATTCAGCAGATGCTTTTATCCAAAGTGACTTACAATGAGCATATATCTCAGAAGAAGGAGAAACAATATATTACTGTCGGTACAGTAAGGATGTTCCTAGAACAAAGTGGCAAAGTGTACAAAGTGGCACATAAGCATATTTACCCATTCCCCATATACAACAAAGAGGGTTAGCTAGATTAGAATAAGATGCTGGACCATGCTAAGTACTATTTTTAAGTGCAAGGACGTACGACATACAATAAGTGTGTACATTAAATGCCAGGACGTACAGGAATGAGGTTATATATGGCATGATTACCTCTTTCCTGATGGACCGTGTTCGTCTGAATCAGGTCTGGATAACATGGTTCCTCTTCTCTCTCAAACAGAGAGAAAGTACGGAGTGAAAGACGTTGTGGAGGGGTTCGAGTACGAGTTCAGAGTGTCAGCTGTCAACATCTCGGGTGCAGGGGAGCCGAGCTCGCCGTCCGAGTTTGTCTTCGCAAGAGATCCAAAGCGTACGTTTCAAGCCAAACTACCAGAGCATGGTCGTCCTGACACCAAGTTAACCACAGCAATCATTCTTTAAGTCCTCACTAAAACAACTTCCACTCTCCAGAGCCACCCGGTCGTGTCATTGATCTGAAGGTGACAGACTCCACCTACACCACCCTGTCCCTGGCCTGGACCAAACCCAGGGAGGAGGAAGGGGTGCAGGATGAGGCTAAGGGATACTTTGTGGAACTCAGACCTGCGGAGAACACGGAATGGAGTCGCTGTAACTCGAATGCCATCATCATGGGCTCCTACAGCATCATGGGTCTGAAGTCTATGGCCATGTACTGGGTGAGAGTGCTGGCCACCAATGAGGGAGGAGATGGAGAAGCACAGGAACTTGACAACTACATCATTGCCATGCCTCCTCCAGGTTAAAACTCTTTCCATTACACAAATTCTTTTTCTGTAACCTCCAGAATTCAATCGATTGTAATAGAGGACATCTAAAGACATTTTTCCCTGTTAACAGTGAGACCTAAATTCACTGACCAGAAGATGAAGAGCTTCAACGTTATAAGAACCGGGAATGTGGCGAGAATCAACGTCAATTTTGAGGTTTGACCAAAACACACCAACTAAATGCAATGCAGTACTTTTTTTCCTTGAATTTCCCTACATGTGCTGTTACCTGGTCTTTAGGAATTAAGGAAGTAATGATAAGGAAAACTGTTGTTCTCCCCATTTACAATTACATTCAGAGCATTTAGCAGAGGCTTTTATCCAAAGCCTGACATTAGTCAGAAGAATTAGGCAATATAAAAAAAAACAATATAGCGCTGTCGATACAGTAAGGATGTTCATTTCACCGAGTGCCAAGCACTAACAATCGCTAGGGTAACCCATTCCCTGTATACATCAAAGATAGCTAGGATAAGATGCTCCACAATGCTAAGTACTATTTTTAAGTGCTAGGACGTACAACATACAATAAGTGTGTACATTAAGTGCTAGGACGTACAACATACAATAAGTGTGTACATTAAGGGCCAGGATGTACAACATATGTCTCCGTGTCTGCTCTCTGCTCTCCTGTAGGCCTCTCCGGTTCCTAAGATCCTGTGGTTGAAGGACGCGGGACCCGTGTCTAAGGGCGTGACGGTGAGCAACACGGACACCTCCTCCCAGCTCCTCCTCCCCTCCGCAGAGAGGTCCGACACGGGCATCTACACCATCCTGGTCAAAAACATCGTTGGCCAGGAGACCTTCAGCTTTGAGATAAGAGTGACAGGTAACGTTGAGGATCTATCACAGGAGGGATGTCCAAAGATTTTATCCAAAGCGACTTAGAAATAAACCACCCAATGACGGGTTAAGGGCTGCATGAATAAATTAATAGACATAGACATGCATAGAATTAAAAATGTGGTAAGACGCTGCTTGATAGTGTGAAGTAGTGTGACTAGTAAAAGGATCTGGAACTTTGAGATATAAGCTGAGAAGTACCTGTGTGCATGATTTAAAATAACTGTCCTGGCTGGTGGTAACACAAATTACACTGTATTACTACACATAGTATTGTAATACATTTTCAGGTGTTTTCTATTATTAAGTGACATGATGTATTTGACGTGCGATGTAAGTGACATGATGCATCCATGTATCTATTGTATTTGTTTCAATAATGCTGCATATACAGTTGATAACGTCTACCTCAGCTGTCTGTCAAAGCTGCCTCTCATATCGTGTACCTAGATATACGATCTGTAGCCATATTTTTTAGTGGTTTACATCTGGGAATCCATCCATCCCCACCCCTCCCCTCCTCCCCTGTGCTCCTATCCGCCGTCACACCAGAATGCAATAACGCCCTCTCCCCTCTTATCTCTCCCAGACGAGCCCAAGCCCCCGGGCCCGGTGGAGCTGGACGAGAACGTCCCCGGCACGGTGACCGTTTCCTGGACAGCCTCCCCGGACGAGAAGAGGGACGACCGGCTCCACTACGTGGTCACCAAGCGGGACTCCGTCAAGCGCACCTGGCAGACCGTGGCGGAGTGCCTGTTCAACAACAAGTTCACCGCCATCAACATCATGGCCGGCACGCAGTACCACTTCCGCGTCTACGCAAAGAACGACATGGGCCTGTCAAAGCCCTCCGAGTCGGCCACGTGGGAGGTGGGCAAGAGGAAAGGTGGGTTTGAACGCTCCTCGCAAGATGGCGGAGGATGGCCGTGGGGATTGCACTCAAAAATGCACTTAATAAACGTAATGCTAAAATAGTACTTTGGCACTGTGTAGCTATCTTTGTTGTAGAAACCCGGCGTTTCTAGACTGAGCAGGGCTTCCTGGAGTTGTTTTGTACCGTGATCCCCTATAGGACTACTTCTGGCCTGTTTATGTTTTCATCCGTAAAAGTAGTAACACATTCTCATTAACAAGTCAAAAAAGTGACACCTTCAACCATTTAATCTTATATTTAAATTGTTATACGTCCTTGCACTTAAAAATAGTACTTAGCATTGTGTAGCCTCTTATCCTAACCATCTTTGTTGTGTACCGGGAATGGGCTAACCTAACAATTGCTAGTGCTTGGCGCTTAGTTTTATGAACATCCTTAATGTACCGACAGTGATATATTTTTGTTTCTCTTTCTTCTGACAAATGAACTTATTGTAAGTCACTTAGGATAAAAGCGTCTGCTAAATGCACTGAATGTAAATGTAAATGGTTACAGAAGCAGCTCCTTCGCATGCTACACGTTGCTTTGCGATGCAATGCGTCCGAAAATCCGTGGAGAGTTCTGGGGTATAAATGTTTTTCATGTTTTGCTTACTTTTTCTGCAAAGCAGAGTGAAAGAGACACCATCTCACACTTTCATACATTTAGCTTACATCCACACTTTTTAATTATCTTGCTTAGTTCGCTGAACCCAAAGCTCTGGTGGGATGACCCGTTTTTTTAATTGGCCTTCTATCCGTAACAAAATAACACACATAGTTGTATCCTCCCGAACGAGCGGTTTCTGTGTTGCGCCGTTGAACTGACGTGACTCCCTCCCCTCTCCCTCTCACCTCCAGAGAAGTTCAAGCTGGACATGCCCGAGACTAAGGGCTGCAGCTTCGACGCGGCGCCCTCCTTCACCGTCCCGCTGAAGATGCACAGCAGCCCCGAGGCGTACGAGTGCTACATGACCTGCGCCGTGACGGGAAACCCCAAGCCCAGCGTCACCTGGTTCCGCAACAACATCAGCCTCAACACCAACACCAACTACCACATCACCAACACCTGCGGCGTGTGCTCCATGGTGATCCTGCGGGTGGGCTCCAAGGACAACGGGGAGTACACCATCGCCGCACAGAACTCGCTGGGCAGGGTGGAGTGCTCCACGAAACTCACCGTGCAAGGTACGTCTCTGGACTGAGCAGGGCTTCCAGGAGTTTGTTTGTACCGTGACCCCCACTGTGGGAGTACTTTTGGCCCATTAATGTTTTCATCCGTTAAAGTAGTAACATATACTCATTCACGTGTCCAAAAAAAAAGAAAATTGTCTTCAACAATTTCAACTTTAAAATGTTACTTAGTACTTAATAGTACTTAGCATTGTGTAGCATCTTATCCTAGCTTGTTTTGTTGTATACAGGAATGAGTTAACCTAGCGATAGTTAGAGCTTGGCGCTTGGTTCTATAAACAACAGGGCTCTCAAGTCTCACGCATTCGGCGTGAGACACACGCAATTCAACCCATGCACATGCTCACACTCCACACTTCGTATTTCTCACGCAGAGAAATTACCAGGATAGCGCCCACCAATTTGCGCCGCTATTTAACAGTGAAACAGATAGGAACCAAATGGGTTTCCCGTACGTAGGGTAACAGCCGGCCTCTTTTGCCCGGACATGCCCTCAATAGCCTTTTGAGGCAGTTTTGTTTCTGAATATTAGTGTTAAGGGCCAAAAATGCTTACTATCATACATTGGTCACCATGTCTGTGGACACATGTATGCAGCCACATGTTAAATGTAAAATACAGTACTCCCTTTTTCAGTCTTCAAACATTCTTGAAACAAGTACCTTGTCTGTCCCATGTCCTGCCCATGGGTCGCCACCCACAGTTTGAGAACCCCTGCTCTAGGGTATGTGTGGGGTGCCATGGCAGTTGAGGGGCCCCCTGCAGCCCTGTCTTCCTGGGTTTCCCTTTGCTCTGGTGTTTCCAGTTACAAACACTCACACGCTAGTTAGGTTAGTTGGAGACCCAGTGAAGTTCATTTTAACATGAACAGCTTGTGACTTGTTTCTGATTCATAGTGACTCCACTCTCATCTGACATAGGATTCAGGCCTTCAAAATCCAGATTAGGAGCAGGCAGTGAGAGAAATGGATGGATGGATTTCACTTGTATATATTAATATATTTTTCCTCTGCTCTCCATTTTTCAGATTAAGGAAAAAACAGAGGATCTCCCAGGAAATGCTTCGATTTAAATGCATAGGACATCAATAATGCACATTCTTCTGAAGTATGACATTATTTCTGTCCGAGGTGATTCATATGTTTTACAAATGGTGCAATTTTTATGTATTATCAGTAGTAAAGAATTTAAGATAAAGGTGAATATTCAAGGGGAAGTAGGTAAATTCAATATGTCCGTTTATGTAATATTTATACAAAAATGTTTCTCCGTAAGGACAGCATGATGGACAGAAGCCTGGATAAAACCCAACATACATATTTTTCCATAATTCAGTGGAAAAAATATTCTTACACCTTTTGAAACACTTTAAGTACGATTATAAAAGAGCAATCTGAGGATTAAATCAGGCCTTTTGCCTTTTTCATTTGGCATTTAGACCTAATTCAAAAGTTTTGCCAGATTTTTTTCTTTTTGCTGATTTAATAAAAGCATAGTTTGCTTTTGGAATTGCTGCTTGTTTACTATTTGATAAAATTGTGTCATGACTTCTGCTTTGTATGTTTTGAATGGTTAGTACATGCAAAATGTATTAAAAAAGAAACTTGCTGAACAAATAACACAAACAGCGCCACCTTTGGCCAAATACATGCCACTGTAGCAAACGAGTCACATAACATGACAAACAACCTCATCTTACAAATAAACATGTTTCATTGGATGTTTAATTGGATTGATTGATTAACGAGTATTTTTGGATCAGTTGACATATAAACATATGCTTGGCCCAACTGTTGAAGCTAATCATAATCGAATAAAGTACAGCATGCATACCAATTGATTTAATCACATTAGTATTGCTTAGGTTTAATATGCAATGGTTATTTATTGCTTCATCTATGCAAATGTGTCCATGTAATGTTCAAATATAATGTTTGGGCATTGCATTGTCTTAGCCCTATAGATATGCCTCACTACTATATCATTGCAGTGTCTGCTTCTCTCCTTACTGTACTGTTAAACACTGGCTTTGTCCCTGCCTAATGCTGCACGGCTTCAAGTTCCCTTTTCACGGCGCGTGTGCCGTTGTGTTCAGCGTTTTGAGTTAATAATAAAATAAATAAAAAAAAAGAAAACATTAAATGCATTTCTGAGTGAACTGTAAACATGTGAACATGTGTCCTGAGCAGTCGACCATCGTCGGTGTGTAAAGACTCTAACACGTGCTGGTGTGACTAGTGTGGCTGTCGCCCAGCCCGTCTTAACATGCATTTATTTATAAGTTAACTGGCGACACGGATACGCAACACGTGTGAAACCACTCGCACGCTTTCTGACACACGCAGCTGCTTTTAAAAGACGTCACCAATCCTCCAGGGAGGACATGTTTGCCCGGAGTTTGTCAAGAGCGATTCTCTGGGGGGGGGGGGGGGGGGGGGGGGGGGGGGGGGGGGGGGGGGGGGGGGGGGGGGGGGGGGGGGGGGGGGG
>JAOPJL010000026.1:2653596-2666362 GCA_027123545.1 Trisopterus esmarkii | reverse complement strand
CTATATATCTATCTATATATCTATCTATCTATCTATCTATCTATCTATCTATCTATCTATATATCTATATATCTTCAGTCTTGTATCCTGGGTTCATCAGGTGTTTCGGGTCTTGCAGCAGACCCCCCCCCCGCCCCACATGTCTTCACCATCATCAAGTCTTCACCATCATCATGTCTTCACCATCATCATGTCTTCACCATCATCATGTCTTCACCATCATCATGTCTTCACCATCATCAAGTCTTCACCATCATCATGTCTTCACCATCAGGGGCCGTATTCACAAAGAGTCAAGAGAAGAATAAAAATAAAAGAGAAAAATAATGGGCGTGTCAGTCCTACATTTTATTTTGCTAAGAGCACTTCTCAGTATTTTAGGCCTTAAAGTAGCACCTAAGTCTAGGAGAGCTTAAAAGTCTGCGAAAGGACTCCTAGCTCACTACCACCTTCACAGAGAATCGGAAAATGGCCGCAGCGCGACAACGGAGGACTGCGAAGTGATAAGGAGATATAGGCTAAATAAGAGGGGGGTATCAAACTTTTGTGGTTTAATTAGTGAATAACACTTTGTAATGCCGACGATTTAGGAATATCGAAACCATCGGTGATGGTTAAAACACACGGGAATAACAAGGAATAAATGGTTTGAAGTTAAAAAATAATATAACTACTCTTACTTATGATTACTATGGAATTATTTATTATAAGATGATTTATTGTATTAAGTTTATATATTTATATATTAATCAGCTCAGTAGCAGTTGGTCCTGGGACCGGTTGGCCTTTCACTTGTGTTTCACGTCATCATCGCTTTCATTCGTCGTGACAGGAGGACGTGAGCGGCGGCGTGGGCTGGTCTCTGAAGTGTTTAGCGGCGTAGCCATGGGTGTGGCTGGGACACCCCAGCGTGGTCCACGCATTCGCTACCACAGAAGTGGGGCTCCGAAGGAAACCCCCCCCTATTGGATTTTGCGACTCTATCCATACATTTCCCTAATGTACACCGTGGAGGGATTCAGTGGAGAGCGCGGCGGTGCTGCGTTCATGAGGGGCGGGGGCAGTCTCCAGAGGAGTCCTGGTGATGGACCGTGGTTTGAGTGAAAACGGTTCACTCAACATTTGTCATTTATTTTTATTTTGTTCATCCTGTCGCGGGCCTATGAGGTCTGGGTCTGAGGTCCTCGGACCGCATTTGATCAGTGCTCCGGTTATTGCAGCACGTATGGATGGCTCCGGACCCTGGCCTCCACCCGACACCTGCAGCAGTTATTCCAACAGCGTTCCGGTAAATCACCGTGAACTTGAGGCCACCCAAAATCTCACAGACACCTTAAAGGGGTAGTTCGGGATTTTGGACATCAGACCTCATGTCCGAGTGAGCCAGTGTGTTATTTATCACTGGAGACCGTTTAACACGTTTCATTCAGTCCTTCTAGTTGCAGAAATCGCTGGTGCTAGGCTAGCGCAAGTGGAGGGGATCTGCTAGCCTGCCAATAAAATCTGTTTTACCCACTCCAAAGTACACCCGAGGCAAACCAATTATAACGCCAGACTGTCTATGTAAATGTCTGTGTTAGAGTAATGTTAGAAATAAACTTACCCTTGCATCGCATTGCATTTAGTTTATATTCCCTGTGGTTGGAAGCAGGCTACGGCTGCGGCGGACTGATATTACCTGGAGTGTGCTTCTCTGTTTACCTTTACCAGAAAGTAGTCCCCCAAAATGTGATCATTGCGATACAAGTATAGTTTTATTTCTAATACTATTCTATCAACCCAGACATTTATATCGATATTCGGGCATTATAATTGGTTTACCTCGGGTGTACTTCGGAGTGGGTACAACTGTTTTTATTGTCAGGCTAGCAGATCCCCTCGACTTCCGCTAGCACCAGCGATTTCTGCAACTAGAAGGACTGAATGAAAAAGTGTTGCAAACGGTCTCCAATGATGAATAACACACTGGCTCACTTGGAAGTGAGGTCCGATGTCCAAAATCCCGAACTACCCCTCTAATTGCCTTCAATCAGAACATACGCTCTTTGTCGACATCTGGTGGCCGTTCTGGCCGTGAAGGTTTCCGCTTATTCTGTGTTCCAGTTTTAAGGAATGTAGTATCCACGTGGATTATTTCCCTTATTGCCCAATATCTCACACGTGTTATCTTTCTTTTGGTACCAATATTGAACATTATAGCCCTTGCACTTGTGGAGTACACCTTTTAGAGCTGTACATGTTATTTTGTGTAAAAACAAATAACCATCATGATCTTATGCATTTCATTATTATCCTGTAGGCCAAATTTGGCAATTTATATTTGCACTTTAATTATTTTCTCCCTTGAGCAGATAAATTGAGACAGAAAAACAGAATCAAGTGACACATTGAGCCCTAGCGCCATATAGCATGGGGACCAACCTGTTTGTTTGTGTCACTAAAATAGAAATGACTGTTATATTTAGACCACTTCTATCCCATATGTCACTGTCGTCCTTCACACAAGTTTTTGAGAAAATAAAACCAGAAAATGAACACATTTATTGTTACAAACACAGAGATGTTGCGTATTCTCCTCAGAGGAACAGTGAATGAATGTGTTAGAATTTGTAATGTACACCCATTGAGGAACCAACTGGGGATAGATGCTCCTCGAATTACCAGTGTACTGTGGAGAAAGTTGTAAGGGGACTTCAAACTGATCTATCGGACGTGAGTGAGGACTTAATGAGGTATTGCAAATGAATAAATATGTAAATAAATAAGCAGACACGAATGGTTAATCTTCGGAAACAAAGAAACACATTCAGAAAGTCCACATTGGCAACGTCCGTTTGACCGTGTGTTCTCCAGCTGTATGTACATGTTGTTCCGGGACTCCAGCACCCTCCTGTGGACAAGATGGGAATCGTCAAATAGAACCGTTACTTGGCTGAATAAACTTTCGGCTGAATCCTTTTTTACTGCATTTCTTAGAGAAAATGCAAAAAAAAAAAAAGAACTTACTTTGTTGCTGTTCGGGCATCAGGTCGCCTTCATCCACTTCTGCAACAGATTGTCAAAAGAAGTCAACAGGAAGTCAAAGCGAACATCCCAGTCAAGAGACAGTTTTGAAAAGACACAGTTAAAAATCAAACAATCAAAAGCGAGTGTGAAAAGAGTGAGGAGTTATGATGAGAGTCTGACTCTCAACAAAATGTTACCGCCATTCGAGCCAGTCCATAATTCAACGTGACACGCGTCTCTGTGTGCCTAACTGTATTAGTTCCGTGGTACAATTACATGAGGTGGGTCGAAGGGCTTATAAAAGTTTCAGTTGACTGTGTGAAATGTAAAAATGGCCGCCGCTACGTGGGCTCTCCTAATAAATGATTGGCCCCTGATGGAGCCACGGTGCCGGCTGAGTCAGGGAAATGTGATTAAGGGCCCGGGGTGGGCACACAGCCCTCGGTCCTTGACGTTAATTTATGGGTGCCAGCGTGCTGGAAGGAAGGGGCCAGTTCTCCCAGTTTAGTAGCAGCCATGTAAGGACTGGAGTCAGGGAGAAGACAGATGTCTTCCCAAGACTCAAATAGAGACACATAAAAAAATGTTTGGCACAAATTGCTGAGCTTTTATGGAGTCAGGGATGTACTTGAGTTGTAACACACACACACCCACGCACGCACGCACGGACAGACTCGCGCAGGCACACGCACATGCAGGTGCATGCACACACACACATGCATGCACGCACGCACGCACGCACACACAAGCCCACGCACGCACTCACATTGAGTGTTCTGTGATTGGTACGATTTTTTTGAAAGGTTAGTTTGTAGCTCTGCTTTTACATGAGTCACTGTCAAAACGACGACGATGATGATTGATCCAGTCTGCATTGAAAGGATTGGAAACAAAAAGTTTGCTCACCTAGAAATGATCGCACCCATCTACTTGCAGGACTCAGGAATAACGGGCTCTGTAGGAAACACCAAGCAGAATAAACGAAGGAAAGGCCTCTCTTAGTCCAGCAGATACTCTTAGACTTGCTTCATCCAATTTTACAAAGTGATCCCGTCAATGACCTAACACGCTAGAACAGGGGCGGGGGGGGGAACCTTTTTGACATCAAGGGCCATATACATTTTTGGAACTTGTTTCACCGGCCACACTCTTTTTAGGCCCATAAAAATAACTCACTCAATGCACATACACAAATAAATTGCATGCACAACGATTTCTCTCTCTAAATTCGGTCTGGTGAAAGCTGCTTGTTGGGCACCAAAACTTCTCTTCAGTGCGTTTATTTTGTCCTTCTGTAACTGCCCCTGCGATTCACTTTGCCTAGCATGTTGAGTACTGTAATGACGTTCCAGGTTGGTCTTTTTCAGTACATCGAGCGATTCTCCACACACAAGGCAAACTGGCCTTGCCCTTTACTTCAACAAAGAAGTAATTATCAGTCCATTTCTCTTGATTTCGCCAAGAGCGACGCACACCATAGACGGCCATGTTTAGGATCTAGTTCTCTGGGGCTTTGAAACGTGGACCATGCTATCCTCATTCAGCAACCACTTTTATCCAAAGCAACTCATTAGGAGCAGTGAGGGTGAGGTGTCTTTCTCAGTGACACCTCGACACTCCACTAGGAGGAGCCGGGGATCGAAACCGGCAATATTCAGGTTACAAGGCAACCTGCTCAAGCTCCTTAGCCTCGAGGTGTCTTGCTCAGGGACACATCGACACTCCGCTAGGCGGAGCCGGGGACCGAACTAGCGACTAACTTCCCGTTACGAGGCAACCTGCTGTACGTCCTGAGCTAAGCCGACCCCGGTACTTACGTTTGACCTCCAGCTTGCAGGCCACGGTGGCTTCGCCGCAGCTGTTCTTGGCCCTGCACATGTACACTCCGCCGTCGAAGTTCCCCGGCTTGCGGATCTCCAGGGTGCAGATCCCCTGCACAGTGATCTGCCGGAACTTGGGGTCGTCCCTGATGACCATCTGGTTCTTCAGCCACTCGATCTTAGGCTGGTTTCAGACAAACACACGCATACACACATATATACACACACACACACACACACACACACAGGAGGAGAAAGAGGAGGGAGGGGAGAGGAGAGATGAGAGAGGTAGGAAAGGATGGAGGAGAAAGAGGAGATATAAGAGAAATAGCAGAGAGAGGAGATGGAGGAGAAAGAGGAGAACGAGCAGAAAGAGGAGAAAGGAGGGAGGAGAGAGAGGAGAAAAAGGGGAGAGAGGAGATGGTGAATTTCATGAAGAACAATCCGATTTTCCAAGGACTTCAAAGACTTATTTTCCATTACATTTTTCATACGCATGATATAATCCTGTAGCGTGGGACGTTTTTAAGTCCCATTAAAACATCCCAACGTCAGTAAAAAATCTAGAGTAAAGCAGAGCACCGGTACAACTAAAAGAAGTATCAAAGTATCCCACGCCTCCCCAACTCAGATCTAAATCCACTAGACCCTTCGGCTGCCCGGGTTGCTGCGTGCCCCCTCTCAGGGGGGGCTCTAACACAGCACTCGGGCGGACAGTTTAACTGCAGAGCCGCTGCACTGCTGGGCATACCAGACCTTGAAGGCTTTCCACCGGCCCGGGAATGTCACACGTCTGATCCGACCCTACTGCCCCCTGCGAAGCCTGGCCTCCACACTCCGTCAACCCCCCCGCCCCCCCCCCAGACCCCCTCAGGGAGCGGTGGGGAAGGAGGGTTGTTATCTTTACTTCAACCCCCCCCCCATCCAACCTCCACCACACCCCCCAGTCCCCCCGTCCCGTCCTGGGAGTTGTGGTGGCTGGAGGGGGTGAGGGTTGTTATGTTTTTCCCCGGCCCCTGTTACGTTAATAGACCCGAGCATTTAAACTCTGGGCATTCCGACTCCGGATTCCTACTCCGGACGCCTTGCCTCCCCCTCATCCCCCCTCACCCCTCACTTACACCCACACACATTCACCGCTCCTTTGGAAGCCATTGTGTTGGGACAGATGAAAAGCTCAACGGCTCAGCTACCAGCCGAGCTCAACAGATAAGCTAATGCCAATTATTAAGCTAACCGCTAATCAAAGCCCTCAAAACTTTTCTGATTTTACCACTGAGCTAACCCATGAGCTAACCACCAAGCTAAAAGCTAAGCTAACCACTAAACTAGCCACTCGGCTCACTTGCTAAGCTAGCATATAAGCTAACGGCGCGCAGGTCCAGTTAGGTGTTTATGTCTTTATTTCCATCTCATCTGACAACAGTTGTGATGGGGTGTGAAGGCGCAAAGAGCTAGCAAGTAAAAGTTTATACAACACATCTTCAGCCATTCTTTCACCAAACTCATCAACAAGGCGGTTCACAAATAGCTAGTAGATAGCCTTGGCATTTTGTCAGGTCCTTGGCCACGGTCCATAAAGTAAGACCGTCACCTCAACACCTTTAAACGTTTTTACTGGCGACCCACACTAATAACAGCAAAGTTTTTATCTCTTACCAGCTTCCAAACATCTCAATATTCAACCTTCATCGCCTGCCTTCCCCCCAACGCCCTCAGAAGCAACGTCGTCTCAGCTAAAGCGTTTTGATCTTAAAACTGAGTAATGTTTTGTTTGTGTTATTGGGTGCTTGAATAATATTAATACTTTAGGTGGTGGAGGTTCTGGAGGGTAGTTGAGGTGGTGGGAGTTTGGAGATAGTGGAGATAGCGGAGGTTGCGGAGGAAGCGGAGGAGATTCTGGAGGCGGTGGAGGTAGTGGAGGTTGTGGGAGTTGTGGAGGTTAGCTGGGGTAGTGGAGGTCGGGCGGGTGGTAGTGGAGTGTCATGGAAGGTGTGAAGTTAGTGGAGGTTGTAGAAGATGTGGAGGTAGTGGACGTCGTTGCGGGGGGGGGGGGGGGGGAGGAGATAGTGGAGGTTGGGGAGGCTAGAGTGGAGGTCGTGGGGGTCGTGGTGGATGTTCTGGAGGGTGGTGGAGGGCGCGGGCCTACCGTGGGGCTCCCCCTGACGGAGCAGAGCAGCTTGGTGCTGTAGCCCACGGTGGCGGCGTGGTCGGCCAGGACGGTGGTGAACTTGGGGGGCTCCGAGTAGTCGTGCTCAGCGTACTGTGCGGGCTTGTAGTCGATAGCTGGAGGGACAGACCGATGGACAGATACTTAGACCTTGGTACTCAGACCTTAGTATTTGCCATCTCCTTAAATTAGATAACCGTCAAGTTATCATCTTATTTAACACATGTATATCTTTATGGTTATATATATAGGGGTAGTATAGGGGTAGTATTGGGGTAGTATAGGGGTAGTGTATGGGGAATTGTATACAGATAGTATAGGGGTAGTATAGGAGTAGTATAGGGGTGCTACACAGATAGTATAGGAGTAGTATAGGTGTACTATACAGGTAGTATAGGAGTAGTATAGGGCTAGTATAGGGGTAGTGTAGGGGTATTATCAGGGTAGTATAGGGGCAGTATGAAGTTAGTGTAGGGGTATATAAGGCTAGCGACCTGTCTTCAGGATCTTGGACTCGTCCTTTGTCACCGCGGCTTCCTCGCTCATGCCAACCTTGTTCTCAGAGAACACTCTGAACTTGTAGATGTTCCCCATGATCAGGTCTGAGATGGTGGCGTTCAGCCGATGGTAGTGGTCCAACACAGTGAACCAGTCCTGGAGATAAAGGGAGAGAGAGAGAGAGAGAGAGAGAGAGGGAAATAGGGGTGGATAGAGAAACAGACACACAGACAGCACAGCGCAGAGAGACAGACAGAGTTGTTGATGATTAGAGCAAGATAACAACTGGTGTGGATCCAGGATGTAATGAACACATATCTGAAGCACTCAGCCTGAGATCTTAATCCTCCATAAATAATAAGCGGGATCTGCCTAATCCATAATATCTGAACTATGTTTATCTGGGATTGGAATAGCGTGGGCAACGCAAGCCGCCAGTGGACTCACTCCGGTCTTCTTGTCCGACTTCTGGATAGTGTATCCGGTAATGTCCGTGTTCCCGGTGTCCTTCGGTGGGGTCCACTCCAGGGCCACATTGAAGCCCCAGGTGTCCACGATCTTCACACTGGCCGGGGGCCCGGGCAGCTCTGCAGGGGACAACATGAGAATCACAAGTTAAAGGGGCGTTTGTGGTCATTGGTGCCCCCTATGGAGAAGGAGGACAGTGGAGGAGTGCAGGAGTGGGTTGAAGAGTGAGTCTGTTGTGGTCACTCCGCCTTTCCCTCTCTGGTGAATAGACACAGCTGGGTGATGGTAAGCAGGTCAATAACTGCACAGTTTGGGATTTGAATGCATGGCGGGAATTTCACCATCGCCCCTCACTGATAAAAGCTGATGGCTTACATTAGCTCCATAGACTCACTAGAAGTCACTATTGGTGCGCATGCCACTATGAAGTTGTTTGAGTATAACCAGGATATATGTTTATTTATATTTTTTACTGGCACTGATGAGACCTAGGATAACATTACCTCGCACCCACATGGTAAACAGCCAACCTTGTTTACGTATGTTGCCCGTCGACGGTTGCTAAGGCTACTTTTGACCCACTGCTGTGCTCTAGCAATCAGCCACACTAAATATCACTTACAAATTCAATCTAATTGACACTCATTGAATCTAATTAGGTTAAATTAGATTAGGGTCAAGTCTTTTATTACATCATACTAAAGGGTTTTGGCAGCCCTTCTTTATCCGAAATACCCTTAACACTTCTGAGATCTAATCATTAGATCTCATCTTGTCTTACTCGTTATGATCTCGCTCATCAGCGACAACAACACAACAACAACAACAACAACAACAACAACAGTGCGACCTGACGGAACCCTGGGTCCGGTCTCATCCGGTCCTCCTCCCCGTCGTCATAGTTACCCACGATCTGCAGGATCAGGTTGGCCTTGTCCTCAAAGTCGTCCACCTTGACGCAGATCTCGTAGACGCCGGAGTCGTCGCGCTCGGACACGCGGATGAACAGGATGCTGTCCCGCTCCGTGCTGCGGACCTGGACCCTCTTGGTGTCCAGGGGCTGGCCGCCCTTGGACCAGGTCACCACGGGCTTGGGCTTGCCCTGGGACGGGGGACGGTAACACACAAACACAGTCATGGAGCAGGTGTATATAGTATAATACAGTAGTGGAGGTCGAGGAGGGTAGATGAAGTTGTGGAGGGAAGTGGAGGTCGGAGATAGTGGAAATAGTAGAGGTATTGGAGGTGGAGGAGGTATTGGAGGTGATGGAGGTTGGGTGGTAAAGGTAGGGGAGGGGGGGGGTGTAGATGTAGTGGAGGATTAGAGATATTGGGGGTCGGGTTGAAGAGGTAGTGGAGGTGTTGGAGTGTAATGAAGGTGGAGGTTGTGGGGTTGGTACAACGTGATGTAGCAGGTAAGTATAAATACAGTAAGCCCCTCTAAGGACAAAGCTCCAAGAGTGCTGTGAAGTGCTGAACAATAACAATTATTACGATTACAGTTATTGTAAGAAATTACAAGTTATTATAAGAAACATTTACAAAGACATTTGTGCAGTACTAATTTTAAAAATTCTGCACTTTCTTTGTAGAGGCACAAATTCTCAAGGTGGGCTTTTATCATTCTCAGTATCATTTGTATGTCTCTTTGGACAAAACCAGTATTGCTAACTGAACCTGAGTGTATGTTAGGTGTGTGTCAGGTGTATGTCACATGTTTATCAGGTGTATGTCAGGTGTATCCCAGGTGTGTCCCAGGTGTATCCCAGGTGTATGTCAGGTGTATCCCAGGTGTATGTCAGGTGTATGTCAGGTGTATACCAGGTGTATGTCAGGTGTATCCCAGGTGTATCCTAGGTGTATCCTAGGTGTATCCCAGGTGTGTCCCAGGTGTATCCCAGGTGTGTCCCAGGTGTATGTCAGGTGTATCCCAGGGGTATCCTAGGTGTATCCTAGGTGTATCCCAGGTGTGTCCCTGGTGTATCCCAGGTGTGTCCCAGGTGTATGTCAGGTGTATCCCAGGTGTATCCCAGGTGTGTCTGGGGTCTGAGTGGCGCTCACAGTGAAGGGGATGGTGAGGTTGATCTTGTCCCCCACGTGGGCCACGTATCTCTGTCTGAGGAAGCGAGGCAAGCGGACCTTGGGGCGGTCTGCAACACAAAGTATCACGTTCCATTAGAAATGACTCCATTTTAACACGGGCGGCAGTAGATTAGGAGGTTGTTGGTTTCGATCCCCAGCTCCCCCAGAGTGTCGAGAAGTCCCGGAGCAAGACCTCTAACCATAACTTCTCCCGACGAACTGACTGTTAATTCTCATGTTTTACACTGCCCTCTGTATGTACAACTGTGCATGAATGGGTGAATGCAAGGCACCAATTCTAAAGCACTAAGAGTGGCCACAGGTAAGAAAAGACCTCCTCAACCTGATTACATCCAATGTATCTGGAGCACTGGTAGATGGCTTACACCGGCCATCTAAATCATTTAGTTCCTATTGCAGATTCATCTTCTTTCCACCTCATCAGCACATGGCTGGAGTGGTGAGGTTGCTGCTGGTTGGCGGTCTGCCGGTTTGATGCCTAACTATAGCAACACAGGTGAACGTGATCGGATTTCATTTTTATTTTTTGCATGGCTAAAAGGGATCTAGTGGAAAGAACCACCTGTTGAGCCCCACACACACACACACACACAAACACACACACACGCACGCGCGCACACACATACACACACACACACACACACGCGTGCCACTTCTCCCCAGAAGAACAGCTAAAAAAAGCAGCAGCAGCACCGAGTAACACACTCAAGTCCTCTCACGTCGGGAGCAAGAGCTATGGTTACCTCCCACCTAAATTAGCATCAAATATTTGAATAATGGATGAGCTTTGATTATATAAACCATTAGCCCAACACTTAAGACCTCCTTCATCGCTGGGCTAAAAATGTGTTTCGCCCCATAAGCACAAAACACTCCTAAATCAAGATGTGGGAATTAGTATCCTGTAATGCTGTTAATCCTGGCCTACAGAATACCAAGCGCTAACTAATAAACTGTTCATCAGTGGTTCATATGGATACGCGTATACAAATACCACGTTGTGGGCGAGGCTGGTGTCAAGCTGTCCTCACTTGACACTCTCAACAGAAGGAGTGTGAGGCTCCAGTTCAGCAACACCCAAACCCGACCTGTCAAGTCTGCGGCATCTTTTCTAAACAAACACTGAATCTCCGGGTGTCTGAGGACGCTTCGGTGAGGCCTGAAATGCTCCAGCCATACCGTCCCCCCCCCCATACACACGCCCCCAACTCCCAAACCTAACCCTCGACGGCAAGGCAAGGGCCGGACACCCAGGAATTTGCCCCACCTTCCCCTCCACCCGAGTCTGAAAAAACACCCAACACCACCCCCCCTCTCCACCCCTGTCCCCCAGGGAATACTTTCAGAGGCGGTGGGATCACTTGTCGCCATGGATCTTCTCCAGGCTAGTTAGACTACTCTCAGGCATGCAGGGCTTTCTAGTGGGAGCGCTGCAATGCCAAACTCTCGGCCCAGACAAATCTGTGTTAATAACAAGCACATCCCAGCTATTTCTTCCTCACGCAGGCCCGTGGGAGAGGGCTGGGAAACCATTCATATTGCCGGCGTTTCCAGCCATCCACTGAAAGCTCTCTGGCCTTGTCTCCAGCGGGAAGGTCTGAGACGGATGTAGGTATCGTCTGAAGTGCTGCCAGAGCGCTGTGCTCGGGTTTCAATCCCCGCTCTCCATTACCCACAAGTTGATTTCTGCTTTTAGAGCGGGAATTACACACCTTTGTGTGGCGTGTGGTAGAATGCTGTAATCGCTTGAGTGCAGACTACGGTTTCAGCCCTTGGGGAGGATGCAGACTGATTATTCTCTATTAATTAGAAACGGCATATAATCACGCATCAACAAGACCATCACAACAAATCCTGACCAATGACAAGACCGTTCTGACGTTTCGAACCCTCCTAACGCACCTGTTATGTTCTACGTTTCAATTAATTATTAATTCAAACATAACTTGAGAGTCGTAATGGACAAAACTGTTCAACTGAATTGAAATAATTAGAGTTGTTACATTACCGATACCAGTATCAGAAATTCCTCTGATACTGCCAAAAATGCAGTATAGGGTATCGGCAAGTACGCATGTAAACGCACTGATCCGATACCATCAAATAACTCGCTAATTTACTACACAGGCAGAGAACATCACAAACACGTAGGGTGTTATGCTGCCTTCATTAACGGAAGGAGGTGGAAAGTCTGAATCAGAATCGGTATCGGGAAGGAAAAAATGGTATCGGAACATATTTAAATAAATAGCTGTAACTTTTGCTCCAAATCTATAATCATTTTGTCAAAGCTAACTCCACATTCTCCGGAAATCCTAACAAAGGGCTTCCCCACAACGGACTCGGATGAGTCCCTTTCTCCTGCTTCAGGCACCGGGACCAAGCCCTGACTCACCGGCCACCTCCTTGACCAGGACGGCCTCAGGGAGGGCGCCGGGGGCGCTGCGGCCCCCAGCGTTCACCGCCACCACGCGGATCTTCAGCCGATCGCCGGTCGTCTGGTTCTTGATGGCGTAGCGGGTGGACTTGTGCAGCTCCTCGTTCACTGCCTTCCAGTCCTCGGCTGGGGTGGGGGGGAGAGAGAGAGAGAGAGAGAGAGAGAGAGAGAGAGAGAGAGAGAGGGAGGGAGGGAGGGAGAGAGAGAGAGAGAGAGAGAGAGAGAGAGAGAGAGGGGGAGAGCGGGAGGGAGAGAGAGATCGAA
>JAOPJL010000026.1:2314477-2329746 GCA_027123545.1 Trisopterus esmarkii | reverse complement strand
CGCTGAGCAGGATAACGCGGTTTTCACAAGTAGAAAATAAGACCGTTTTTCTTGTTTCTTCTGACGTTCTTAGGAGAGAGGGGGGAGGATAGAGGAGAGGGAGAGGGGGGAGGAGGGGGAGAGGGAAGGAGAGAGGTGGAGGAGCAGGAGGAGAGGGAAGGAGAGAGGTGGAGGAGCAGGAGGAGAGGGAAGGGAGGAGGACAAGAGAGACGGGTGATAGACAAGGGCGGAGGAGGAGAGAGAAAGAGGGAAGAGGAGGAGGAGAGCGAAGAGGAGGAGGAAGAGAGACGGATGAGAGACAAGGGGGGAGGAGGTGAGAGAAGGGAAGAGGGGTAGATGGAGAAGAGATGGAGGAAAGGAGGGAAGGGGGGATAATAATGTTAGTAATTTTAGTTGCGGCAGCTTTAATAAAACTTAGGAACGCTTAACCTAATGAAGGAGGCCTGTGTAAAAACCAACACAGGCCACCACAGTTAAACTAATGCCAGTCCACAGGTCTGGCTAAATAAGGACGGGTCTGGCTACGGCTGTATTTTAGAATTGCCAAGTTGCTCCGGTCTTCCTGAGAGCCACTGACACTAAGGGGGCTGGATCACGCACACACCCCGTCTCCGGGTCTCACCAGCCTCCCAGCGGCATTCAGGGGGTAGAGGCAAACTACAGGAAGAACTCCTCCTCACCGCCGCTCCTCGTTTCGGCTGCCCCGGCTTCCACTCGGGGGAAATATCCCCCGGCAACCCACGAATATTTGATCACATCCGCAATTTTCAAAAGGGGGGTAAAGGTCAGCCAAGCCCTCTGGGTGGAAGCGCTGTACGCTCCCCTCCGCCTCGCTCGCGGCCATCCTGCTATAATAGGAGCCCACCTGCGGGGGCCAATTTTCTCACTACCCCCCACCCCCCGCCGCCTCCCAAACACACACACACATACACACACACACACACACACACACACACACCCTCCCGCCATATTTGATTCGGAGGCCGAGCTACGTGCTAGTCAGCGCTACGTGCTGCTTAGCGCTCAGTGCTGCTCACCGCCTATGGCAGCCATGATTGAAGCTATGTTGATATTTCTCTTTATTCACTGTTGTTTTTGAACGGTAGGACTTGTTGTTTGGGATTCGGTTGTTTTGTAAAATTGTGTTTATTGATTGCCGTGATACATACATAACAACAGTAACTACCGAAAACACTGTCATTTTTCTGTTAAGGTTATTTATTGTGTCACAGATCGATATAAACATGTTCTTATATGTTTGTAGAGCAGATTCAATTGAACAAATATTTAAACAATAAATCATATCATGACCCACCCAAACAAGAATATTTGGAGTATTCTTGTCAGTGTTTGATACATGATTTACCCATCAAACAGAATCTATTTTATTTGTACTACAAATACCCCAGAGCTTTGCAAAGAATCTGTAGCCTTATAAAGCATACAAAATGGCGTCATCACATTCTTCTTCTGACCGCAGAGACTAAGACTTCTGTTTATTAGTGGTTTGTTTCACTGGAGCTCAAAAGTGAGCAGTGCATGTGTGTTTTCCTAAACACACTGACATTTGCTGACATTTGAGCTGTGTACAAGGGAAGTGACATCTGAGTAGATGTGCATGTAGAGTACAATCTGAAGTTGTCATCAATATGCTAACACATGCAGTGATTATAATTTTTTTATCTGGAGCACTTGTGAGATTGTACATTTCTACTTTAAACTGTTGTTGACCAGTTGTTGGAACCAATCTGAGACATCTCGGGATTAGGAAAGAATATGGAAAAACTCCAAAAAAACACTTAGCTACATCCCATTCCTAGCCCTCTCTCTCACTGCAGGCGGAAATGGGATTTGGGGATTTCTACTTGGTGTCCCATTTTCAATAAGGTCTTTTGATATGTCGGCTTGCATTCCAATCAACAGTGAAACATTCATAGAGCTCTCTTCGAGCGCACGTCATGTACCCCCCGTCCCCCCGGTCAATCGGATCACTTCCCTCCAATGTGTCACCCATGACCAAGCGACATGAACTTGACATGGGGTCATCGCCTCGGGCCAACGGGCAGTTTGGAGCTCAGCCTAAAAACGCAGATAGAGTGTGTTATGGAGTGGAGAGTGACCTGGGGTAGAGAGTGTCATGGGTTGGAGAGTGTCATGGAGCAGAGAGTGGCGTGTAGCAGAGAGTGTCATGGGGTAGATAGTGTCATGGAGTAGAGTGTCATGGGCTGGAGAGTGTTGTTGGCCCGGACTGGCCCAGAGGCGAGCTGTGTTCTCAGGGAACACACCAGGGTCTGAAGGGTCTGAAGGGTCTTTAGGGCGTTGATCCGCTGGCTGGGAGGGCGCAGGGGTTTAGCGAGGCTCTCTGGGCGGCAGGCGGGGGAACGCACGGCAAGGCAGGACATCTGTGAGCTGCTGGCAGCTCCGGTTGGCAGGATACCACGGTGGCAGAGCTGGGAGGCAAGCGGGCACAAGGAACACATTTATGAATGGAAAAATCCAGGCTGTTTGGTATTTTGGGCCATGGCTATTTCCAACACGGCCCTATAACCAAGTATGCGGTGGAGGGTGGTCCAATGGTGACTCCCGTCAGGTGCTGTGTCCCCAATGTCCACATTTTACCTGGAAGCATTCTTGAGCCAAGACAGCTTACCCCTACATGATCCTAAATTACATGTCTCTGAGAAAGTCATGTTGGATTAAAGCATAAACTAAATGACTCAATAATAACTAGTACACATAATATATATGGCAGCAGATTAATTTATTAGATAGAGTAGGATTTTGCCCAACCTTGACGCTTTTAAATAAGTCCCCAGCTGTCTACAGTGACGTCCTATTGAGGCAGACGGCGTCCTACCCAACTCCCCGCAGCCGAAGACTGACAGACAGCTCTCTAAACAAACTGTGTTAATATAATGAATCACCAAGCTGCAGCTGCATACACAGATGTGCAAAAGGCTGGGTGAGTCACAGCAGCACACACGACACAAATGTATGTGTATGTTGTGTTATTTTCCTTCCTAAGTCTGACTGTACTGAGTTTGAATCAAATTGATTAAATCCAGAAAAGTCCCCAGTGATTATGGTGTACGAACCCCGGCCTGAAGGTTCCAGGTTTGAATCCTGAGTTCTTGGTTCAAACCTGCAGACACCCTTGAGCAAGATGCCCTTAGCCTTACCTTCTCCTGAATGAAAACACATCTCTGTAGCCTGTGGCTCAAAGCTTCGACGCTCCATGAAGAAATAGTCAACCCTAATAGATTTGCTCCAGCATAACTCAACAGCAGCCTCAGTATTTGCGAGGAGAAATGTGCAGTAGGAACATAGTTTCACATAGGAAGGATTCTGGCGGCGCAGTATTAACGGCATGTAACGACCGCATGCGTCATGGGACCGTTGGGACAGTGATTGTGTTTTTTATGAATGCGATCGAACGCCCCGTAGAATTACCAAGTGGCACACACAAAGACTCAAACAGGCTGACATGAGCAGCAAGCTAGGAGATTTGCAGAATTTTTCCACACGATGAGAAATCTACGCCGGGCGGAGAAACGATCCTTTCTGTGTGAGACAACCCGGTCATTGTGTGTGTTAGGACTTACGGGGGTCTCTTTCTGAGAGCTGAAAGGCTATCTGGCTACTAGCCCCAGGGCAGTTGGGGCCGCTGGTCTGGGGAGTGGAGGGGGGGGGGGGCGGGGGGAGGGGTGAGAGAAGGTCACCACAGGGTATGGGTGGGTCAACGGGTAGATGTTTAGCTGGGGTTTAGCTGGTGGTCCTGAGTAGTGCTTCCTCAGATCAGTTGTTAGGTCAGGTGTTCTGGTTTGCTGGAGATAATCTGACAGGGCGGTTCACAACCCTTTGAACGCCTGGCTCTCTCGGCTCCCTTCACTCCTTTCCTTTCCGATGTTGTTGCAGGAACTGACAGCAGGGAATCCTCGGTTTGAGGAAGAGGATTTAACTCGGTCAAGCTTTTATGCTTAACTCTGTTTTAGAAACTGGGATTATCCTTCAAATGTATACCGCCTTTGGGAGGGAAGTGAACTCATTTTATAATGGTAATAAGTCCGATTTTTTTACAGAGATATTAAAGGCTACCCTTTTTTCACATGCTATGCTACCGTGATCTTAGAAAACTCTCTGGCAGACACTCTCCCCCAGACACACAGCACAGCCAACCCTTATAAGCCTGATGGCCCATTTTCAGAGCACACTTTACTTTGGAAAACACACCGCCATGATCGCTATGTGAATGGATGGAAGAGGGGAAAACGAACTCAAACTGGATCTGACCCTCTCCTGATCTCCGATGAGTCGCGTTTCCAGGTAATCTCATCTCTGTGTTTTACAGATTCAACATTAAGGCCTTGTTTCCTGCCTTGTTCCGCCCAGCCGTCCATCCTCGCCAGCCGCGGATCTGATCCACTGTGGCTGACGAAGCCCAGATGTAAACAATGGGATTTATGGCGCTAGTTTATGGAGCGGCAAGGATTGCTCAATGGCTCTACCAGAGATTCTTCCCATTGCAACGGGCATCACAGCTTAGTAACTAAGTAAGTTAAGTAGCAATGTTAGTAACACAGTCTAGGAAAATATGTATATATACATATATAATATGAAAATATATTTAGTTTTTTGTTTTTTAGATGGAATAAAGGTATAACATACTTTAAATATCTGGTGCAAAAGCACACAACATTAGTTTTGTGTGTCAACTTTAACCTCATACTATCAACCGTTGAAATATTGAACAAATATCAATGTCAGTCAGCACTCAGCAGTAAAGGGTTTGCATCCTAAGTGAATAAGTAGAGTGTGGATTCAGGTCATTGCAATCCCTCTCAACACGGCAACGACACGGCAAACATGTATGCACCCCCCACCATGCAGACCTGCAGAGCTACCGTTGCAGTTATGACTCTCTTCTGGTCGTTTGCCCTCCCCTACTCTCCCCCGACAAAGCATTCGAACGCTAGGGTTTCAGGTTCTCTAATAAAGATGAATGCTGTTACCTGATGCGAGTCAGGATATTTGGGATATTGACGTCTGTATATCAACCTAAGTGGGACCACTTGGTGGAAGTTAAACGCGAGCCACTCACAGATGGCTTTCGACACTTCCAGACACCACTTCCAGACTAAAAAACTGTCAACGCTGATTTCCTTGTGTGTTGAGTGCTTGAGTGCTGTTCGGCGCAATCCTAAAACAAATAATATAAGGACCGTTGTCTTCTGGGCCAGGCCTTTGATATATCCCATATGAATCCACGACAATTGGTTAAGTGACTCTCAAGTGCCATGAGTGGTCAAATAAATATCGTAAACATTGTTTACACATTGCTCACGTCTGAATCTGAGGGTGGTCGTGGATCAAACCCTTGATGGTTCTCCATGATCCTCCACACATGGCTTATCATCCCCGTTACTCCACTCTCATCCCAGCAAGTCGGACGTCCCTGAGCCCCCTGGTGAACCCTCAGGACCGCCTGGGTCAACACAAAGGCTCCAGCAAGATGCCATCCACAGGCCAGTCAGGTCGAAGACATGGAGGAAGGTGATGATGAGGAGAAGGGGGTGATGAAGGAGGAGGTAGAATAGCCAGAGACAGTGGAGAAAGCAGATGTGGATGAGGGGGCAGATGTGGAAGAGAAGGTGGATGAGGAGGTGAGGGTGAAGGAGGAGTTGAAGGAGGAGGAGGAGGAGGAGGAGAAGGGAAGGCAGGTGCCACATTTTTCCAGAATGTTTTTGCCCTCCAAGAAGTTCCTCTGCTGGGTTCTTTGTGGGTCTCATGTGGGGTCTGACGGGACAGTCTCTGAGAAGCACCAGAACCAGGGAGGAATATCACTCAGGTGCCCTAAAGAAAGGCCTGGTGGGTAATGGGTCAGATGGGGTGGTGAACAGGTCGAGGCTAATCCATTTTGTCATGAAGCATGATGGCTCTAGGAAAACTATGGGTTTGGGTGTGAGTGGGGGTCAGGAAGGATTCACAGTAGTTGCAGTGTTAATGTTGGTATCTTCATTGGAGAGGAGATGATTTCACCCATTTGATTTGCACAAACACGATCAGGAGCTGCTCTTGTCTTGACATGGTTGCAGGAGGGGGTGAAAGTGTGTTCATTACGTCGAACAGTAATGAGACGTAGATGTGATTAAGCCACCAGAATGGCTGACTTGACCTCCATAGGGTCCACTGTGAGGAGGGCGAGTCCAAGGAGAAGAACCTGTTATCAGAGCGCTGGTCGTAGTGTGAACCCCGATTTGCGATACCGTGAGAAGGTACCATATGTTCCCACTTGGCCCCAGATGTTAAAGGGTGGCAGTAGTTTAAATGGAAACACATTTCACATTTTATTAGGGGAAAGGATTTAAAAAAATATTTCCAATATTGCAAGAACGTCTCATATTCTACCCAAATATATATCCAAATAACCTTTCCTCCAAGGGCTTTAGAAGCACATAGTCACACAATCAGACACACACACACACACCACACACACACACACACACACACACATAAACACATACACACACACATATATGCATGCACACACACGCAAGTGCATGCACACACACACACACACACACACACACACACACACACAAACACACACCATTGCTGTACTTGGCCTGCCCACCTGGAATAACTTAGCTTAGCTTGTCACTTCTTGTCCTTACCGTTAGCATATCCATTCACACAGCAACGCTGGTGTCTATTAAACAGCGCAGCGAGTCCGTCCCCCAGGGGAAAGTGTCCGTGATAACCACGGGTAGCTCACACAACAGGGCTGAAGGCATTAGCCAGTACCTCTCCTGATTCTAAACACAAACACCTGGGCTAACCTGAGCATGAGGGGAGGGGGAAAGGCTGGATGGATGAAGAAGTACATTGGATATGAGCTGGCCATGTGGTGAGTGTTCATTTGCAATATAGGCGGTCGTAAATCTCGGCAGGGCACAGATTTACAAGCTGTAGGCTCCGATGTCTGGAAAACGTATGCAGATCCTAAGAAGACTGGATTTATATGTTTTTGAATTGGTTTTGTAGGACTACATTCACAAATGCAGTTTGAAAACCCGTATTTTTTAAAGGTTTTTCTTTTTTAAAGAAGAAAACGATTTTTCTGTAGAGAAGGGCAAAATCCTCATCACATTTCAACCAAGTGTTAGTAGAATTAATAAATGATGCCATTCAAGCAGATACCAAGATAGATATGGATCCAGCACAGCTATAATGTGTATGGATACCCAATCTGTGTGAGGTTGATGATCCTTGAATTTGGATTCCAAACACCAGACACAGGCAGGCACTAGGACCTGCAGGAGTCCTCACCAGAGGCAGAAGTCAAGAACTTCTCTCATCTACTTCTCAACACATTCATCTTTCTTACAAGTGCAGGGACCAGAGAGGATTTTACAGGACGACAGAAGTCTGTCTCATTGACTTATCCTGGGAACTCAAAGCCAAACTGGAATATTCTCTCAGTCTGACCTGAACACCCTCACCCTCTGTGGAAGATACAGGACGGGGTTGGCTAAAAAGGTGAGAGACATTACTGTAACTTTAACCAACTCTTCAGCTCTGAACCCAGCATAGTAAGCTTCAAGTTCATTCTTCATTCAAAGTTCAGAGTTTTAAGACTTGTCGTTATTCTTCACTATTTAGTTAAATATGTATGACATGTTTTTAACACACAAGCTGGACAATTTGAAAATGTTCCAATGTTGTGTCCCAGAAGTCCAAAGTACTTTGGTGAAGGCATCATTCCAAACGTTTTGGACCTCTTATCTAAGCAGGTCAATGAGTGACGTGAGGTTCTGGAAACCAAATTTTCCGCTCGGAGATGCCATGTGTAAACTCTGTCACGTCTGTCAAATCTTTAATTGGAAAAAGTAAGAATGGAAATAAAAGGGACAACATTTCAAGGGATCCTATTAAAACTTATTGTTTGTTACACTAACAATTAAAAAACCTTCAGAAGCCCATTTGGTTAGAGATGATATATCAATTTTTATTCAACGTTAAAATACCCAGCAAAGAAAATAAACAAATATAGTTATTTAAATTAACTTTGACACTTAACTTAACTTGAGCATAAGCATAAGTAAACCTATACGATTCACAATAAATGTTCCTTCCCTGAAGCATTTCATTCACTGTCACTCCATTGATCCACAAAACTCTCACAATACTCAACTGACATTCACTATTTGATCCCTAAACCATCACTCACATCAACAACAGGAAACACTTTTCTCTCCCATGTATCGCTTCCTTGCGCCCCACATGCCTGGCTGACAGCAGAAGCCTGTAGGTGCTCCGACATGTACGGTCCCACCTCAAACGTCTCCCTCTTCTCCTTCAAACGGCGGCACAGAGAGCTCAGGAGATGCAACTAATCCCTTCTGTCCGTCTCCTGTCCATGTGTATGTGTGTGATATGTGTGTGTGTGTGTGTGTGTGTCTGTGTGTGTGTGTGTCTGTGTGTGTGTTTGCCTCCACATGTGTGTTTGTTTGTGTGCGTGCTTCCACGTGTGTGTTTGTGTATGCGTGTATGTGCGTATGTGTGTGTGTGTGTGTGTGTGTGTGTGTGTGTGTGCGCTGCTCCGCCATTTAAGCATGGTAAAGCCATCAAAGGGCTTCTGCGTGATCCGGGTGTCCGCCAAGATGAGTGGGATGGAGAGGAGGATGATGTGGCACCCTGAGGGGGAGAGCAGGGGTGTGCAGGGGTCATTAAGGCTCCAGCAGACCAATCAAGCCAATTAGCCAATTAACCAATTACCCGCTTAGCTGTATCCCAAAGAGCTGCTTTCCGGACTAAGCTGTGGAATTGTGGTATTTACAAACTGGTATTTGAAAGCCTTGTATCCTCCGATGACATATTTTGCCTTTCGGCGTTCAGTATCTTAATATTATGGTATGATCGAGTGAAATATACCAGCAGTATTCGTAATCGTTCCAAGGAATTCTCCCCAAGGGCACCCTGATTCAGAAGCATGTAGTGCATGTAGATATATGTAGAGAGCGGCATACTCTCTGTGTCAAGGTGTGCTGCGTTTTGGCTGCAGATGGTGAGATGTTGTGCGTTTGTCTTTCAAACTATCTGTCTTGAAACTTCATCTGTGCAGCCAATCTACGAACACATTCCACACCTAATAAAAGTAGATTGATTCAATTTGCCAGAGTTGTGTTTGTGTGTGGCAGAGAGAGAGGTGAAGGGAGGGGGGGGGGGGGGATATATCACAGGTGGGACACATGAAATACAAGCACCCCCAAACACTGTCACCGGGGAAATCTATACCTGGTTCATCATCGCCTCACGCTCAGACGTTTTATGACGTCTAGGGAGGGATGCTGGATGAAATGTCCCCAGGTCGGGATTACATTTCTGTCTATATTTCACCGTGGGGGCTTTCACATCCTCATTGAGCGTACCGTACAAATGTATGGTCCTGCATTCCGCAGAGCTGCTGTTGGACTATGGTCTCAGGTTCCTCTAGGGGTTGACACTGAGTTTAACACATCACGCACACCTCACTCACCTTGTGACCTCTGACCCCAACTCCTCTTCTTTGGTCATTAAGCCTAAACACTTGGGCAGATGACAGTGGAGCTTGACTGTGTGCGTCAATCAAACGGTATTCATATAGCATGTACAAAGTGCTTGACTAACCCTAATCCTAACACCATGAATACAATGAGTATAAAAATGATCCCAGATCAACATTTGAGGGGTGTGTAGTTTAGAGGAGATGTACAGTAATAGTGTGTATAAACATGGAGAATAGGTACAGTAATAGTGTGTATAACCATGGAGAATAGGTACAGTAAAAGTGTATATAAACATGGAGAATAGGTACAGTAAGAGTGTATAAAAACATAGAGTGTGGAGGTACAGTAACAGTGTGTATAAACAAGAGCTGTCCAGGTTGTGTGTATAGCCACGCTGTGCACCTCACCGCAGGCTGCCTTCATCGCATTAAACCCCCCGTCCCCCCAGTGTGAGACCACGGTTGTACCTGTGAAACACCCACCGCTAGTGTTGATTACCACCGTCTGCCGGTCCCCTCCTGCCAACACTCACCGTTAGATTCAAAACAGACTTTCCCCCCCCGATTCTCCATCAGAGAGCGACGCGTAGCAGACAAGCTATCGATGACCAGGGACACCGCAGGCCTTCCAGACGGGAGGAGCCATCGGCGAAGCCACGGGACCAGGCCCATGTGTTGGAGCAGAGTACCTGCAGTAGAGTCAGAGGCCTGGAGCTAGGAGAGTGAGTCAGAGCATTTAGGAGAGCGATCAGAGCATTTAGGAGAGAGAGTCAGAGCATTTAGAAGAGAGAGTCAGAGCATTTAGAAGAGAGAGTCAGAGCATTTAGGAGAGAGAGTCAGAACATTTAGGAGAGAGAGTCAGAGTAGCTAGGAGAGTGAGTCAGATCATTTAGGAGAGAGTCAGAGCATTTAGGAGAGAGAGTAAGAGCATTTAGGAGAGAGAGTCAGAGCAGCTAGGAGAGTGAGTCAGAGCATTCAGGAGAGAGTCAGAGCAGCTAGGAGAGGGAGTCAGAGACAGAGCTAGGAGAGAGAGTCAGAGGAGCTAGGAGAGAGAGTCAGAGTAGCTAGGAGAGAGGGTCGAAGCATTTAGGAGATAGTCAGAGCATTTAGGAGAGAGAGTCAGAGCAGTTAGGAGAGAGAGTCAGAGCCCAGGAGCTAGGAGAGAGAGCCGAGTTACTGTAAGGCCACACAAGCATTCCGTGTGTTAACAGACCTATAACTCAAACACTCGCCCTGAGAAGCCTACCGTAAGCCCCCTCGCACTCTTTCCACCACAGACGCTATAAATCATGTGTTCGCCTCGACACACAGAACGTGTTGCCCTACGTGGCCCGGGTTTCATGCTCAGGTTAGGTTATCACGCGTTCAACACATTACATTTGTTGTTCAGAAACTGGATGTAAATGATTTGATGTTGATCAAAGCTTGTCTGTTTCTTATGTGACAGAGTTATGCTTCATAGTGTGGAGTGGAAAGTCGAAATCTTTCTCACCGATATCATAAGGTACTCCCTTTTCGATCAGGGACCACATTTGGATGCGATTCTTTGGGAGGAGATGTCAAACAAAGCTTTACAAGTGAGGCTGATGACAATCAAAGCATACAATCAAGCATACAATCAAAGCATACAATCAGCTGGAATCGCTACACAGATTCCAGCTGCTTCCCAACCGACTGTCTGTAAAAGAGGAACTGGCCAGAGCAGTGGGGAGCGTCAACGGTCATCAGGACACAGGCTCCATGGACTTAAGCATGTCAAAAATGATCTCATTTCATCTCCCTTGTTCCATTGCAATCTCGTCCGGTACAGAGGGAGCAGACCGAGGCCACGACCCATTGTAATTTATTATCATTAACGTCTTTTGCCGTGGTTCTGAGGTCCAGCGTACCTTCACGGAACCCTCCGCCAAGCAGACACTGTGATGGAAAGCACCTAAATATCTCATCGGTCTTACACGCAAAATCTGATAGAGAAATTGCCACGACAACACGCAGGGCTAGGACAGACGGTTCATCTCAGGCCAGCCCCTGCCCGACCTCTTGCCAAGATTTGTGCAGCTGCTTTAACAGCATAATATAAACCCTGTGTGTGTGCGTGTGTGTGTGTGTGCTGCTGAGTGTGTGTCACCAGACAATGGCTACAAGAACGGTCGCCCTTGATGCTGTGTCACGGTTGGCTGAGCGATGGCTCTGCCTGTCAGTTGAATGTATGGATGGCGTTGTATGCTGTACAGCGCTGCTCACACCCAACACGGCCCTCAGACCACAGAACGAACCATTAATGAACCAGTGATGAACCAGTAATGGATCCGTCCTTGTGTTTCCATTGGGCTCTTGTTGTCATACACATTTCTGTGCCGCATTGGAAAGTGATCCGAGAATGGTTTTCAGACCAGCACTATTTTTGCTTATTTATTTAAGTTGATATGTTGCGTTAGTAACTCGGTCTACTACAGAACATAATTGATTGAAGTCGGTTTATCTAATCTTAACAAAACACCTTCAGTGTGTTTCACTAGATGTCACAACTTAATGGAGATTGGCTCTCATTAAGTACGGATTAAAGGTAACTTCCTGTCAGCTTTGGCACAGGAAGCAAAACCACATGATTACCCGGTCCGACACGTAACCCCTTGATCCCATTCTTAGAAAGAGCCGGGGTGCTGATCCAGAATCCGAACCCGTCCCAAACATCCGGCTGTAAAACCCGATCCAGTCTGTGGTCTCCAGCCAGTGCCCGGCTGGGAGATGTTTGGGATTCCGGAGCGCTTCACACTGAAGACCCGGTTAGTTCTGGGCACCCGGGCGTTCCGCTGAGGATGAATGGAAGGGCCCCCCCGCTGTCACACTGTACGGTCTGGGCCAGCTCGGCTAGGGTTTCCCCGTTGGTCTGGACTCTGGACCCCTCTCCCAGACGCTCTTCCACACATCTGTCCAGTAATAGTGTGTGGAATCAGTGTCAGTGTCTGGCCCAGGGCCGCTGTGGTGTCTCTCCCGGGCCGCTGCCATGAAGACCCGCTGTCTCTTTCCTTCAAATGATTTTCCGCATAGTTGTCTGATAACAGACACACCGAAGATTACCTCAACGAGATGCAACAGGACGGCTGTCAGAGAAAAGGGAAATTATATGCTTGAATAGCACGCGATTATCCATTTTAAAACCGCGCCGCGTTTGACTAGAGGCCAAGTCACAGAAGGAGGATATTTCAATTCCCCCTCATCGCAGAGACAAGCGGGGGCATGCGCACATCAACGCAGACCTGTAGAAATGTATGCCCGAGTGCCCTTGAACAAAGTTGATCCGGTTTTGAACTCGCGTATGATACACACTGTTCACATGAAAGGGGTTCTTCTTAAGTGCAGCCATTAACAGTAAACTGTCCTGTGTTTTTTCATACCACTGTGTGTGTTGACGGTATCCAGGGTGCCTCCAAAACAGTGTGCTTAACCATGGGTGTGCTTCCAAACAATTAGCTAAATGAACGGCTCGGACTTCTTCAAATACTTATTTATATAGTATTGAATCATATACATTAATTGTTGATTGTTGAGTGTTGATTCTTCCAATTCTGATATTTGATGTGGGCTCTTATATTCATACAGTATATGTTAAAGTCAAGTGCCAAGCATATAATTGGAAAGCGATTTATACCTATACATTTGAGTTAACTGTAAGCAAAGGGGGGACTCCCAAACTCCCACCAACATGTCTCAGTTTGTGTTTAATGCCCTTTTGCCCACCACTCGGGATTAGCCTTAGCATCCTGGAGGTGATAGCCAGGCATCAGGGATTAGCGCGTAGCCTTTCACTTCAAGGTATAAGCTGACAAGTTAAGACTGATCAAAGATGTTTGGAAGGGCATCAACAACAGCATTAGGATATCATGAGTATTGTGTTCATTGTGGATGTTTTTTGCATGTTTATTCTGATGACTTGCTGTATCTTATCTGTCAAGAAGATGATTGACAAGAGTGTGTCAATAAAGATACAATCTGTATTGATTTAGAATCTATTGATAAAGCAATAGATAAGTACAATGACTGCTGCGTGCTGTGTGTGTGTGTGTGTGTGTGTGCGCAGTGTGTGCACGCACATATGTGTGCGTGTGGTCTCTATCAATTAGACACTGATACCTCACAATCTGTGTATGTGATTGCGTTTGTTTTTGTGTATGTGCATGTGGTGGGTCTCTCTGTGTGTCTGTGTGGTCCCTCTCAGAGAGATGCCAAAACAAGCAGTAGCAGAAACTAGGGTTGTGTATTCTCTGGAACAGATCCGACAGGAGAGGCAAGGCTGGAGAATGAACTGACTGTCACCTTTCCTTTAGACCAAAGTCCGCCACACAGTTATTCACACAGTCATTCTAGAGTTGTCCTCCATACAGTGAGTTATTCCAGAGGACCAGAGTCCTCCATACAGTTATTCTAGAGGACAGAATTCTTAAAGGTTATTCTAGTCCACAGTCCTCAACAGTTTGTTTTTCTTATAGACCAGAGTCCTCCACAAACCACGTTGCACATCCAGTAGTCGTACGCCCACTTTATAATATTGTGACGAGGGGTGGGAGCCAAAGTAAATTGGATGTTATCCAAAGTTCCACTGGATTGCACTGATGGTTTGAATATATTACTGTGTAAACACGCAGCAGCCAATGAGGATAGAGACACATCTATTCTTATTTTCATCCAGTTAGTCAGACTATTCTACAGTGATAATTGTGTGCCAGGGAGCATTGTGTGAACAAAGACGCACTTATTGCACAAAGGACCTACAAACTAATCCAAACATTGTCCTTTTGCTCTTTGAAACCACAAGCAACTTCTACAAACACTCTCCATCCATGTGTTATATCATGGTTACCTAGGTTACCCAGAACCCTACACCCCGACAGCACAATCTCTTCTTTGCTATATTTCAAATTCCAGCGCATATAGTTTGCCCCTGGGTTTCCATATAGTGCATCCACCACACGGTTGCTATGACTTCAAAATCCACACACTGCATTTCTGAGGAATATCCGCGTGCAGGGGGTGTGAGGCCATGGCCTGCAGCCTCATCCCCCCCCCCCCCCCTCACAACCCCTTCATCATTCTCCGATCCGTCTCCTCACCAGCATGACGAGGTCCACCCGACCTCCACAAACTGCTCCTGGCTCTGGAGATGGGTCAGTGTGGTCCCACCGGACAGGGGGCCTCGGTGCCGGTAATGAGCAGCAGCTCATGTAGAGAAACAGAACCCCCAGTAGGACGACGCCATAGGCTAGGGTTGGCAGGCCAGGTGATCAAACCTCATCTTATCTCAGTGACAGGCTATTGACAGTCCACTCCAGTAAATCCCTCAAGTCCTACATAGTTTTCATTCCTGGGGAAAACTATAAGTACCCAAGGTGTGTGCATGAGTGTGTGTGTGTGTGCAAGCGCACGTGTGTGTGTGTGTGTGTGTGTGCAAGCGCACGTGTGTGTGTGTGTGTGTGGGGGGGGGGTAGTTTCAGTACAAAGCTCTGTTTCATCCCCTGTGAGCAGTTTCGCACGAATGCCGAAGGAGAGGAGCGGAGAGGAGGCGCATGTCACTCTAAGGCCCCCCCACGGTGACGCTACGTTACTGAGGGACCCCCACGCACCCTCTCCCTCTTTCACCGAGGGTCCGGACCGCACAGATCGGCTTACTGGGCCGGTGGACTGGGTGCCACTGGGTTGGGCTGCAGCCAGATGGGATGGGGGGGGG
>JAOPJL010000026.1:1662446-1674571 GCA_027123545.1 Trisopterus esmarkii | reverse complement strand
CCGTAGAACCGCCCACAAAGCTACTTGCGCAATGCGCTTTCCCACTTCCGTTTCAGACCGTTAAAATAGGGCCCTTAAAGTTTGGTGATGACCTTGGTTTGAATGGGACCAGCTCTGTGGTTATATGCAAGGTTCTGATGATGGAGCATGACTACGTCAAGTGTAAGTTATCCCCTTGCTGTTGAACACTCACACAAGATATACAAAACCAAGAATTTCGGGCTGAGGATTCTAGGAAGGAAAGGAAGCTGTTATACCCATGGGAACAACCCACACTGAAGTCGTGATACCCTTACAGAGAAATACGTTTGTCTTTGTACCTGCAGAGTTGAATGAATTGAACAGATGTCGGTGATCCCTCACCACTGTGGGGGGGGAACAATACTTTATACGTATCCTTATAAAGTGACTAAAAGCTAAACCTTTGATGAAATACCTCTCGCCTGCCCTTTCTTTCAGGAGCAGAAAGTCTGAAAGAAACCCTGTGAAAAAACAGCAAGGAATCTAACAACAGCCTCAATACGTGGTCTGAGTGATAGTGGAGCCCAGCTGAGACTGTAATGGGCAGAATTAAAGTTAAGCACCAGGCAGAGGGTGGACAGGCGGCCTCCTGTGCCAGCACACAGCTAAAAAGTCGATGACTTGCCCTCTTTATTTAGCCCTGGAGGTTGAAAATATAGTAATCTAAAGCCCTGCTTTAGGATAACAGTAATCCTACACTTGAAATGCAAAGGCCTTTTTGGGGTACAATGAGTTACACGAGAATGGCCACATAAGTAAAAATACAATGACAGGAATCGGACGCAATTGTACTTTACGCTGGCTCAAATTCTGTAGCTTTTTCGCTGGTGAGCAGTGGGGGAACAAAGGAGTGAAATATATATAACTAGGGAGAACAGGGAGTACGTTTGCCCCATTGAAGTAACCCAATAACAGAGAGGAATGGAGCTAAGCAGGGTGCCAAAGCATTACCTCCTTCATTATTCTCTAAAATTATTATAGTGTCGACATTAGAAAGTTCAGAAAGAAAGTTCACAATGTTCACAAAGTTCACAAAGAAAGTTGCTTCGCTACACGTTTCGGCTGGCGTGATCAGTTTCAGTGAATTAGCGTCTCGCATTGTTGCATCTTTGTCAGGTTAGCATGTCCGCTCACACCGCTACCAAGTGAATCCACAGTGACAGGCGGCCAGGGGAGCATTCAGACTGGATTAGCTCACAGCTCCTGGGATTGAGGACGCTTCTGAGAGGGAACAACGCTATCCAACCGAAGAATGGAAGCGAAGAACAAGACAAAACCCTGAGCCGCACTTTCATACACATTTTTGACATGATGAATCCTGGTTATTTCTTAATTGCTTCTCAATTATCACAAGCAAATGTGGTATTCATAAGAATATAGCAATGTTTGATGAGGCACAGCAGGTTCGTCCTGCTGTGATTTTGAACTTCTCAAAGTACCGCAAGTAAATTAAGCCTGACATTTAACTGAATATATTTTGTAAAACATGTATGCGAAACAGATGAAAAAAAATGTAATAAATGGGATATTAACTGACAAAGGGACACAGTTTTTCTGAACCCACTGCGGTTTGTTTGTCCATGAACTTCCTTGAATATGAAACGATTCGACTGTGGCCACATCCAAACAGAGGAGTGCGTGGCGTTGTTTGAGTTTCAGATGAGATGTTGGCTGATTTTCCCCACGTGAATGCATGCAGGAGGGAATCCATGTTGGCGGATGCACACCATGTTTTAAACATCACCAGAACCAGATTAAAATCCACAGCCTGTTATCGTACACGTACACATGGATTCCACCAGCCCACCAGCTCTCGCTTTTACACAGAGACGTTGGTGCTGGGAGGATGCAGAGGAGCCCGTGTAGGAAGCAAGCTGCCTTAACAAATTGATCCTTATTCTTTCTTTTGACTGAGGTAAACGCTGTAAGCCGTGCAAGAGTGACAGATAGTGCCAAGGCACAAAGAGATAAAGCTATATATTTTTAAATTTGACATGCTATGACACCCCAAGTTTGGAGTCAGATAATAGTTGAGGATCTATTCCATCCAGTCGTAGTTCACAGTGATAAAGGCTTCTACACTTAAAGGTGTATCTCGTAGACTTGAACGCTGGGACTTTTCCACCCATCATTTAGCGGGGAGTGCCTATCTAAGGTTTACCTTCAATGGTTTGTTTCCTGTGAAGCACAAACAACCCAGAGTTCTTTCTTGTCTAAGCGGATGCATCCAACTGTGTGTGCATAATAAAAATAGGTGCATGGGTGTACTGCAACTCACTGCAACTCAGACTTTTAGAGTTGAAACTTTGGAATGGGTACGGTAAAGAGAGGTTGCCGGGTAAGTTTGCACATTTCCAGACCCGTTAATGTCTGTACATTTATATTTTTCACACAACTTCACATGCTAGCTTAGACAACATACATTGTCTCCATGAAGATATAGTAACAGGACTATAAACAACATGATTTTAAAACTCTTTGTTTGGCTCAAGCTATCGTTCATGTCCAGGTTCCAACCCTCTTCTCTTTCCTCCCTCTCTTCCCGACTCTCCTGCTTATCCAGAGCCAGGGTAGCCTTTTATATTATTCTCCAACAGCTCCCAAACCTATCAAAGACGAACTTGGACCATTTGCAAAACTCATTTGATGTATCCCTCTCTGCGTGTTTTCTTTTCATCGTATATCTCTTTGTACCGTTCTATATCTCTCGGAGTCTCCGTCAATCAATCTTTCTCACTCCACGCTCTCTCTTGCTCTCCCTGGATCCGTCTCGCTTCGTTCTCCCTCCAGCTCATCCCCCGCCTCTCCGTTCCGGTTTTTCTACGTTGTAGGCCTTTTGTTTTCCCCCCCGTCATGGAATATTTCTCATAAAGTCTAAACCCAGTAATAAAGGCTCCTTATCACTGATCCACTATACATCACTCCAGACATTTGTGCTGCGCTGGTCAGCCCCAAAGTGGGATTTGGTGTCGGGGAAAACAAATGTCGTTGTGAGATCTTCATACGACGACATATCCTCCTCCTCCTCACCGCCACGCCTCGTGCCAGAGGCGAGGCTGTGCTCGTTTCTGAACTGCCACCTGCTGATATCCACAAGGGGCCCAGGAAACCGACGACATATTACAGTCCACAGTCGTGTCCTGTCCATACACCACCAGAATAATCCCTGTACAAAATCAGTGCGTGTTTGACTGTGACAGCGCAGAGCATTGCCCAGCGTCGAAACACGAATAGCACTCTTCATCAGTGAGGATTTAGTAATACTTTAATCTGTTTAAAACCGTGAACACTAAACACACGTGACCATTTTCATCTATTTGTGCTTGTTTGACTCACTGAACTGCAGGGGGTGGGGGGGGGGCGGGGTGGGGGTTGTCTCTACTATTAGTGTATTAGAAAGGCACAAACAAACGCCAACTGTGTGTCCTTAAAGCTTTGTCGACACCGAGAGAAGAACCAACAGCCCCCCCCCCGCTGTGGCAGAACATCCAGCTCCGTTTGCTTTCAGCTTAACAAGTAAATAATGCAGGGGGAAAGATTCTCAGTTGCGCCATCATCCATAAAGTAAACCGCCCTCACATAATATACAAAACGGGGGCTGGTGTTGTGCATGTTTCAACAAATAAAAAGCCTACAGTTTCATGGGGTTCATATAACATACTGCGCTGTTTTCACTGAACTGTGATCCATAAAATACACAACCTTCATGTAATATAAGTTGTTTGTTGTGGTCTTAAAATGTGTGCATGGTTCAATGGATATGTTCTTTATTTATTTAGCGTAACAACAAGCCTTTCCTCCGAGGGTTGTAAAAGTTTTCAGCGATAGCTAAACAAGCCATTCCCACATTGTGTATCAGTACCGTGACGTGATGTAATTGTGTGCGTAATTGTAATCGTGTAATTATGAGCATTGATATATGAGTGTATATTAAAGTTGATTGAGATGCAGCCTATACCATTGTTGGTATAGCGTGGTTAACCATTCCTCTTAACATAAACCTCAAAAGCCCTCCGCCCTCCAGAGCTCCCTAGTGTGGACCACACCTCCTCCCCCTCCACCACCTCCTCCCTGACCAAGCAACACTTTCACACCAAAGGTCTGCTGAGGCCGTTTAAGACGGCCCTCGATACAAAGAGACCAACACACACAGCTCTCTCTAACGCTTAGCAAACCAAGAGGTCACTACCGGACCAAAGCTGCCCACGTTGTGTTTCCAACCGGCGCTCTAGTTATACGCCCAGCGGTGGGGGGGGGGGGGTCGTCGCTACGGTTACGAGGAGCTAACCCCGTGTCCCGCCGGGCGCCGGTCGGCTCCCCGGATATCTGCTCTAATAACACCCGTCTCCACCGTACACCCTAACAGGAGCTACCGTACCAAGGTTTAACCGCTCACCTCCAGTGTTTGACTCTACGTAACAAAGACATGAAAAGAAAAAAGAAAAAGGATAGCAAACGTAAAACGTATAAAAAAAAAGTCATTTTGACAGGATACACGGTGAAAAACGTTTTAAATAACCCATGCGTTAAAACAACAACAACAACAACAACAACATCAACAACGACGACCAGCAGACACATGAGCCGGTACAGCAGCGGACTCAGCAGAGGGGGGGGGGTGAAGAAGGGACGAACGTACCGCTGATCATGGCCCTCTTGGGCAGGATGGTGACGGCGCCCACCGCTGCGTCCTCCAGCTGGTTGATGGGGCTGTTCTTGGCCCCCCAGCTGTCGGAGCCGATCCACATGAAGTGGCCCACCTGGTCCGCCCTCTTGCTGGCGTTCAGGATCCCCCTGTAGGCCCCCACAGGATGACTCAATGACTCACAGCTCGCAAGGTCATGCGAAGCGCGCGCATGTGTGCGTGCGCTCGTGTGTGTGTGTGCGTGTGCGTGTGTGCGTGTGTGTGCGTGTGTGCGTGTGTGTGTGTGTACTGTACTGTGTGCAGTACATGCACGTACAGTGTGTGGGGAATGTGTAAACTGACAGATAGCTTACTTTATGTGTATGTAATTAGACCCAGCCACCCATGACATGACCGATGGCAGCCTATAAAACCTGCGGTATAATACTCTACATAACACACTTTCAATTATATAAGGCATAGGTGTGACCTTTGAGTTGATAGCCTGGGTGTTGGTTAGTCATGTAGGCGCTATAAGCCTGACAGAATTTGTTGATAGCATGTAAGGGAGGTTGCAGAGTGTCTATGGGGAGGGGGGGGGGGGGGTCAAATGCACGATTAAATGATTTTAAAAGATTAAAAACACACATTTGCAAGGACAACATTACTGTTCATGATTGTCATGTTAAACAAGTGTTTAAAAATCGAAATGGAGACTCATGTTTACGACGTCAGATTTGACAGAACCACAAATTGCTGACATACTACAGCCAACATACACACACAAAATGGGCCCCCGTTATCATCATTGATAACATCTGGTCCTTATGGTATGTAATTAAAATAAAGTACACGAGGAAACCATGGACCCTATTAGCACCGGGCACTGGGCGTGTCGCCCGAATGCATCATCTTTTGTATCTTTTGTGACCTTCCCTTGCTCTGTGGGCGTGTGTTGCTGTTGTGTCGGTGACCAGTCCCAGCAGTCTTAAAGTCAGCCTTATAAACAGAGGGCAGCGACGGCTCACCTGATGTCCTCGTCGGAGGCGAACAGGATGACGGCGCGGGCGTACCGCGTGTCCAGCAGCAGACGGATGATCTTGTCAAAGTCCGCCGCTTTGTGATCGTGGGGGATCTTGAGGGACTGGGCGATGCAGATCCCACCTGGAGGAGACGGAAGAAACAGGTTACTAGGGACTCAGAGGATGCAGACTCTCTTTTTATTTTTCGTTTACTCCCTCTAGAATCTCCTCTGACAGGTTGTGCCGTTAAGTTTGAAGCCGCTGGAAGGAACTTTAAAAAGAAAGCCATATAAAAAGCAGAAGGCCCTGGAGTTTTGTTCTTCGTCCTAGCTGGGATACAATGCACTGATTTCTACAGGGTTGAGGAAGAAAGACCCGAAAGTTTTGAGTGTCTTTGTTCAGTAGATGTCACTCCACTGCAAAACATTCTTCTGGACTCCTTGTATTCTTCATTCACACTCCATTACGCCAAGGTTTATTGTCTTCAACAGATAAACGATTTCCAAAATCCACTTTTTGGTTTTGATCACCAGTGTGGGAAATCAATTTGTTTTGACATTACATGCAACAGTGATGACTATCACGTTGTGAAAATAAAGACAAAACATTGCCAAGACCATTGTTTTGGATGCTTTTCAAAGCTCAATCATTATTGGGGATTTTAAGATGTTATGATACGAGTGTACAAGCTACAAACAGAGACAGAATATTGTCATGTGAATAATGGTAATCTTGTGAACAATTAGATTCTTTATCCGACTCAATCCTCCAAAGTGACAAATAAATGTCATTAAGGAGTGAGAAAGGGGTTGGGGTGAGGGAAGGGAAAGCAGAGGCCAGACAGCCCCCGTTTCCTGTGCCCTCCTGTAGCTGTCCCCCATTTTTAAATGGAAAAACATTCTGGCTTGCTCATGATTATTAATTTTGAGACAGTTGGTAATTAGTCTTGTGACTAACTTATAGGCTGTGACTTAACCTTGCAACACAGAGGTCTATTCATCAACTTTATACCATAATGCTGATAAGATAGACGATCATAGACAATAGGCTATCAATACAGGAGCCAACTTTGGATTTATTTTTGCCTGGATGAACAGAGCTAAAGGCACGTACCAGTAAGCAATCTTTTACTGCAGTTCTACATTTAATGTGGGAAGAATATAAAATCTGTGGATGTGTCCTTTTTTCACATATTTTATTGATTTATGGACCAACAAACTACAAATCCACTTATTTAATTTCAGAAATCTGGTCCACTGAGGTTAGGGTTAGGTTCTGCTTGAGGAGTTTTACAGAGACAAGGACTCAACCCAGCGCCGGCGGGGAGTTCAACACCTTGGGCGGTACACTCTCTTGTCCCTCTCTGTATCTCCCCTAATTCATCTATTTAGGAGAATATCTAAGCAATATATATATTAGATATAATATCTAACCAAAAGCAGAATTACTGTGCACATCACTTACACTAACAACACTTACACCATGTGTATGGATTTCCTTTTTTATCTACTTTATCTGTTGTACCAAGTGGGATCCCTGGTAGGATACTGCATGGATGATCCAGAACCATAGTTATGTTATATGTTCTATGTCCTGTTCTGGGTCTCGTTATGTACCGTCATGAGCACACTGAAACAAATCCCTAGCAACTTGTACAGAGTTGCATGGCAATAAAGTATTGAATCTTGAATGTTATCTTGAATCTTGAAGCTTAATTTGCTCCATTGCTTGGTCGAAGAGGAAAATAAGGGGGTTGGATCCCATTGGACAACCAGCAGAACTAAGTCAATCCATCAACAGCTAATGAAAGGAACGCGCAGATTCTTCGTTAATTTAATCAACGAACCTTCACCATTATCAAAAGTTTCATTCCATCTCCCTGGAATCGCTTTTTGGCAAGGATGAAGCTGGCATCAAAGTATCTTTCTTTCAATTTATAATTGACTCAAGCTGGTTATTTTACTCTGCATAGGGATTTGCTCGAACATGTTTTTTTTTCCTGAAAAATAATCTTCAAATTACCCTATTAATTCCTCATTAATCAAGTTAATTTCCTCAGTTATAGACTTACTGTCAGCCTTGTTATCATCAAGAGGCCATGGGTGGTTTGACTTCCATATCGGGGAAACATGGAAGTATCAGTAAAATTCAGTCGAATATCCCTGAAAGTAACTATTATTTGCATAAATCATTACAGTTGGACATTGCACAGTGCTGTTCAGTCCTCAAGGACGACAGACAACAGCTGTAGTTAAGGCAAAAGCCGATTTGCTTTTAAGTCGGTAAAATGGAGATGGCAAATGGGCTCCTAGTTTAACATTGTCACCAGAATCCTTGACAGTTGCGCAATATGTTTTTGTACAGACCTGGACAATTATGCCCAATTTCAGTTGCAGCAAACTTGATTGATAAAATCTCCTACCACAACCTTGGTAGCTGTAAACATCAACAGGAGTTTAAATAGTTTTGCTGCAACTTCTTCCCTCCAATAAATGAATGTTGTGAAATCGGTACTGTTGACTATCTTCACTGTCACCGTCGACCGAGGCCAGTCGCCACAGCTGTCCCCCACGGACGCTCACCACCACGGGGCAGACTGCTCTTCAATCGGCTCATTGACCCCCCGGCGGCCCGCACACAAACGCACACATGTGTGCAGGCACATCACACACTCACCACAATCACCACAACCACAGCCGCGCCCTGCCCACACACACCACCACCACCACCACCACCACCAGTCACCTCCCTGTGCCGCGGTGCAGCTAAAGCGCTGACGGCTGCATAGCGAAGCCCCACCGCCACACAGCGCTGCCGGGAGGAGGGGGAGCGCGTGTGGCGGCAGACAGCCTCGGCTAGACAGGCAGCCCGCCCTAATTGGCTTCATCATCTTCTTCCTCCTCCTCCTCCTCTTCCTCTTCTTCAGCGCCTGTTGATCTATTGCTTTTTTTTTTTTTGAACCGCGCTGCTTGAAGAGAGATCCCAGGCCTCGGGGGGAATGGATGTTGGTGATTCAGGGCACTTCTCATTATCACCCAGCGCAATTTACCATCCCTCAGCCCCAGAGGAGCTGGGCGGGCGCGCCAGCACAGATGGGCGTCTGGGGCCCCTACCCGGGGTGTCTTCTGGGACTCGAGGCGATGTGGTCGATGATTTGGTTTAACTTTATTTGGCTCCTCATTATTAACAAGCACTTTGTGCCGAGGCTGCGGATGGGCTCTTTCTGGTACACAATGTGGTTTACTTTACACCAGAATAGGGGGTGAATCACCGGTATTTTTAATGATGTTCATGTATTATTATAGTATGTTATCTGCATAACGGTAACCTCATAGCATGATTGCCTAATAACGATATGCTATATGTTTATTATATTAGTGAGGGAAACGGATATTGTCCAGTTCAGGAACACAGTGTATAGGACTTGATCATCCAATCACAGAAGAGCTTCGAGAAAATGCTATGGTATAGATGAGTTTCAGGTTTCATAGAGCTATAGTTCGTAAATTGGGTCCTGGTATCCTTGATGTGTAGTGATTCAATGTAGGAGCGGGTAACATATGGTAAGTGTTTGTCTTGGATGTTTTGTTTTTGTATTGAGTATGTGTTTTCTGTATGTATTTTCTGTTTTATGTATTAATGTGTGGTGTGTTAATGGTTTGTATTTGTCATTTATTATGATGAAAAGACCCCAGGAAGAATAGCTGCTGCGTGGCAAAAGCTAATGGGGATCTAAATAAACTAAACTAAAATAGTTATTAGACCTGAGCTGGAGGACATTCAACAGCACACAGTCGCCACGGAGGAAGACCAAGGCAACTCAAATCTGCGGAACTGTGGAACCTTTAGTTATCGGATAGAAAAAAGATCTGAAATTATTTCCTCTGATACATTATAGTGATCTCATCTAAGCCAGCATTAACAATTCTGCATGCATAATATAGTATGTGAGTGGTTTATCAAAACACCCATTTTGACCAAAAAACAGAGATTTGGATGCCGGTTATTTATGTTTCTCTAGAATATTGTTTTGATCAAGTTGATTCTGCAAAGCTTCACCGCTGTGTGGTTCCGGGGGTGGGATGCGCTCTTAGCCCCCTGCTCTATTTTTAAAACATAAAAGCTCCTAATTTCTGCAAACCGGAACTGCATTCATTATATTGAGTCATCGCGTCTTTCAGACCAGTTATTTCGCAGAAGATATCCACCATTTAAAGAACGTGAAGGAGCATATTACTGGATTATTGCTTCTGCTTTCCATTCTATTTAGCCTTGGGAGTGTGAGAAGACCGTAACAGATATACCATATCTATTGCATTTGTCAAAACTCTGCAAACTGTCACGACAAATTGTCACCCCCTCCCTTATCTGAAATTCAATTTAAAAGTGGCGTTATTACAGATCAAATATATGTAGTCTGTGAGGGTATTCAGTGTGGGTTCTGCATTTTATTATATAAAATGAATAAAACATTTGACTTGGGCCATGCGGTACTCTCATTTGTATTCATCCCCCCTCTTGTTATTCCTGGTCTGACAATTGTTTTCATATCCCTGGCCCATCAGAAAGGGTCGTTTTAAAAACGTTGTTGATTGAAAAGCAGTTTCATAAACCGCACGCGTGTGTTTTGGTGACAGAGTTGGAGAGAGTCTTCGTGCCGTTCTCATCGGCAGTTTGGGATGGTGGGGGATTGTCCCTCTTCAACCATTTCATATTTATTAATGCATCATTCAGCTTTCACAGAAGAAAGGAATGGCAGATACATGAATACATCTTTAGCGTGTTGCCAAAGGATAGCGAGGGGTCCATGAGGTTCAAACCCAGAACACCTTTTGGCTGAGAATCAAAACAGAAACACATACTCTTATCGCTATACGACTACTATTCTGCTATTTATTGTCTGGAATCATGAAGGCCTACTGCCATCAGCACTGAACCCTAAGACAACATATTTCAACAAGTCATCGGTTGTTCCAACCTGACATATTATCCAACCGCAAAGTCTCACAGGTCACCTCTACGCCAACGAGCGGTGAATGACATGTCTGACAGCAGAGCCAAACACATGCAAATCAAGGTCTAGAATTTAACCACAACCCCTCCACACCAGCTCATGTTGACCTCACACGGGCTAGACATGTCAGGACGGATCCCCTACATAATGGCTACGACGCTGTCATTGAACCCCCCCCCGCCACCTCACGTGAACACACTACATGACATAGCCATCACAGAGGGCGGCGCAGGCGGTGACCTATCGATCCATGTCAATCCGTTCTCAGAGGCTGGATTAATCCATCCCTGCAACCCTCACGAGAGGAGGCGTGTTTGCCGTCACGTCGTGTCAATTTCAAAGTGCCCCCGTGACGCACGCCTGCTGCTCTGATACGGAACGCTTCTCGGTCGCTCCGGGGATAGATTTTTCCGTTATGGCCAGAGGCTTCTTCTTCTTTGCGAATCTTGCCGTTATGCCGGAGACATCGCACTACGTTGAGCTCATAGTGTGACATAACAACTTGGTTTACTCTCGTTGTCGCTCGCCGTTCTGGCCAAATTTCACCAAGTAATCTTTGTTTTTTTTAATCCTGAGAAATTGTCTTGAATGGCGATTAATACATCAATCCATGATAATATTACGGTGGAGCGCTTGAAAGGAAAGAGCAGGGATGAATGGAAAGGACGTGACGAGAAGTTCTATGAGGAAAACCTGGACCTGCTCCGCTCAAACAAGGAGCTAAACACAGCTGCTCCTGCTACACAGTGAAACCCTGGATTACAAAGGATAAATAGAGCATTTCTACAGATTGCTAGAGTAATTGCTACTCAAAGAGCAGCCAATTGTGATCATTCTACAATGAAAAATAGGAGCAAGTAAAGGAAAATGACTGACTAGTGACAAGGACTTATTATACGTGATATTGTATTTCAGGGATTTTTATAAAGTAAATGACCTTTTATCCAGGTATGGGTGAGTCAATGTCTGTGGGCATTAAGGTCAAGACCCCATAATGTTCTGCTGGGCTTCAAGTACTTGAGCCATGAGTCCAAAACCCTGCAAGCCCGAGGTGGTTGGTCGAGGTGTTTTAACGTAAGACTAGTCGAGACAACACAGGGATCTCTGCATTCAGTACAGGCAGGACTGGGCTTTTTACGAGGCTGTAAAACCCTGACCGGTAACGGCCAGCCAGCCAGTGCACATAAAGAGACAGGACTTATGGGCCTCTGCCCTGCTCCAGAATTTATCCATATCAGCCCTGTCCAAATATCGATCCTGGTTATCATTCCTGGATTAATCTATGTCCATATCTATGAGGTCTGGGCTGGGGGGCTGAGAGGGGTGAGGATGAGGGCCTGGTGGATAGGCCGAGGGGAGACAGACCCAGAGTTATGGCTTCATTCAACACAGACACACCCAGCCCCGGAGTGATGGCCTGCTGAGCGCCAAAGCTAACAAGGTC
>JAOPJL010000026.1:695856-707808 GCA_027123545.1 Trisopterus esmarkii | reverse complement strand
CACACACACACACACACACACACACACACACACACACACACACACACACACACACACACACACACACACGTTTTCCTGCATGCATACAAAGCTCGTGTAACATTGTGATGCACCCTTCGTGTGCTTGATTGATGCATGCATGTTTAGTTCTGCATGTTTTGAACATGTCTTGATGTGTGCGTGTCTTTGCAATAATTTATTCATGGGCTTTACCCCCATAGCCTTCTGCACATGATGTATTTGTATGATGAGATAAAGATCTAATAATCTGTTCCCGGCCCTGGGAGAGCGGCCGGTACAGCAGCAGGCTATATATATACGAGCCGTAGATACAGAGTGGTATTTATAGCATGTTGATTATGCAACCACACTGATATTCTGCTGGGGAGGAGCTGACCACGTTCTGAGACGCTGAGCTCCTTCCCCAGGAGAACCTCTCTCCGTTGACGGCTTCATTTGGTTTTAGGACCACAGAAACCTCAGGAGCCTCTCGCTGAGAGCTGCTGCTGCTGCTGTGGTCTTCAGCACGCCGTGGGTAGATGGCCCTGGCCTCTCGGATGGGAACAAACCACGGACGTGAGGACAGGAGGAGGCAGGAAATCTTTGTTTGTTCTACATTCATGACCGAGAGGTGTGTCAGTGCAACACCGAATAGAAAGAAACCTAGTCTATATGCAAACTATAGACGCCAGAATGTGTTGTATTACGACAGACAAAAAATAAAAAATAAAACCAAGCTAGATAATTTTGAAAATAGTTTACATGGCTGCACTTTAGAGAGTAAAAACAGCAGGGCACCCCAGATCAACACAGGATGTGTGACTATACATAAAAAGAAGGAATGAAAGAAAGCCAGAATAGAATACATTATCTCTGTATGTTTCAGTTTTCTGGAGCAAACCTGTCTGGTGGTTTGTTAAAGTGGGATTTAGAATACGGTGTCTCCTGCGGTCTCACCACTGGAGACCAGGATTGGAACTGGAGACACATGATTGTGGGTCAAACAGCCACTGACACGCCTTTACCACAGCGCATACGAAAGAGCTCAGCTATCAACAGTGTCCAGATACACCGTGTTTTGCATACTCCTTTGTATTCCCTCGAACAATACGAGAATAACAAATCATTTATACCATTCAGTCCTTCAGTCGACGCTGCTCTCCTCGATGACTTCAGAGAGAGGTCGTTACGACGAGGGGGCAGAGTGCCGGGCATCTTGCTCAAAGACGCCTGCAACAAGGCAGCGGACATTGGGGGATTGAACCCAGAACCCCTTGGCTAGTCATAGTCTTGTGTGGTATAAAATACAATTCCAAATGTCTCCTTTAAAAGCACAGAATCACTCCAAAATGTCTACAGCATGGAAGAGCTAGGGGATACAAAGATATTGGACCCGTTTAAAAAGAGATGTGTTGTGTTGGCACCAGCAGCCTGATGGTGTCCCAGCGGAACCCTCCGGTGTGTTTACAGACGGCTGAGAGCAACGCTTCAGGACCTCATCGCAAGCTAGATGAACTCTGGGACCCCCTACCTTCATGCTCCCTCACTGTCAGCCCGCTCTGCAATGAAACAAACTCCAGAGGTATTATTGACTTTTTAGCTATTTAGCCAGCGCTTTTATTCCAAGTGGCTTCCAGTGGTGCCAGACGCAGACGGATCGAGGAGCCGGGACCCCGGAGCAGACGGCCACAACCTGCTCTCCTGTACCCAAACGATTCTGAGATGGAGGAGGAGGAATCGGTCCGGGCGGAACGTCAGAAGGTGGCGGCCATGACGGTTGAGGCAAGACCACGACCCAACAGAAGAGAGAAGACGCGCTCTCCCTTCCCGCCCCTCGGTCGGCGTGGAAACCCTCTGGGGCGGCACTCTGGTAGGTGTGCCGTGATGTGAATGACATAATAGGAGCACTCCCCGCGAGCCGCAAGCTGTGTGTCGCGTGGCTTCTTGTAGACGAGGGACCTCCGGGGAGCTGCCATCACTACTCCTCCTCTTCCTCCTCCCGAACAGACTCCCGCACGCAGCGGAGACCGCCTCCCCCGACGGACCGGGCGCCCGCCACACCTCGGTGTTAAGGTGCCCCCCGTCACTCTGAGTCTGTGTCCGCGCCCCCCTTCCCAGGGTGCTTTGCGCCCAGCGTAGGGGCTTGTGGCTGCCGGGGCCGGCTGTGGCGTCACGACGAGGCCATTAGAGCAGGATCACACTGGTGGTTCCCCCCCTCTCTGTGTCTTCAGGCGCTGGCGTAATGGTGTGATATTCTGTTCAGAACGCGGCTGACATTTGGCTACAGCTCATTTGCTCTCAGTCACAAATGGTCAAAGTCAACAGAAATAATGGGGATTTGTTTAAGTGACCCCCGTTTCACCATGTAATGGCTTTTTAACCACTTCTATATGCTCTTTATAAACATGTGTACAATCCATGGCCTGAGTGCAGCTTAATGCACAGTCATAGTGCGATCCCCAGTCCTTCCAGACCTCCCCCTCAAACAGCCGCACAGCGGAATGGGCCATTTTCTGTGGCTGTTGATTTTATGATATTGAACCAGTGCTCCGATTGACCGGTTCTTTACCCGGTGACGGCCAGACAATCTACCAACACAATTAGCCAAGAAGCCAGCAGCCTTTAGATGAAATTAGACTCAGCGCGTTCTGCTCCTTTTATTTAGCCTTTCTGGCCGGGACTCTTCCGATAGGCTCCGACGATTCCCCAGGAAAGTATCAGCCGCAGTTCCACTGGAACAGGAAGTACAGTGGGACGTCGACAGTGTTTAGTCAAATAAAATGGAAAGATTAAAGGAACTTTGGCAGCTAAGTGAGGGTAATTGATTTATAATTTATCAGCACTTTTGTAGAGTGGAGGCCCCCCAGAGAGTGCTGAACTAAATCTTGCAACAAACTGTGCTGCTGTCCTTATGTGAGAAGCGAGATATGGCCGCGCCGCGCTGCCAAGAGAGGGTGTTACAGATACAGCTATCAATAGATTGTTCACATGTCTGACACGTAGGTTTTACATAAGCAAAGCAGCTGAACTCACAGACTCCTGATTAAATGAAATTGTCATGGCTGCCTCGGTGATCTACGATGTTCAGGGAAAGGCATAAAGCACCATAAATCTCGTTTTGTCCTGCCTTGAAATGTCAGCATTTGCAAAAACGAGCCTAGAGATACAGTTTTATTCCGCCATGATAAAAGTGAGAAAGCACATGCTGCAAGTAGCCGGACAGCGTTGCTCCCTAAGCAATAACCATGCTCTCATCAGCGGGCAATGGCGGTCTGCAAGGGAGTAGCTGGGACAACCAAGGTCAAAGCCCTCCTACTCTACCACACAACAATACAACGCACATACACAAGTACTGAGGCTCCATCTCTGAGGCAGAGGAAGAAACCGCGCTACCTCAAGGTGTGTGATTTCCTGGGAAAGCCCGGGACCTCTCAGCGGAGAGGTCCCGTCCCATCTGCGTTGGACCTCTCGTTGCCGCAGCCCTCGGCGAACCGTTTACACTCCCTTCATCAATTCGCCAGGCGCTTCCTAACAATATGTATTATCACGGAGGCACAGGGGGGATGGAGCCAGGAATATGACGGTCCCAGCTGCTGCCTCTTCACCCTCTGAGTGATCATCACCAACACGCCCCCTTCATTATTTTTCAACCACTCTGTTTTAGTCCCTGAATAAATCTTGACTTTATCCAGCGCGTAAAATGTAAACACACACCACTTTTAATGTCCCGGCGTCAGCAACTTCTCAAACCCCCCGATCTCGAGGACACAAAGGGGGGCTCTTCTTAGTACAGTGACTTAATTACCAGCGGCACTTACACTGCGTAACACACCAGCTGAGCCTGTAATGACTGCAGAGACACCAGCTGTGAACTATTAAAGACAGGATGCCAATGACCGGGCCATCCAGAAAGCAGCCACTCAGGGCTCCTCCCCGAGAACGCCGGGGCGCAGGCGGGACGCGGGAACACATCCCGTCCGTGTTGGGCGGCGTCGTAGCGCATTAGGTCGTGTTCGGCCGACTCTCGATGAGGGAACAACAAAGGGCAGCTATGGAGCGGCTGACGTTGAGCTACTAGTGGTTCGATGGGAATACATGAACTGAAAGCTGCAGTGGAAGAAGTTGCCTGGGCTTTTTTGGGGGGAAATTGTAAAGAAATAATGTGTACTCACCCGGTACCAAACAATCTCCCGCAGCCTCCCATCGGTCTTGAAGTTACACTTGAGCGTGACGGTTTCCCCCACAACGACTGGAGGCAGCGGCTCGATGGTAACTGTCAAATATCCTGCAAGAAAGTTACAAAAGTGCACACAGGACTTTGATTATTATGGGAAGTAATAGTACAAAAACAAGAATCCAAAGCCAACTCTCTCAGATGCACTTGAACAGGGCGCATTTCAGCTTGTTTTATTTCCATTTGCTGTGGAATGATTTGATTTCCAAAAGCCAAATGGCCATGAATCATTCATTGAGGTTTAGGGGGAGATTGACTGTGAACAGCGCAGTCTCTTGTATCCGGCACCAAGTTTTTACTCAGAATCATTAAAGCACGTCCGTATCTCGGGTGAGACGTACGCGAGGCCTTTTGGCCTCTCTGCTCAGACAGGAAGGTCTGCAACGACCGGACATCATTTAGTGTTGAGAACCAGAGGAGATGTGATTTATGTACTCTGAAACTACTCGTTCAATTGGTTTAAGTCCCCACCGAGGCTTTCAGCTCGAGTTGATGTATTTATTATCAGATTGAAACATGTTGGATATGAACATGCTGAAATGCATGGCATTTCAGGACATTTTTCAGATGATGCATTAGAGTGGTGTATTCATTTTGGTTTTGTAACGTTTGATTCGATTTATTGATTCATTCATTTATGTAGTTAGTAGATAAAATATTACGGGGAAATAAGCATCATTTTAAGATTGGAGGAGAGAGCCGTGAGCCTAGCTTCATTACCACACACCAGAAGGTATTGCATAATGAGGCAAAAACAATATCCCTCTTTAAGATCTTTAGTTACTCATATAAATCAGTTCCCTTCAAAAAACCACTTCAGTGGAAATGTCAAAGCTGTTTTCTTTTTTCTATGTTTCCATGCTGCCAGCGTCTTGAATTTATTACTAGTCATCGCTCTATCCAAGACAGTAGCTTTATTCAACGACAGCAAAGGGAGTCTTGGAATGAGTCCTGGAAGGATTTTGTTAACAGGTTAAGGGATGCCGATCAAATTCCAGGTGTATCCCCACTGTTGCGCTGTAAGAGCAGGACTAAGCGTTTAAAGCCCCTTTAATTCATTGTTCAATGCGACGGATGGCTCCCATTACACACCAGCCAGCCTGCCAAACGGTGCACCTGGAGAAGGGAAGCCTGGAGAAGCCTGTGTTGTTGGGGTGTTGAAAATACAGCCAATCTAACAATGTGCCACAACAAGAAGTCATTTCAGCTGTTTCTCCTCAAGAGGTCAGAAGGACTAAAAACTATGTGTTCTATTTGTGTAATTCTATTGCTCAGAGTGCATCACGTGCCCCGCGGTTGTAAAATGTGATGGCTGAGTGGTGTACAGTGGTAAGAACTGCCAACGGCTCATTCATACAGAGGTGGCCACAGAAGGCTACCTCTGCCTTGAAGACATGTCGCCCTCTCTGCTCTCCCCTCAACCGCGCATCGTTCAGACATCGCAGAGACACTTTATACAAGTTCTGCTGCCTTGTTCTCCGTGTCTCGCAAATAGTCACCACCACCTTTCAGCACCACCCGCGCCCCATCATGTCCTTCTGTATCCTTCCCCACAGCCCTGTGTTCGCACATTTCTACGATTTTTCTCATTTCTACGATTTTCTCAAAATTAAACCGTATGGTCTCACATTTGTAGGACATTTTCAATATGAGGTCTTGTGTTCCTTATATTTCCCTTCAATTTAGGCCCTATCCTACCACAAGATTTGGAAGCACTTCATAGTAAATGAATGAGTCATTTTTTTCTACAATATTTGGTGAAAATCATAGCAGACAGGGTTAGGGTTGGGCTAGGGCTAACCCTAGCTCAATGGGTTAGGGCTAACCCTAGCTCAATGGGTTAGGGCTAACCCTATCTCAATGGGTTAGGGCTAACCCTAGCTCAATGGGTTAGGGGTAACCCTAGCTCAATGGGTTAGGGCTAACCCTAGCTCAATGGGTTAGGGCTAACCCTAGCTCAATGGGTTAGGGCTAACGCTATCTCAATGGGTTAGGGCTAACCCTAGCTCAATTCCAATAAGATGTTGTGGCTCAAGTGAGGCAGGATCTAACGGTGCCAGGGAAATGTGGAACATAGGCACGCTCCCCTCCACCCGGCTAGTGCAGGAGTGGAATCCGGGACAACACATCGATCCCTGACACATCGTACATGGCCAATCCAGACGTCCAAACAAGGCCCCTCCGGCCGAACCCCTTTATAGATCTCTAACGGCCAATCAGTCGGCTCTCTGCTGATTCAAGAGGTGTTGATTGATCCAAAAACACTTGATTGATTTAAAACATGACACGTATTATTAACGATTTATTTTATGCTTTAATCAGGAAGATACAGCAAGTTAGACAGAAGGTATGGGAGAGAGAGAGGGGGACACGCAGCAAAGGACCACAGGTAGGAATGGAACCCGGGTCTCGTCAGGACTAAGCCTTAACGGTCGGTGCTCTACCCAGTGCAGAACCCCTACAACACCTTGAACGTGTTTTAAACCCACACAGTGGGACCACCCATTCTGTGATTGGATGGATTGTAGTCGATTTCACGCTGGATCGATTCGCTATGCAGTACTGCTCAAGATGCAATGCTCTTACACGAGTCAACGGGCAGTACATTCTGCACCGTGTCACTCGTGGTCGAGGGAACAGCCTTTGAGTGATTTGCATTAAAATAAAGGGGTCAACAACTGCATTTCATTGAAGAAAAATTGCAATACTCACACGATACGAGATACAATATCGCAGAGTTTGTAATAACACGCAATAGACAATACCTCCTGTGCCCTTTTTTTCATAAAGCAAACAATCTATGTGCATATATTAAGTGGAATAATCACAAGGGGCATGGATTTCCAACACGCTTCCCTGTACTTGGCTGTGTTTCAGGAATGCACGCACGCTCAAACACACAACTCACCGCCCCCATAAGAGGGAATGCTGAATACACTTGCCCTGCCCGTTCCATATGTAGTGAGTTATGTGTGTCTGGTAGCCAGCGCCTCTTGGGGTTTCAATCTGAGGGATTTTTCTCTGCACCGAACCAAACTTCATGGGGAGAAAGTTTGTGGAACTCGGGTGTGCTGCTCAACTCGTATGGATTAAACTCTCCTTAGACTTAGCGAGAGAGAACGCTTAAGACACAGTGAGTGCCTGGGTTTGTATTTATATTGCAAAAAGGAGTTCTTCAGAGGCAACTTCTCTGTCCAAGTTTTTTTTTAAGTACTTTGTGTTCTATCTTTAACCAAACAAGTAAATTGAGAATAGATTCACATTTTCAATAACGGCTTGGCCAAGAGGCCCTACACAGCAGAAACTCAACAAAGAAACAGGGATTTCATTTTATACAACACAGGCATTATTGTATCCAAGTCTCTCTATCCCATAATAAACACAGGAGGATTAAATATTTGAAACTGCATAAAGTGCAAGTCCCAAAAAGCCATGGTTTCCAAAAACACCCCAGTGGGAATGTCCAGCATCACTCCTCTTTCTGCACGCTGAATCTGCCGCCTACACACACATCAACCTCAGTCTAACCCTGGTCCAGACCTACTGACCTCAGTCTAACCCTGGTCCAAACCTCAGTCTAACCCTGGTCCAGACCTACTGACCTCAGTCTAACCCTGGTCCAGACCTCAGTCTAACCCTGGTTCAGATAGCTACGTAGATTGCTAGCTAACACAAATGCAATCTCAGAAGACAGATTCTCCCGCCAAGTGGTGTGATGGTGGCGCATGATATAAACAGAGAAGTCATGTTTATTCACGTTTATTAAAGCCCAATGCCGGGTCACAATCCCGGCATTAAACCTATATATTTGGTGAGAGATAGAGCAAGACACATTATACCATCAGCCAATGTGGTATGACAGGCCTGCGTAGCTTTGATGTCGTTTCTTAAACCCGGGGGAATATAACTAAGCTTTCTCCCAGAGGCTTTGGAAGAGTACTTCTTCTTTCAGAGTGGAGCGAACCGCTGTAGAATTAGGGATTCAGTGATACCATCTGTGGTACCGTTAGCGCTCTGATAAACAGTCTAGGGGTTTAAGCCGTACGAGCCACCTTTAAAGTACTTCTAGCACATATAGAAAACATTGAATCTTTAAGCTGATATAAGGAGTCATAAAATTCATGCATTCGGACTCGGACACTAAGTGGCAATCTCCAAGATCTCCAAAGCCCTTTATTTTAATATACGTCAGTTAAGTCACTATATACGGCCAAATGAGGTGGCACAACGGGGATTGAGCCGAGGGCCCACTCATATAACCACTAGCATGGGTCGTATTATGAATGTGACAGTGGAGACTTTCCTGCCACGCGCTGAAATCACCAGCGGGTGCGAGTGACAGCTTCTCCATAGCACAGCAGTGGCTGCTCAGCAGAGAGCAGCACCACAGACGCACCCTCCAACTTCCTTGTGGGTGTAGCGGCGTCCATAGGGACCACCATAGGGACCACCATAGGGACCACCATAGGGACCACCATAGGGACCACCATAGGGACCCCAAGGAGAATGAAGCGCATGTCGTCGCGTTTGCCACGTTTGTACATTAACCTATCGAGGCTTTCTTTTGTTTTAGATGCAACAGCGCACGCCTTTAAAGTCCTATTTTGAGTTGTGTTTTTAGTGAGTTAGGACTCTGACCCCCGCGGCGAGCCCCGTGTCAGCTCATGCAGATACGCTCGTTAAAATCACTTCATTAAAACAGCAGATAAAAGAGGGTCTCCCCCCCGGAGTCCATGGTGAGGGATGCATTAGAGGTGGAGGCCGCCCGTCATTAATACAAAGCCCCGCCAGTTTAGAGGAAACCTCCCCACTTCCTACCAGCCCACCGCCAGCTCTGCCTGACGCCACACAGCCCGTCCCTCGCTGGGCGCTAACCAGCAGACAGCGCTGGTCACCAGCAGGATCGGCGCACAGGAAACGGGACGTCCCTTCCCGTGAGACGCCAAGCCGCTTTGATTTGCATTGAGAAGTGATTCAATGAATTCCGTTACATGGAGTCGGAATTTTCCATTGCGGGCATGTGTCAAATGCTGTTGAAAGGGGGTGAAAGATGGGATATATTTATAGAAAACTGAGGATGTGCAAAAGGGGCAGCTGTTTTATGTATGGATATGTTTTGTCGTCAGGATTAAAGAAAATACCTCTTATGTAACAGTCTTTGTGGATTGTAAGTATCATTAAATCTAATTAGATCATGAACATAAAGCTACATCTCTGTGCATAAATGAATTGATGTGAAGCGTGAGGCGAGAATAGTATACAGTGTATATTTGTGTAGGAATGAGTGAGTGCTATCAATGGTCTAGTCCAGGGATTAATTGCGGGCATCTCATTGGCTGTGCAGCAACGGGAAATCCAGCATGAAAAAGGGAATACATGTATTAAGCAGCTCCGCCAGAATACATGTATTAAGCACCTCCGCCAGAATTTCAAGAATGCTCTTGTACAGCAGGAAGCCTTGTACCAAGAAACATACACTCCTCATTCCAACCACAATTCAATAGCCATTGCCCGTCTTTACAAACGACTTCATTAAATAGAATCATTTTATTGGCCAACTCCACATTGAAAGAGTTCCAACTATCTACTGTTGTGCCCGCCACCCTTGTTAAAACACCAGCCAGCACAAACTGTTTGCTGTCAGCTCGTGAGCCGCTCAGCCCAGGAACAGTCACACACACTCAAGAGTGAACGTGAGGAACGAAGGGAGCCGGTCTTCTTCATATCATGCTGGGTACATCCTGCAGGAAACTCCCAGCCTGCTATTCCCAGGTGTGTGTATGATTATGTGCATGTGTATGTGTATGTGCATGTGTATGTGTATGTCTATGATTGAGGGCGAGAGAGAGAGAGAGAGAGTGTATTTGAGTGTGACAGTGTGTTTGAGCGTGTGTGAGGTTAAACTCACAGGCATTGATCCGGCTGACGTGGTTTTTCCAAGCTCACGTTTCCGGATATTGATTCCTTCCAGCGCATCAGCGCTGCATTTTAAGAGAGGTCGATGCTCCATCATACTCCGCTCCGCAGCCAATCAGAGCCTGACCTGCCTTTGCATGAATTATAAACTTCCGCTCACGTTCCAGCAAAACACATCAAACTCCTCAACACTCTCTGAATGAAGGACACACTATTTGTGATGCTGTTTGTAGCTCGTAAATAACAAACCTATAGCCATGAATACAGAGACGCAGAGAGACGTTTTCAAGGGCATATTTCACTGTCACCGACGGAGCGGTCGTCAGAATCCCCATTAAGCTGCTCTGAGTAAACCTCCCGTTCTCCGCTCACTCCTCTCTCCAGACGCTCTGAAAACGAGCCGCTTAGCGCAATGAGGCAGATCCCTCCATTGTCTCCGCCGCCATCGCCATAACACGCACACAGTGTGTGGCGTGGGCGTGGTGGAGGAGGCTGGCGTTCCGCTGCCTCGTATCAGAGGCCGGCGGAGGCAGGGGAGGCCGGCTCGCGGCTCCTCTTCATCCATCAGCGGCGCTGTCGTCGGAACAACATGTAATGAGGGCCGAGGACTATGCCTTCTGCCATTAATAACGGCCGTTTGCCAAGACGCTCCGGGAAAAACAAAAGGAGTGCCGCTGACGGACCGGCGGCGTGTCCGCGCCGCTATGTGGCCGGTGATTTATGGCGCTGCCTAACCTTTGCTTTAGTTCCCGGTGTGAGGAAGCGGAGCGGAGGAACGACCGGCCAGGAGATAGCGGGGGAGAGACCGCTCTCAGACCGCTTTGTAGCCAAAGTGATTTGTGGCGTTGGAAGTGCTAGCGTCTCACATCGCGATGCGAATGTGAGTGATCATCGTTTTTATCATCCCCATTAATGCCATCATGTAATTATTACCGGCACGTTTTCCTTATCGCTCAAGCTGTAGTCGCTACCGTTGTTGAGCGTCACAAACGCCAGCGTTGTAATTATAGTTGGACCGGGCGGGATCTGTCACGCCATCGTCATAATCACCAGCGCTGAATCAGAATCATCGCTGCTACCGTCGTAACCTTTGACGCACCAATCATGATTGTTTGTGCTATCATCATTATCGGAGATGCCATCATATCCTTATTAGTACCATACACATTATAGGCTATCAATGAGTATTAAACATATCATCACCAAGTCATTATAAAATATCCATTATTTTAATTAGCAATTAAAAACCGAAATAAATAAATATTGAGACTAATATTTGGATCTAACTTTATCCAACAAGGACACAACATTTGGATAAAGATAAAAACGGTATCATCCATTTGGTCTGGCCGGACATCGGTCCCACCAACCCTGAGAAGAGACCCGTCTGAATGGCGTCCATTTTGAGAGGATTTCCAGGCGGTCGATAGCGTCTGATAATCTCAGCATTACCCGGTCCACACGGACCGCGGTGGCCGACATCAGCTTAAAGAAGTGGAGTTCTTAGGATGTGCAGGAGGCTCTGTGGACTGGGCGGATATATAATGCATGTGTGATCTCCCCAGAACATCCCCCTGCTGGCCCCCCTCCCCCCAGTCAGTGCGGGTACCTCTGAAAATATTAAACTTAGGGGCCCGAGGCAGGATGGAGCTAAGTGTATCCGTTGGAAAGTATGAAACATATCTGGGTGAGAATATTCTCCAGAAAATCATTCGCAAAATGTACGAAACTAAACGGCAATTAAAGCCATTGAGGAGGACTGCGGAGCAGCTCTGTGGAATAAGTGAATCTTTGTTCAGTGC
>JAOPJL010000026.1:326063-336809 GCA_027123545.1 Trisopterus esmarkii | reverse complement strand
ACACACACACACACACACACACACACACACACACACACACACACACACACACACACACACACACACACACACCAGTAGCTGCAGTACGCTGGCAGTACAATTGAAGCATCGGCCAACTCTGTTACTGGAGTGATACAGAAAGCCTGTTTTCCGTTCTCTTCTGTCTTTCTGTAAAAGCATAACTTGGCCAATCACCCGCCCAGCTCTGCGTGCATCACAGCGTTGCCTGAGCGCCGGTGGAGCGCTCAGCCGTGGCTGCCCACAATGTTCACATGGCCGTGGATTCGTGTGTATAATGTATTCCTCCACCTTGCACCTCTGAACACTTATCCGGCCAGTTTGTTTTTGTGAGAGAGAGTCGGCCCATCGTTTATCACCCGATAGATTTCGCCGCCAACCTCTTGTCAGTCTGTTATGAGGAGCGGCCTAAACGGCCGCAACCAAGAAAATTAAAAAGGTGCATTCTGGGAGCGTTGTAGCGGGGATAATTAGGGAGTCAGCGGTACGCGTGATCGCACCCTGCTATAGCGGGGAGCGCAGGGACAACAATAGCCCGAACGGCATCATAAACAAAATTGGCATTCATGTCTCGCTAAGAGTTTCACCAATTTTACCCTTGCAGCAAAAACAAATAGTCTAGTCTAATGAAGTCGGATACTTGAGGCTGCTCCCCTGACTTTGACTCAGGGGGGGTATAGGGAAAACGACACTGTGCGCATGATTAATCTATCAAAACACTTAGTGCTGTGCACCCTTCCCCCTCAACTTTAAAGGCACAGAATTATAATGAGCCCACCGGTTGCTGATAGACAGCATTATTCACCCCTTCTTCGAGTGACACCCGACCATCCGTGAACTTCGGCTGGAATAGACACCAGGTGTCACCCGGCCTCGATGCGCGGGTGTCAAGGTGCTAATAAGAGTGAGTCACCCCCCGCCTGTATCACCACCTCCTGAGACCCTGCACGCAGACGCCACCACTCCGGCCTCGTTACGCTGACGCCTTGTGACGAGGAGCGCGAACCCACCTCGAGCACCGCATGAGAGGAGGTACCGGCCGCGGCAGAGACCTGGAGCTCGTCTCGTGCCGGTTCATCTGACCGCTGGTGGCCGAGCCAGTGAGCACAGTGGACTACATGTCTGGATGTTGCTTTGTTAAAACATGCAGACATGCACCGCCCGACACACTGGCGTACACCCACACACACGTGAACACACACTCTGCTCCCACTGCTGCAGATTGGACTCAATGTGTAATGAGCAGTGTGATGTGGGTGAAGGGACAGAAGGTCTGGGGGAGAGAGGGAGACGGCGAGAGAGAGATAGGGAGAGATAGCGATAAAAAGAGAGAGCGATATAGAGGGATGAGAGAGAGAGCAATATATAGAGAGGAAGAGAGAGAGACAGCGATGTAGAGAGAGAGAGCAATATATTCAGAGAGCAATATAGAGAGACGGAGAGAGAAAGAGAGAGAACAAGGGTTAGTTGGGTGGGCTGTGTTGGAGTGATCACGATCAGAGGAAAGCATGTTCTTTTCTTTCCACCTTAAAAAAAATCAGGAGGGGCACTCATAAATCATATCACAAGCGCATTGAAGTTAAAAAAATAATTCAACCCAGATTTAATAGCGCAATTCCTGGTTAAAAGAGGGTATTCATGAAGATGAAGTGAACGGTGCGGCCGGGTTTGATTTATGGCCGGTCCTCGCTCATTAACAGGTGTAAATCTGAGATTGTACCTGAGAGTATTCTCATAAATGAACGAGTGTGTGGCAGCAGTAGCAGCGCTGCTCCTGCCAGCAGGAAGCCAGTAGGAGGCATTGTAACGGAACAGCCTGTTCAATATCTGTCAGCCAGAGTCCGATGTGACTCACTGACAGTGACAGAAACGCATAGTATGACTCAGACGGCATAGGAGCCATAATGGCCCCACTTTATGGTTCTGTGGTGGTACCCTGGGTACTTTGTTTTCTATATATATCGCGATGTTAGGTGCCGTGGCATGGCCCCAACAGGTTTTAGGCATTTCATAAGATGAAGATGAAGATGGCTGTATGGTGCCAGGAAGTTGGTAACCCAACACGGAGCACTCTAATTGGGTCCACTTTTAGACCTGATGAGAACCCATTGTGCTCTGAACGAGCAGCCGACTGCCTTACAAACGGTGTCTTTAAAAGACAGACGCTCCACGCCGCGCGCTAACTAAGAGATAAAGAGGAGGGAGGAGGGGGAGGGAAGGAGAGAGGGGAGGGAAGTAGAGGGGGAAAGAAGGATGAGAGGAAGAGAGTGAGTGAGAGAGGGGAGGGAGGTAGGGTGGGAGAGGAGGATGAGAGAGAGAGAGGGAGGGAGGGAGAGAGTGGCGGGAGGTAGAGGTAGAGGGGGAGAGGAGGAACGGAGGGTGAAAGGGAGAGGAAAGGAAAAGGAAAAGTCTCCTAGTGAGACAAGAAGCTGCTAATGCACTGTCCATTGCCCACCCACAGGTTTTTAATGTCATTAGCGACCGACATAACTAAACTGAGGGAGAGAGCGTAAGGAGCTATTAGTAGGTCCTCATAACAGTGTAATGAGGCTATCCCCAGGCTGGTTTTATAGCATGCTAGCTATCTGCCCACCACACTCGCTTATCTGGGCCAGACCCCAAATACATTGAGGGCTATTATTTTGGGGATTTCTTTTTTTATTTTCCCCCACTCTTTCATAATCGTTACCAATTCGATTTGTTGTTTTTCATTCGATTAAGTCGCCGTTCAAAGTGATTTATTCAATTTTTTTTCGGATGTGATTTGGAAGGTTAATTGTTTCAGCGGGGGTGAGGGGGCGTGAGGGTGTGGGGGCGTGGCGCTGTAGGACGGTGCACCTTTGTTTTGGTGAGCAGAGCTCCGAGGCCCCAGAAGGTTCCCCCGCCGATGGAGCTCCCTCCGATCCGCTCAAACTTGTCCTCAGACTCCACCTGGACGGAGGACACGGGTGGGAAAGGGTCGCGACCTCCACCTGCACTATGAACTCCAGCAGTTATCAGAGGGACGGGCGTGTTGTGAACGGTGTTTATGATGGCCGGGGCCACGCGGCTCAGAGACAACAGATAACTCCATCATATCCATCATATCCAGAACTATTGATCATCTAAATGACCTAAAGAGACTAGGAATTACCGTGTTGGATAACAACTTCTGTTTAACACTTAATATGACCTCCACTGTTCTTCATTGATAAATACTCCAGTGTCCACACAACAATGAAAAACACTCTATACTGTAAATAAGTATGGAGCGTGTTTGAGTAACACACCCAGCTGCTAGGGCCGCTGGTCCAGTCTCTTATTGATAGATAGATTGAACATGTTTTATATTGATATTGATCAAAAGTCTACCACAGTACCATCAGTTATTGTTTCATTGCCCAGGCCAACTCCACTACAAAATGGCGAGCACCCTTTATAGCACCCTATATATCACTCTATATAGCACCCTATATAGCACCCTATACAGCACCCTATACAGCAGCCTATATATCACTCTATATAGCACCCTATACAGCACCCTATATAGCACCCTATATAGCACCCTATACAGCACCCTATATAGCACCTATATCCGTGATAGGGAAGGACTCCTAATGCTAGGGTGTGACTTCACTCATAACCTCTGTGTGTTCAGACCCAGGATCTAACGAAGCCGTTCGTTAACCAGCTCCCCTCCGCCGTCCCCCTCTGTGACCCGGACCGGACCCGGACCGCCCCCAGAGCCCCCCCTGGTTGAGCCTCCATCAGCCCCCACCGACCCCCACCTTGATGATGGACACCCCGGAGCCGATGTTGACCAGCAGGTAGGGGAAGATGTCCGGGTGGGTGTTCTGGAAGCGGAACTCCGAGTCGGCGTGCTTGGCGTAGACGAAGGCCTCGTGGGGAATGTTCCGGAGCACAAAGTTACAGCCCCGGATCAGACAGGTCATCTCATCCTCCTTATCCACCCTGGGGAGCACAGGACCAGGCTTACAGGACCAGGGCCTACAGGACCAGGGCCTCCAGGACCCGGGCCTACAGGACCAGGGCCTACAGGACCAGGGCCTACAGGACCAGGCTTACAGGACCAGGGCCTACAGGACCAGGGCCTACAGGACCATGGCCTACAGGAGCAGGGCTTACAGGAGCAGGGCCTACAGGACCAGGGCCTACAGGACCAGGGCCTACAGGACCAGGGCTCACAGGACCAGGGCTCACAGGACCAGGGCCTACAGGACCAGGGCCTACAGGACCAGGGCTTACAGGACCAGGGCTCACAGGACCAGGGCCTACAGGACCAGGGCCTACAGGACCAGGGCTTACAGGACCAGGGCTTACAGGAGCGGGGCTTACAGGAGCGGGGCTTACAGGACCCGGGCCTACAGGACCAGGGCCTACAGGACCAGGGCTTACAGGACCAGGGCCTACAGGACCAGGGCCTACAGGACCAGGGCTTACAGGACCAGGGCCTACAGGACCAGGGCTTACAGGACAGGACAAATAGTTCCGCCCATAATTTCATAATCCAATGAAAGTCGCGGGCAGGGGGTGATTTCTCAAATAGACCAATAGAGACCAATAGAGACCAATAGAGACCAATAGAGACCAATAGAGACCAATAGAGACCAATAGAGATCGCAGCATAGTCTGGGCGGATACTTTCTGGAGAAGTGAAGAGGGCGTCCTACTACGGTGGCGCTGACCATCACCGTTCACTCTCATTGGATTATGAAATTATGGGCGGAACTATTAGGTCCCGCCCACGGCGCTCTGCTACGGATACTAATCCCTTTTGCTCCACGTGTCCCACCTCGCCGCGGGGCAAAACCACCTGCACAAAACCCTCAGCTGAGACGTGCAGGAGCAGATTCGAGCCGTTGGAACCACAGACTTGTGCTCGCTCATTACAATGCTGAATCTACATAGCGTTCTATATCATTTTATTTGTGAGGAAATTGTTCACAGATGTGCAACTTCTGATGCATTAGTTCACATTTGGGTTTACGAATGCACACATTTTGGGCATGTTGTCAGATTATGAAACACGGGTGTGCGAATGTGTTTTGCACCAACTGCGCTGCAATGATTGTAGCAAAAGTGTCATGTGCAAGACTCTTTGAAGTTGTGATGCACAGGAGAGGATTTGTGCACCTGTGACACAGACTTGTGAACTAGTAGACCCTATTTTGTGTTTGCAATGGTAGAAAAAATATTTCAGACTTCAAATGTACTGTTACACATTTGTGACTTTAGAGTACACATGCAAAATACATATTTACGACTTAAATGTACTGTGACTTTAGTGTACGCACGCAAAATCTGCAGTTACAGGTGCTTGAGCCTTTTGCGACAATAATACTTTCATAATTCTCTGGCTTTGGTGAAGTCTAAACGCAGACTATCAAATATAAGTGGACTCACTTGAGTCCCAGCTTCTTTTCGATGAGGTCTTTGAACTTGTGCGCCCCGCCGCCCGTGGCTTTGATCAGCTTGGTGTCTGTGTTGACCAGGTGGTCTTTGATGAAGTCCAGGCAGGTCTCGATGTAGGCGTTTTCAAACTTGATGAAGTGCAGACGGGCGGTGATTTCCTCCTGCACTGAGATCTCGTACAGTTTGTCGCTGGCCGCCTCCTGGGGAGGAACAGGAAAGACGTGAGGGAACACATCTCACATCTTTAGTTCTTTTTCTTTTAGAGACAAGAATGATGTTATCTCTGGACGCTGCTGTGCACCTCGACCCAAGGTCTTGCTCAGCAGAATCACATAAAAAGTCAGTTATTAAACCAACCTTTGCAGTATGGTCGAAAGATCGCACTTTGGCCACTTTGTGCTGAACGGTGGAGTAATATGCGAGCTTGGTCAGAGAGCCACCTGTTAAAACATCAGACCGTTGACACGCTGTAGAACACAAAGTGCAGCAGTGCAGAACCAGCGCGGACGACAGGTTGAATGTTATAGTACTTTAACCAACCATGACTAGCAGGTTATGTGGTGACGAATAGGATCTGCTAATGCTACTGTAGCTACAGCTCGCCACACTTCAGCCCCAAGGTCCAACGGTCGCTGTAAGACCGGATACACAGAGCCCAAGTTGACACACCGAGGCCCCGACCAGACTGACAGCTGGAGCATGCTGGACTGGTGCTGGACTGGTGCTGGACTAGTGCTGGACTGGTGCTGGACTGGTGCTGGACTGGTGCTGGACTGGTGCTGGACTACTGCTGGACTGGTGCTGGACTGGTGCTGGACTGGTGCTGCCTGGTCCATTCCCACTCACAACAGGCCACGTCACCCACAACACAACATCCCAGTGAGACACTGAGCAGAGGCTGAAGGTTTAGGTTCAGACTCCGGACCAGTGCGACCCCCCAGGCTCGTACCAGTGCGCCCCCCCAGGCTCGTACCAGTGCGCCCCCCCCCAGGCTCGTACCAGCGCGCCCCCCCAGGCTCGTACCAGTGCGCGCCCCCAGGCTCCTACCTATGTCAATGGCGAAGCGCTTGGCGTTCTCCAGGTTGCGGAATATCTCGTCGGGCGGCAGCGTGATGCTTTTGTCCAGACTGTGGCTGCTGCTCTCCACCCGATCCCGCTCCGCCATGGCGCACACTGCGGAGCGCCTACGCTGGCTGCGCAGATTGCGTGCGCGCCGTCGTCCAATCACCATTAAGGACCCGACCGCCAGCCCGGCGCAGCTGGAGGCGCGTCGTCCAATCACAGCCTGCGGATCGGCCCCGCTAGGGGGCGTGGCCTCGTGGAGAACTTGTAAACAAAGCGTGACGTCGGTTTTATGGACGATTTATTTAGTTAATAAGTGAGGTGAAGATTGTTATTTTGTTAATATCATTTGTGTTGAAATTGTTAGTAATTATTATTAATCAAAAAATATTGTTTGGTTTTGAATTTTTTTTTCCAAATAGAATCCAGAATACAGTCTGTCAGCCATCAGACTGACTGACAGACTGACTGACTGTATCTGAATTTATTGTGCGTAGCAGAAAACAGCAGAAGGGATCACAGGACTAAAGCAACCAGGGAATGAAGAAAGCATGAAGCAATAAAATGGCAAACACAGGAATCGGTTCATGTTGTTTTATTCACATCATAACGGATGTAAACGGTGATGATGCATCACAACGACTCCAGAACACGCTTACAAACATTGTGGACTACTCATTTAGAGTTAAAGGAACTTATCTTCGCAGAAGACAAATCATTGTTGAATTCAGGATTACAATGAACAGCGCAGTGCTGTTAAATCAAGCCTGCGTGTTCAGCATCCTGCCCTTTGAAACATTGAACATTAAAACATGTTGATTTGAATTATGTAGTAACCCGATAAGAGCTGAATGAATCCTCACGGAGGATTCCAAGTACTTCAATACATGCGAATATCGCAACAAAATTGTCTTTCAAATATTGAAAGCAGGACATTAAGTCTGTAGTGATGGCCTACTGCATTCATAGAACGCGTTCAGTCAATAACGTTTAGTCAGTAAACTTTAGTCAGTGCACCAAACTAACCTTTTAGTAAACAGAACAGTCAGAATAACCAATCCTCACAGAGGCGCCAGGGGGCGCCAGAGGCTGCGATTCAACCAAATCCGATATATCGCCTATTTAACATGAGATTCAAATTCGTTCTTGAAGTTATTCTCTTGAAATAGCGCTTGCAAGCATTTGACTTATTTGAATTTCAAACAATGCCACTACACCTTAGTTGATGACTCAACAACGATTTGACAACTTGAGACCAACATGGTCAACATTGTCCCAGCTGGTATCTCCAGGCTCTACCACGGCCTCCACACCGGGCCCGCTGAACTCTTCTCCCGGGTGACGCTGAGCCTCAGAGGAGCGCTCAGCTGAAGCGGACCAGCCCCACTGAGGCTGGTTTCAGAGGATGAGTCGAAGCTCTTGAAGTGGTCCAACACTCTTCTGTTGGACAGTGTCTTCACCTCATCCTTAGACAGGAAGTGGACCACCTCCTGGATACACCTGGAGTGACCCTGGTTGGCAGCTGATACACCTGAGACAGAGTTTCCATGGCGAGAGAGCTGCAGTTGTCTCAGAAAGTCAACTGTCATCTCCAGGACGTCTGCTTTCTCCATCTTGGAGTCAGGTTCTTGTTTGAGGAACTCTGGACCCAGCAGAGACTTGAGCTGCTCAATGCTGCTGTTGATTCGCTCTCTGCGTAGCTTTTCCACCAGTGGTTTTCTGATCTGGAGGAAGATAAAGGCATAATTAATACACAAATCTCCACATGTCATCAGCATCAAGGCATACTTCAATTAAACTCAAAATGTTTTCTTCAGTTTATCCTTGAATTTACCTTGTGGGTCAGGGTTAGGTGGTCCTGGGAAGAGGTCATTGCTGAAGTGATTGTAGGAGCCATGTGTGGTTCTCTGTGCTGTAGAGGTCTCTGTAGAGAGAATCTGGTCTCTCCTGGCTTCAGCCCTCCTATATATAGTCCCTAATCTCCATATGAATGTGTGGGTCTTGGTCTGGTTGGAGTTTCTCACAGTCTGAACCAATCAGAGAGCTAGGGAGGACAATGCAGAATGCAGGCTGCCACATGCTGCAGGCTCTTATTGCTGGGGGACAATAGATAGATCTCAGGGGACCAGGTGGAGGACTGGGGGGTGATGGAGAGAGACTCTGTGTGGATCTGGGAAAGTGGTGACCCTGTAGAGAGATCAGATCTGGATCATAATGCTGGGATCAATAAAATTGATTTGGCACATGTGCATCATCCAATCAATGTGGAATGATTGTCAGTGTCAACATGCAGTAAAATACAAAGCTGGTAATGAAACGTGCATGTTTACATACATAAAATCTAGAATAAAATACTAATCGCACACGTTCATAGGATAGGATTGACATTATCCATTTTATAATAGTTGTTATTTATAATGTATTATTCACACATTTATTTTAGGAAAGGTTTTCTTAATAGGTCAAAGCCAAATATAAATATAAATTAGGTCTCTGTCATTTACTATTTGCATAAAACAAAACAAAAAACATATATATTTCATTATTCACTGAAATTCTCAAATTCACTCAATGATTGTGAATCGCTGGTCGACGTTTTCCTGAACCTCATTTGAGGACGAGTCGGCCGTGAGTCCATTAGGAAGGTGATCCCAGTCCTAATGACCCGGTGTCCAGATGTTCCCTCTGTGCTAGGGGTGGGTACAAAGTAACCAAGAGTTTCCCACACTGGGGCCTGTGTGTGTGTGTGTGTGTGTGTGGTGTGTGTGTGTGTGTAGTTAATGTGTAACAACATTGGAAGGCAGCTTTAGGTTGCCTGTGTTGTATCAGATGACAGGCAGACCCACACTGCAGCGTCTGGAGAGAGAGTTAATAAAGTGATGCTCACAGTCTAACTTGGGATGCACAAGGGAGGTTTAGATGTTTCACACTAACGTAAGGAGTTAAATTAAATATGAATGGATAAAATGTACACACAGTTAGCCTTATCCAGATTCAATTTGAAATTGTAAAGAAATCACTCCAGTATATAATAGATTGACATCTATTGTGTCCAGCTCATAAAAGTTTTTAAAGTTTGTTTAATATTGATTAATGATTCAGTAATTCAGTAATTCAATCCATAGGAATTGGTCAATTTATGTTCATTGTATTACATCTTAGCAAACTATGAGTATATTTGACATGTAATGGAATGCAACCCTCAGCACAGAGGATGAAGGCGGCCGCTCCGGCCTGCAGCCACCAGAGCTTCCATCAGGCAGCTGGTGGAGTCAAGGCAGCACTTGACGTGAGACCCACAACAGTTAGCCCCAACGTAGAGTAATATACTGTATTAGGCAGGAGCCCGGAGCGTCTGGTCTTAAGTGTGCCCGTGCTCTTTGATGGCGCGGCTGTCAGGTGCTGGCGGGGGCTGATGATGCTAATCACACTGAACTGTGACTCGGCTCTCCAGAGCTTTCCCACACTCTGCCCATTGACCCAGCTCCAGTCAACAATAGGCGTGTGCCTTGTTTAATGCTAATTCACTCCCACACAAGCAGTTCCCAGCCACCCCCTGAGGGGGCTGGTTGTTGTTAAGGCACTTCCCAATTACAGGAGCCGTCACTAGAAACATTCTGGCACAAGATGCACCCGCAACGTCAGACCAGGATTCCATCTCACTGTTATTGGTCAGGATCAAATTTAAATGAAATAAATGAAATCCAAATGCATTTTGTTGATTGAAAAATTGCTAAATAATATCATCAGAACATTTTTGTAGAACCGTTTGTTGATACTGTTTACAATGCAGACATAAATATACACATTTACAAATAAACAATGCTACATGTGAAAAAAAACCACAAGAAAAACAAGAAGCTTTCTTTAAGCGCACTATAAAAGTGAATTGCTCTGCTCACCCCCTAACCTTCCCGTCTAGGGGCCTGGCTCTATTGTCCCCCGGGGGCCCTGTGAGTGAGCCTTCCCTGGTTTCCCACACTCTGTTCAATCACTGCATTCATTAGGGACAAAAGAAGTGTGTCTAGTTGCACATCACATCCCGTCAGGAGCCGGTCCAGGAGTCGTGGTGTCTGGGAATAAAGACTCCCCACATCAATGGAGAGGTTGCTGTGAAATGGTGCAGAGACGCACTATGGAATGCAGACACATATGAGGGATTATCTGAAACTGAATGCTCTCTCTCTCTCCTCTGCATTCTGAACTGGGGAGGTCAGCCTCTGCAGGGGGGAGGGGAGAGGGGGAGAGGGGGAG